>NW_004624773.1:15298627-15329232 GCF_000247695.1 Heterocephalus glaber
TTAACCCATACTGCATATGGAAGGTAAATTTATAAAGATCAGAAGAGAAATTATTATAATTGAGAATAAGAAAATAATACAAAGAATCAATAAATCAAAGAGTTCATTCTTTGAAAAATTAAATAAAATAGACTAAACTTTAGACAACTTTATCAAAATAAGGAAAGAAAAGGCCCGAATCCATGAAATTAGTAATGAAAAGAGTCAAATCCCAACAGACTCTACATCTATCCAAAAGACTGTGAATATTTTGAGAACTTGCACTCTAATAAGATGGAAAACTTAGAAGAAATGGACAGATTCCTAGACATATATGAATTGCCAGAGCTGAATCAAGAAGATATAAAAATTCTAAATAACCCATACTAGTCAATGAAATTGAAGAAATAATAATGTTTTTAAAACTGCTAACAAAGAAAATTCAAGTCCTAATGGATTCACTGCTGAATTCTACAAAAAATTTAGAAAACAGCTAATACCACTACTCCTCAAACTCTTTACTGAAATTGAAAGGGAAGCAATACTCCCAAACTCATTCCTGGAAGCAAGCATTACCCTGATACCAAAACCAGAGAAGAATTCAACCCAAAAAGAAAACTACAGGCCAATTTCCTTAATGAACATAGAAGCAAAAATCCTCAATAAAGTACTACCAATGCAGCAAATCATCAAGAAGATTATACACCAAGTAGGTGTATTACACCAAGTAGAAGATTATGACCAAGTAGGATTCATCCTAGGGATACAAGGATGGTTCAAATCAATAACTGTAATACACCACATTAACAGAACCAAGGACAAAAATCACATGATCATCTCAATAGATGGAGAAAAAGCATTTGACAAAGTCCAACACCATTCATGTTGAAAACCCTACAGAAAATTGAAATAGAAGGTGTTTATCTCAATCTTATAAAAGCTACTTATGACAAACCAATAGCCAACATCATACTAAATGGTCAAAACCTGAAAATTTTCACTCTAAAAATCAGGAACAAAACAAAGATGCCCACTATAACTATTCCTATTAAATATAGTTCTGGAGACAGTGGCCAGAGCAATTAGACAAGAGAAAGAAGTACAACAAATATGGATAAGAAAGGAAGAAGTTAAGTTATCATTATTTGCTAATGACATGATATGCAACATAGAAGACCCTAAAAACTCCACCTGATGACTCCTAGAATTAACAATGAAATTGGGCAGCATAGCAGGATACAAATTCAACACTCAAAAATCAATAGTATTCCTGTACACAAATAACAAACTTACTGAGAGAAGAATTAGGGAAACAACATTTTTCACAATAACATCCAGAAAAATAAAATACCAAGGAATCAATCTAACAAAGGGAGCGAAATGCCCAATACATTGAAAACTATGTATTCTGAAAAAGGAGACTGAAGAGGATATTAAAAAACGGAAAGATATCCCCTGTTCTTGTATAAACAGAAACAATATGGTGAAAATGGCCATACTTGCAAAATTCTCAGGCAGATTTAATACAATCCCAATCAAAATACCAATAGCATACCTTACAGAAATAGAGAAAACAATCTTAAAATTCATATGAAACCAGAAGAGACCTAGAATAGCAAAAGCAATTCTAGGCAGCAAGAGCAAGGCAGGGGGCATCACAATCCCCAATTTGAAGTTATACTACAAATCTAACATGATAAAAAATAGCATGGTACTGGCAAAAAAAAAAAAAAAAAAAAGCCAGACTCAAGGAACACTGGAACTGAGTAGATGAGGCAGAAACAACTCCAAGAACACTCAGCTACCTTATGTTTGGCATAGGGGCCAACCACCTTCACTGGAAGAAAGATAGCCTCTTTAATAAATGATGCTGGGAAAACTGGCCTTCCACATGCCGAAGATTAAACCTAGACCCATACCTTTCAATATTCACTAAACTAAAATTGAAATGAATCAAAGATCTAAATATTAAAACAGAAACAATCTGCCAAAAAATAGAATAGGTAAAACTCTGGAAGACACAGATATAGGCAAAGACTTTATGAACAAAACCCCAATCACACAGGAAATATTACAAAGAATCAACAACTGCGATCACATCAAATTAAAAAGCTTTTCTATAGCAAAAGAAACTACTAGCAGAGTGAAGATACAAACTACAGAATGGGAAAACCTTTTTAACAGCACTCCTCAGACAAAGGACTAACATCTAGAATATATTAAGAACTCAAGGGCCAGGGATTTATGTGCAAGCGCAAGGACCCAAGTTCCATCCCCAGTACCAAAAAGAAAGAAAGAAAGAAAGAAAGAAAGAAAGAAAGAAAGAAAGAAAGAAAGAAAGAAAGAAAGAAAGAAAGAAAGACTCAAAAAAGTCATAGCCCCTAAGTTTAAAGAGATCCATCTAAAAATAGGCATCTGAAATGAATATGCATCTCTCATATGAAGAAGTATAAGCAGCAAATAAATATGTGAAAAAATGCTCTTTACATCACTGGTCATTCAAGAAATGCACATTAAAACAACACTGAGATTCCGTCTCACCCCAGAAAGAATGGCTATCATCAAGAAATCAACCAATAAAATGCTGGTGAGGCTGTAGGGGAAAAAGGAACCCTTCTTCATTGTCAGTGGAAGTGTGAACTTGTACAACTACTATGGAAATCAGTATGGAGATCACTCAAAAAAATAAAACTAGTGGTTCCATTTGACCCAGCTATTCCCCTTTTACGTATCTTCCTGAAAGAGTTAAAAGCATCATACCACAGTGATATGTGCATACCCATGTTTACAGCAGCACAATTCATAATAGCTAAATCTTAGAAACAGCCCATATGCCCATCAACAAATGAATGGATAAAGAAATTATGGTATTTATGTATAATGGAGCACTACTCTGCCATAAATAAAGATAAATTTGAGTCATTTGTAGGAAAATGGATGCACCTGGAGAGCATAATCGTAACTGAAATAACTTGGATACACAAGTTTAAATATTGCACTGTTTCTCTTGTGTGAGAAAACCAAAGGGTAAACAAGGAGCATTATGGAGGAAAGATACTGGAAAGTGCAAAGAACATTTTCAAATTGGTGGGGGAACAAAAGAGGGCAAAGGGAGAAGGGAAAGAGAATAGAAGGGAAAAAATGGGAACAAAGCTTTTGTAAATGGGGAGGGAAAGAAGAGTTGAAGGGAGGGGAGGGGAATAGGAAAAAAAAAAAAAGAGTTAAGATATAATTATGGGGAGCTGGAGTAACAAGATGGCGGCGTCGGAGGACTGACAGGGGTCTCCCCGGGCTGGAGTCAGAGGCAGTGGTAGCAGCGATATCGCCGCCCTAACTCACCGCACCCTTATTCCAGCCCGCTACGTTGCTGTGAAAGCGAAGCAGCGGCTGCCACCCGGAAACAAGTAGCCTCACCTAAGTAACAGTGAGAAACTCCTCATACACTGTGGCCTGGCAAGCTAAATATATATAAAGGTGTCAAATTATTCCTAAATTAATCTATAAAAGAAAAACTCAATTTAAAAAAGATAGTTTTCTGAGGACTTCTGGGGAAATGGTGGCATGGTAAGCAGCAACAAATAAATCTCTCCAAGATTTGGAATCCAGACACTGGAAAATAACAAGTTGGGGAAAAAAAGGAGGAAGGTAGACCCCTAGTACCCAGGAAGGATCTGAGGGAAAACTGGAGCCCACAGAGAAAGTGAAGAGACAGAACTAAATGCAGAAAAAGGAAGGGGCAATATGCACTTTCTCCCTAGATCCTGGCTTGTGGCATGAGAAAGGAAGATTGACTCTATAGAGACACAATGAAAGCAGATGATGCCAGAGGCCTCCAGGGAGAAGCACAATAATGAACAGAGCAGTGGATGCTATAAATTACAACTGGTGAATGACTCCAGTCCAAGGGACTGCAGTGTCCCCAGGAAACAGTGCTTGTTTGGACACCATTTTAGGGAAGGATCAACTGAACCTAGGACTCAGATCAGCTATGGATTGGTGTCATCTCAGGGCTCCCAGTGTTAAAACCCCACAGTGACTGAGTGAGGGACAACCACGGGAGAAGTCCAGGGTCAGGGAGCTGAGATAAGGCCAGCAAGAGACACCCAAGGGGTTATAAGCTAAATGACTCAGGCCCCAATCCCTGACAAGAGACCAAGATCAGCCTGAGCCTCTGTGAAGTTGAAAGTATCACAACTAACACCCTGCCTTAATCCTATTGCAGGCTTGCTAGGATTATCCAGCACAGATCTGGGCTCTGACTGCCTCCTTAATCTACCAGTGAAATAAGAGTCATGCCATGAATTGGATACTACCACAATACTGTAGACCCCAGAAGATAATCACGGGCTTCAAATCACAGATAAATTTCTTCTCTCTCTCTCTCTGTCTCTCTTTCTATCTCTCTTTCATTTCTTGTGAGCTTTTTTATTTTTGTTCTTTTGTGAGTGTGAACATTGTTTCTAGTTGTTTTGTTCTGTTTTTGTTTTTTTCCTGCTTTCTTTCCCTCTGTCTTCTTCACCAGTTTCCTGAGACATGGGTAATCTTCCTTTGCCCTTCAGCCTTTTTTTGAATCTCTTTCTCTTCTTTTATTTCTATATTTCTTCCTCTTTTCCCTTTTATAGTTTATCCTCTTAGGGTAAAATAGCTCTATTGAGTGGATATTTACTGTATATAATTTTCTAATTTATCACAGATTTTGTTACATAACTATAAAATCTTGTACCTATGGTTAAAGGCAAAAATTAATAGTTATCACTGTCATTTTCCAGTCCGTGCTTGATGCTATCGTTATTACTGATTATACCTATTATCCAAGGTGACATATTTATGATCAGCTGATCTTCCTTATACGCCAATACCTAGATTGTCTCCGTTGTAAACACTGTAAAATACTATAGTCCTGTACCAAAGAAGTGGGTGCTAGGCCAAATAGGCAGTAACCTTTCATCCCTAATAAATTGAAAAGGCAGGATCCTGGGACCCTCAAAAACCAAAATCCAGCTATGCCTGGAAGACATCTCTAAATATTAGTCATTTTGGTTTTTTTTGGAACTGGGGATCAAACTCAGGACCTTGTGCTTGTCAGGCAGGCAGTGGACCCTCTGAGCTAAATCTCTGGCCCCTCTTTTTTTTTTTTTGTACCAGGGATCGAACCCGGGACCTCTCACATGCGAGGCAGGTGGCAGCACCACTGAGCTAAATCCCCCACCCAATTAGTCATTTTCTAAAGAGGTCTCATCACTAGTAATAAAGCTACCTACCATAAGGAGTTTGCAAGCCTCAATGCAGAAAACAAACAAAAAATAAAAAATGAGAAAAAGCAGAAGCAAGATGCAACCCATAATCCCCAAGTCACCCAAGGCAAACCAAGCGGGAATTGAGATGGAAGAAATCAAACCCCCCACACACTGAATTTTATAAAATGGCAGCAGAGGTCTGTGCACGCCCTACCGAGGTTCCGAGTCTCGCGGAACACGCTGAGTCAGCCTGCTGCAGACAGGCAGCCACCTGGTTCCACACTACAAAGATGCAGAGGACACCGGACCACCAGACCACGGTACTGAGCCCTGCTGCTCCCTGCCCAGAGGTAGGGGCTTCTGAGCTGCTGTCCTACTGCTCCCAGCCCAGAGGAAAGGGATTTTGGGCCACCTTTTGTCCCGCCGCTCCTGGCCCAATTCCAAGAATCCCAATAAATGGATCCACATGGCAAGGCAAGTATTTAAACAGAAGGGAAAGAAAAGGAACCAACAACTGGAAAATAACATGACAAGGATAAGTCAATACATATCATTTATAACCATCAATGTGAATGGTCTCAATTCACTAGCCAAAAGAAACAGATTGGCAGAATTAATCAAGAAATGAGATCCAACAATATGCTGCATGCAAGAAACACATTTAACTCAAAAAGAAATTCATAGACTGAAAGTCAAAGGTTGGAAAACAATACTCCATGTGACTGGAACCCACCAAGAAGCAGGGTAGCTATTGTATTTGCAGACAAAGTAGATTTCAAGCCAAGACTTTTCAGAAGAGGCAAAGAAGGTCACTACATACTTGTTAAAGGAACAGTCCAAGAGGAAGAGATAACAACCACAAATATATATGCACCAAACATCAGCATACCCAACTATATAAAACAAACACTAATGGATATGAAAAATCAGACAAGCACTAATACAATTGTAATGGGGGCCCTCAATACCTCACTGTCACAAGTAGATTGACTAGACAAAAAATAAAATAAATTTCAAGTCTCTTCAAATCATCAAAGAATGTCCAAACCTTTGAACAAATACATTTAGTAGATGTCTACAAAGTGTTCCATCCAACAACAATAGAATACACATTCTTCTCAGCAACACATGGGACTTTTCCCAAAATAGACCATATACTAGCTCACATAACATGCTTAAGTAAATGCAAAGGAACTGAAATTATCCCATGGATATTATCAGATCATCGTGCAATGAAATTGGAAATCAATGGTAAAAGAAACCACAAGAACTACATAAACAGATGGAAATTAAATAAGACCTCCTGAACAACCAGTAGATCATATATGAAATTTAAAAAGATATTAGACAGTTTCTACAATTAAACAATAATGTCACTATGACATACCAAAACTTACAGGATGCAATGAAAGCAGTTCTACCAGAGAAACTTATAGTGGTGAATTCCCACAACAGAAAAACAGCAAGATCAAATAAATAGCCTAATGTTGAACCTCAAGGTTCTAGAAAAAGAAGAGAAAGTTAACCCATACTGCATATGGAAGGTAAATTTATAAAGATCAGAAGAGAAATTATTATAATTGAGAATAAGAAAATAATACAAAGAATCAATAAATCAAAGAGTTCATTCTTTGAAAAATTAAATAAAATAGACTAAACTTTAGACAACTTTATCAAAATAAGGAAAGAAAAGGCCCGAATCCATGAAATTAGTAATGAAAAGAGTCAAATCCCAACAGACTCTACATCTATCCAAAAGACTGTGAATATTTTGAGAACTTGCACTCTAATAAGATGGAAAACTTAGAAGAAATGGACAGATTCCTAGACATATATGAATTGCCAGAGCTGAATCAAGAAGATATAAAAATTCTAAATAACCCATACTAGTCAATGAAATTGAAGAAATAATAATGTTTTTAAAACTGCTAACAAAGAAAATTCAAGTCCTAATGGATTCACTGCTGAATTCTACAAAAAATTTAGAAAACAGCTAATACCACTACTCCTCAAACTCTTTACTGAAATTGAAAGGGAAGCAATACTCCCAAACTCATTCCTGGAAGCAAGCATTACCCTGATACCAAAACCAGAGAAGAATTCAACCCAAAAAGAAAACTACAGGCCAATTTCCTTAATGAACATAGAAGCAAAAATCCTCAATAAAGTACTACCAATGCAGCAAATCATCAAGAAGATTATACACCAAGTAGGTGTATTACACCAAGTAGAAGATTATGACCAAGTAGGATTCATCCTAGGGATACAAGGATGGTTCAAATCAATAACTGTAATACACCACATTAACAGAACCAAGGACAAAAATCACATGATCATCTCAATAGATGGAGAAAAAGCATTTGACAAAGTCCAACACCATTCATGTTGAAAACCCTACAGAAAATTGAAATAGAAGGTGTTTATCTCAATCTTATAAAAGCTACTTATGACAAACCAATAGCCAACATCATACTAAATGGTCAAAACCTGAAAATTTTCACTCTAAAAATCAGGAACAAAACAAAGATGCCCACTATAACTATTCCTATTAAATATAGTTCTGGAGACAGTGGCCAGAGCAATTAGACAAGAGAAAGAAGTACAACAAATATGGATAAGAAAGGAAGAAGTTAAGTTATCATTATTTGCTAATGACATGATATGCAACATAGAAGACCCTAAAAACTCCACCTGATGACTCCTAGAATTAACAATGAAATTGGGCAGCATAGCAGGATACAAATTCAACACTCAAAAATCAATAGTATTCCTGTACACAAATAACAAACTTACTGAGAGAAGAATTAGGGAAACAACATTTTTCACAATAACATCCAGAAAAATAAAATACCAAGGAATCAATCTAACAAAGGGAGCGAAATGCCCAATACATTGAAAACTATGTATTCTGAAAAAGGAGACTGAAGAGGATATTAAAAAACGGAAAGATATCCCCTGTTCTTGTATAAACAGAAACAATATGGTGAAAATGGCCATACTTGCAAAATTCTCAGGCAGATTTAATACAATCCCAATCAAAATACCAATAGCATACCTTACAGAAATAGAGAAAACAATCTTAAAATTCATATGAAACCAGAAGAGACCTAGAATAGCAAAAGCAATTCTAGGCAGCAAGAGCAAGGCAGGGGGCATCACAATCCCCAATTTGAAGTTATACTACAAATCTAACATGATAAAAAATAGCATGGTACTGGCAAAAAAAAAAAAAAAAAAAAGCCAGACTCAAGGAACACTGGAACTGAGTAGATGAGGCAGAAACAACTCCAAGAACACTCAGCTACCTTATGTTTGGCATAGGGGCCAACCACCTTCACTGGAAGAAAGATAGCCTCTTTAATAAATGATGCTGGGAAAACTGGCCTTCCACATGCCGAAGATTAAACCTAGACCCATACCTTTCAATATTCACTAAACTAAAATTGAAATGAATCAAAGATCTAAATATTAAAACAGAAACAATCTGCCAAAAAATAGAATAGGTAAAACTCTGGAAGACACAGATATAGGCAAAGACTTTATGAACAAAACCCCAATCACACAGGAAATATTACAAAGAATCAACAACTGCGATCACATCAAATTAAAAAGCTTTTCTATAGCAAAAGAAACTACTAGCAGAGTGAAGATACAAACTACAGAATGGGAAAACCTTTTTAACAGCACTCCTCAGACAAAGGACTAACATCTAGAATATATTAAGAACTCAAGGGCCAGGGATTTATGTGCAAGCGCAAGGACCCAAGTTCCATCCCCAGTACCAAAAAGAAAGAAAGAAAGAAAGAAAGAAAGAAAGAAAGAAAGAAAGAAAGAAAGAAAGAAAGAAAGAAAGAAAGAAAGACTCAAAAAAGTCATAGCCCCTAAGTTTAAAGAGATCCATCTAAAAATAGGCATCTGAAATGAATATGCATCTCTCATATGAAGAAGTATAAGCAGCAAATAAATATGTGAAAAAATGCTCTTTACATCACTGGTCATTCAAGAAATGCACATTAAAACAACACTGAGATTCCGTCTCACCCCAGAAAGAATGGCTATCATCAAGAAATCAACCAATAAAATGCTGGTGAGGCTGTAGGGGAAAAAGGAACCCTTCTTCATTGTCAGTGGAAGTGTGAACTTGTACAACTACTATGGAAATCAGTATGGAGATCACTCAAAAAAATAAAACTAGTGGTTCCATTTGACCCAGCTATTCCCCTTTTACGTATCTTCCTGAAAGAGTTAAAAGCATCATACCACAGTGATATGTGCATACCCATGTTTACAGCAGCACAATTCATAATAGCTAAATCTTAGAAACAGCCCATATGCCCATCAACAAATGAATGGATAAAGAAATTATGGTATTTATGTATAATGGAGCACTACTCTGCCATAAATAAAGATAAATTTGAGTCATTTGTAGGAAAATGGATGCACCTGGAGAGCATAATCGTAACTGAAATAACTTGGATACACAAGTTTAAATATTGCACTGTTTCTCTTGTGTGAGAAAACCAAAGGGTAAACAAGGAGCATTATGGAGGAAAGATACTGGAAAGTGCAAAGAACATTTTCAAATTGGTGGGGGAACAAAAGAGGGCAAAGGGAGAAGGGAAAGAGAATAGAAGGGAAAAAATGGGAACAAAGCTTTTGTAAATGGGGAGGGAAAGAAGAGTTGAAGGGAGGGGAGGGGAATAGGAAAAAAAAAAAAAGAGTTAAGATATAATTATGGGGAGCTGGAGTAACAAGATGGCGGCGTCGGAGGACTGACAGGGGTCTCCCCGGGCTGGAGTCAGAGGCAGTGGTAGCAGCGATATCGCCGCCCTAACTCACCGCACCCTTATTCCAGCCCGCTACGTTGCTGTGAAAGCGAAGCAGCGGCTGCCACCCGGAAACAAGTAGCCTCACCTAAGTAACAGTGAGAAACTCCTCATACACTGTGGCCTGGCAAGCTAAATATATATAAAGGTGTCAAATTATTCCTAAATTAATCTATAAAAGAAAAACTCAATTTAAAAAAGATAGTTTTCTGAGGACTTCTGGGGAAATGGTGGCATGGTAAGCAGCAACAAATAAATCTCTCCAAGATTTGGAATCCAGACACTGGAAAATAACAAGTTGGGGAAAAAAAGGAGGAAGGTAGACCCCTAGTACCCAGGAAGGATCTGAGGGAAAACTGGAGCCCACAGAGAAAGTGAAGAGACAGAACTAAATGCAGAAAAAGGAAGGGGCAATATGCACTTTCTACAATCTAACTATCCCTTTTCAGGAAGTTTGTACTGTGTCTCTTTTTAGGAAGTTTGCCAGCTCCTGGAATCTGGTCTCCTGGGTTATACACTTATCTTTCCCTCAACTGTGTAAGACCCATGAATATAATGGGATTATCACTCCTTTGATAGATTATATTGTAGGAGACCTGCAGATTGGTGAGAACCATTCTTTTATTGCCCTTGAAGAAGTGAGGTCTATTTTTGTGAGGGGCCTGTGGAAGGCACAGAACTGTGAGTGTCTTCCAGGTACAGAGATCAGCCCCAGCTGACAACCAGAAGGAAAACAGACCTCAGTCCTACAGGTGCAAGGAACGGAATTCTGCCAACAATCATATAGATTTGGAAAAAGGATTCTGAGTTCCAAAAGGAAATAAAGGCTGTGACACCTTGTAAGAACCTGAGTGGAGGACTTCAAGCCTTGCCTAGACTTCTGACCCACAGAAACTGAGATCATTTGTGTGTCATGTTAAGCTGTGGGTAATTTGTTACAAAGCAAAAGGAAACTAATGTGGATCACAGTGTGAGTGCCTGCCTAAAAGCAACCATTCCCACATGATTCCTGATCTTCTTTGTTTTTGTTGTTTAAAAAGTTAAAATATGTATATTTATTAAATATAAAGCTGCTACAGAATTTTGACAAAAAAAGATTTACACACATTCCAATTACACACAATTCCAATTTACATGCTATTCCAATTCTTTACTCTGGTATTTGAACATAAAATATAAAATTGTGAATGCTCTGATAAAAAATTTAAATTAAAATTAAAAAGAAATCATTTTGTTCAATGCTTTTTCTTGCTGAATCATTTGTATTAGCCTGATAAATTTATTACACATGTATATGAAGGAGTTTTTACAAAATAAATAAGACAAAAACTAAAGAAACTAAGAAAAAAAATATTTCTGTGGCATCAACTTTGTCTTGTCAATCCTAGTCTTAGAAAGTAAACCAAGTCTCTTAGAAAGCATCTAAAAAATTTTTCTTTGTTCCTAAAATGTAGACTCGAGACTTTGTGGCCCTTTGTCTTGTGTGAAGAACTGCATGGAGAGCTGTAGCCATTTCCTGGCTGGGAAGAGCAAGTCTTAAGGACACAGATGAACAAATCTGGGCAGAAAAGACACAAACAATTCAGATTGTAGATTAAGGCATGGTGCTGCTGAATTCACTAGAGCCAAAGCTAGTGCTCTACTGGAAATTCTTTTTACTTGTAGGATAATAAATTTATTTATTGTTTAAAATAGAGGTCAGCAAAACTACAAATCCAGCTCAGCACCTGTTTTGTGAATAAATTTTTATTAGAACACTGTCATGTTCACTTACTTTCCTATTGTCTATGGCTGGTTTCCTGCTATGCACAGTTGAATAGTTAAGAGGCCACATGTCATGCAAAACCTACAATCTATAATTTGTCCCTTTAGAAGGAAAGTTTGCTAACTCCTGGTTTAAATAATTTTGAATTGAGTCTCTTATTATTGGCAGCTTAAAAGCATTCCCTCTTTCATTTTGATCTTTCGTTCTAATGAAATTGAAATAACACTAAACCATTAACTAGTCATAATGACTGTCTTATTCCAATCCAGAATTAGTACTGTTGTAAAATACTATAAACTGGGCAGCTTATAAACAGAAATGTATTTTAGCACACTGTTGGAAGCTAGGAGGTCTAACATTAATGGGCTGGTAGACTTGGTGTCTGCTGAGGACCCACTTACTGTTTCATAGACAGGGGTGTTTTTGCTGTGTCCTTACATGGCAGAAGGGGCAAACTAACTCCCCCAATTTCTTTAATAAGAATACTCAGGCCTGGGATTTAGCTCAGTGGAACCATGCCTGCCTCACAAGCACCTTTCAATCCCTGGTACCAAAAAACCCCCAAAAGAATACTGATGCCAGTGATGAGGTCTCCATCTTCATGACCTAACCAACTTTCAAAGTCCCCCAACTTCTAATACAATAACCTTGAGGGTTAGGATTTCAACATATTAATTTGGAGAAGACACAAACATTCAGGGAATAGGAATTTCTATGCATGTTTTTTAAGTAAAACTATTGAAGTATAGAAGCTCCATAGGTAAAGACAGAGTTCGATAAGTAAAAGTTTACAAATCATTATTGTGCTGCTCAATGAATTTTCACAAAATGAATATACTAATGTAACCATCACCAAATTCAAGTTGCCCTGTATCCCCTTCATTCATTATATTCCCCAACCCCAAAGACAACCACTGTTCACACTTTCTGTCAGAAATCATCTTCCCAGACTACTTGTCTCTTCTAAGGAACTTGACAAAACTGGATTCTCAAGTGTGTAGCCTTTTCAGTCTGGATTTTTTTGGCTCAGAATTCTATTGAAACTTTTCTCTGCTTTACATAACAGTGGTTTATTGATTCTCATTGTTATATAATATTCCACTGTATAACTAAATCATAATTTATCTATTCCGAGGTTGATGAACATTTGAATTGCTTCCAATTTTTTACTAACATGAACAGCACTGCTGAAAACAATCTAATTTTTTGGTGTATGTTCTTCCTGTTGAAGTAGAATTGTGGGTGATTCTTGAGTCTTACTATATAGATCTGCAACTGATTCAATGTCAGAAGGGACACAATTTATCTAGAGAGAAATTGTGTCTTATTCCCATATTAACACTGAGATTTAATTTGGAAGAGTATTTGGCTCAAACGACCACACACAAATGAAAAAATTAATTGAAAAATTAAATCAATTAAAAAGCTGATCCCTCCTCCAGAAAGCTACTTGAAGGAAGTTTCAAGCTGCTACTTAGAGACAGATCTTTTAAGTAGTTGAATGCTGATCAGTGTTTCTTTTGGAGCCTTGAAAGCTCAGAAAGGCCTGGAATGTTACTGAGTCACAGAGGCACATTTACTGGGAGACACTCCTTACTTTGAAAAAAAGTGATGAAAAGTAATAGATGGATGAGGTGATTTAGACAGAGCTCCAAAAACTTAGAAAGGCAGCTTAGTTCCAGTGACTTTCCAATTTAGCAATCCTATTTCAAAGAAAAGCCACAGAAAAGATTTTATTGGCAAGCACTTTCTCCTATTCCAGACACCTCTGTTACTTCTGCCTTGTTCCTTTCTTCAGACTTCATTCTGCAACTGCCTGAAAACAGTATATATATATTTTTAACCAAGCAGCCTATAATGACTACATGGATAGCAAATCTTCTTAAACATAAAGAGAAATTTAGGTGAACCAAGAAAAACTGCAAAGAGCAATAAAGAAGCTAATTATTAGCCATGTACATTCACTTGAGGTTCTTTTCCACTCACCAGTTGCTATCAAACCAGTAGAGAAGATTCAACCTGATAATTATCAAGATGAGTCATCATTGGCCACAGAGTTCTAGGGTCAAAGACAGGGCTCCATAGCTTTGAGCTGCTGTCCTCCCAGCAAGATAGCAAATAGAACAATTTTGGCTTGTTCTTCCTCCCTGATCATTATAAGGTAAAGATTTCTTTATAAAAGAAAAGAAAGAGACACAGAAAGTAGAAAGAGAGGCAGACAAGTGGTTCTCAGTAGGATCCTAAGAACTATTTCACCACCCAAACATTCTGGAGCAGAGCAGAGCCTGTCTTAGAAGCCAAGAATCTGTTCCAGGTGCAGTGTGAGTGAGTATATGTCAGGGGCTGTTCTTCAATTAAAAAAAAAAAAAAGACATTAGCATTTCCCTCAGTCTCAGAGGACCAATGACAAACACTATAGAAAGACATCTGGCCCATGAGGAAAGCCTTCAGTATTTAGACCCCGCCACAGACCCCCTAGAGGACAAATTATGAAATTCTAAAGAGAAAGGAAAGTACAGAAAGGAACTTTTCCCTCTGGATCTTAAGAACTGGATAATACACAGAAAAATCAGGCAGACTATTCAACACAGAACAGATGTTAATCTCATTGCTCAGGGTGGTGCTATATCATTTTAAATATTCTCTCCCATCAATAAACTAAAAAAAAAGCATTGCAATTTTAACTTAGAAAATACTGTCAGAGAATTTGGTAGATTATGGGTACCTTTAGGAATCTGTAAGCTTTACATCATTAATCAGTCATCATTTTTGTTTGGCAAAGCCATAATAGGAGCCATAAAACCAGCTCCTATTTTGATTTTGATAATCTTATTTCCCCTCTTAAAAAAAACAAAACTGTTGAGGACTTTCTCCTCCTCAGTTTCCAGGAACATTTATCTTGAGAGGTTTGTCCAGACATTTTTATTATTCCTTGTCATACTCCTATGTGGTGCTAAGGTCCCTTATCCCCATTTTATTGCTGAGAAAACTGAGATAGCAAGCTGTTGAGCGTTTACTGAAGGTCAAGACTGAGTCAGGGGCAAACTCAGAGGCAGAAGTCAGTGTTCCTGGCAGCCTCCCTAAGCATGGCTGTCTCGCCTCTGTTTAAACTGCCTTAAAATAAGACTGTCAAGAATTCTGATGAATAGATTGGAAGTCTGAGTACTTTGTTAATGGTGATTGGGTAACTGCATATATTAATGCTGTTTGTGCATTTACAGCCCAAAGCCATTCATTTACTAGATGCTCCATCTATGAAGGACTATTTTCCTCATTTTTCACTGATTATTAATAAGACACGTCTGCGTAATTGTAGGAGACTACATCAAACACAAAAGGTGGCCTCTAAGAAATGGATCTTTCCCTCTACACAATCACCTCTCCAAGGTTTCTATCCCCAGGCAACTAGCACCCCAGGAGCTTGTGAAAGGGAATCCTTATTACTTTCAGGACCTGCCTCTTCACTCTGGGTCTCTGACTCCATTTGACTCTGCCTGCCTTTATCCCTCAAAATCTCTTTTATCTTATGACTTCTGAAGAGCACCTCCCCAAGATGCCACTCCCCATCCGCAGTCCCCAGGCTCTCTTCCTTTGAAGCCCTTATCTAATGCCATCTGCTTTACCTCTTACTCAATGGCCTTATGCCCTTTCCTTTAGATTATAAATTTCTTCAGAGCAGGGACAGTTTTACTCACCTTTGCATAGTCTGAGATGGTTTCCCTCACATAGTAGGAAAACTGCTTACTACAGAGGTGGGCAAATTTTTTTCCTGAGTTAATATTGTAATGAGCTGGCCATGAATGATCTCTGTTGATTTTCATTTCTCATTCTTATTTCTTTTTTTACAACCCTTTAAATATATATATATATACTTCTTGGCTTCCAGGGCAGCTAGTGGCTGACCTGAAAAATCAATTGATATGTGAGTTGGGGTGGGGGGTGAACCCACGGGCTCCTGAATGCTAAACAAGCACTACCATTGAACTACATCCCTAGACCCTAATATTTTTCTTTTCCCTCTTATCCTGGGCATTGAACCCAGGGAACACTGAGCTATATCCCCAGTCCTTTTTTTTTCATTTTAGGACAGTCTCACTAAGTGGCCCAGGCTGGTCTTAATCTTGTGATCCTGTCTCAACCTCCAGAGCAGCTGAGATTACAAGTATGCACCACTGACCCTGGCTCCAAATAAATTTTTATACTCTTAATGTTTTGTACCTTTTTTCAATTCTTTTTATTAGTACATGTTTGTAGTACATAATGTTTACATTCCTTGTTGGGAATTGGTTCATGTGCATAATACATTATAATTTCTTTTTTTATCCCTTTTTCCAAGAGAATTTTCTCTGAAATTACATATGATAATCTCCATATTTTTTTCCTTAAAAAAAATCCAAACAGTGAAAATGTGGAAGAAACCCAGCATTTATGTATCTAGAACTATGAACTTGCAAAATCCATCCATGCATCCTTTTGTGTCATTAAAGGGCCAAATTCCATCAACTATATAAAGATTCTTCCATGGTTAATGAGGTCTCATGGGTTTTTTAGGAAGTGGGATAATAAAACTAGCTCTATAAAACTGATAGCATTTTTTGTAAGGTTTTGCAAAATGTTTCATTTGTCCCATCAACAGCTATGAAGCAAGATCTTGGACAAGTTAATATTTATAATGCCTGAAACTCAAGAAAGGACAAAGAAACTGTTCCTTCAGTGTCTCCCTGACCTGAGTTACCATTAGTGCCCATGCAATGCCATCCACATCACCTTCCTGACTCTAAGAATACTGCAAAGTAATGAGCATTAAATGTTTAGTCATTTCCTGTATCATGTATCCTAGCCTTCCCCTATTAACATATCTAACTAAGTTAGAGTTTAAACAGCCGGTTTCCATATCAGCGGCTGTTAGGTTTAACATCTTTTCAACAAAGGTACCATGGGAAGCCTTTCAGAAAACCTCATGCTAATACTCCAAGCTGTTTTCCAGAGGAGATCCAGCAGAGAACAGTGCAGACTAGGTATTGCTGATAATTTGCCAGAGTGTATATGATTTGTGAAACTTTTGCAGGTAACATTGTCTGAAAGATGTCACATCTGAAAATATCTGAGCTTTAGTGAAATATATTTGTGTGTTGGAAGGCATGTCATTATTTTATTAGTATGCTGAAGGCTGGTCTGTCTTGCACACAGGGCATATACGCTGTGTATGGATGGTTGCATTTAAGTCAGATCATCAAGAATGCAATAATCTTAGCCTTAAAGGCAGCAATAATTACAGCATGTGGACTTTTTCCCCTTGACAGGGAAGCTGCAATGCTTCATATAGTAAGTTCCATTTGCTAGATGACCAACTAAGGAAGCAGAAAACGGCAAGAAGGAAAATATAAAAGTATCTTGTTAAAATATGCTTCAAAATTGAAAGCTAACACAAAATAAGACTATAAAGTCTAAGGCAGTAGAGAGTTTTATTAAAAATAAACTAGTCCTTTAAATCTAAGTTGATATATGGTAAACTTTTAAATTATCTTTGTCTTTGAAGTACTGGATTTTCACCCTAAAAATAGCCATAATTTGAATGTATATATAATTTGTTATTTACTTATATTTTATAGTTAGAAAAATGCCACTTTCTATAGCTAAAATGATTTTTGAAAATAAAAACGGCAACACACTGAAATTGTACTGAATTAATTATACTTTCCAAGCTAGCAACAACCCTGGTAGATCACTATTTCCTAATCTCTTGTTTATTTTTTGTTATATGTTTGCTTCATGCTTTGAAAGTGAAAGAAGAACCACAGAAAATATACTATCTTCTTTGGTTTTAAATTCTTAACCTAGAAGTGTCTGGATTCAGGGTTTATTGGAACAAATCATATAAAATTGCTGCTTATTCAAGTAGAATATCATCAAATTTTGATAATTTCATAAGTGGTCAGTGGCTACCACTTAAATGTTTCTTCTTTGACATCTTTGTGGTACTTATACCCTTGTCAGTTGGCCATGGGTAAGTGGGACTGTTACAGGATAAACATTTTATTCTTGTGTAATAGATAACAATAATAGATAACAGAAAATAAATAATGATAGATAATAGATATATGGATGATAGACAAGTAGTGGATAGCCTAGAATTTCTGTTCTAAGCATTGTACACTCATAGAACTGTCTTTTATCCCTTCTAATCTTTGGGAAATAACAATACGCACTTTCTATTTTTCAAAATAAATATTATTACAAGCATTCTTTTAATCTGCTCCAAGTCAGGGGGTTTGAAGACCTCCATTTCTTTTTTTATGTGCTTATCATAATTTTTTAGTAGTTTCTGAATACTTACCAGGTTCCAGGGCTTATAATAAGGTCTTCACATTTTCTTATTTCTTCAAAGCCAACATTATAACCCCCACTTTACAGATGAAACATTTGGGAGAGCAAGACAGTTAAAAACCTGTTTTTGAACCTATATGGTATGTGAGTAAATGAAAGGAAGACTTCAAAAAGTTAAAAAAAATTTTTTTGCCAGTCAGCCTACATACCCTTACTTCAAATAAATCTATCTTTGGTGTCAGAATCTGGAAAATGTAATTTGGCAGCAAATTGTACTTCTAATCCTTGAATTTGAACTTTACCCCTCTGGGGTATGGTGATATAATTCAAGGACTTAACGAACTATTAATATTTCATTATCTTTATCTATAAAATAATATGAAATCATCTACCTCCTAGAGCCATGGGAATTTCCACAGATATTTCACTTCTTCAGATAAAGACAAAGTATTGTAACCTATTGCAACATTAGAAAGAATCATCTTTTGGTTTTTCTGCTTTCATAATAATTGCTATTTCTCATTTGTAAGTTTGTGGCAATAGATGGACAAGAAAAAAAAAGAATCCATAGTAAACATGTTGATAGTGCTATAGCTTGTGCCAGACAAAACTCATGTGAAGGTTTGGTTCCCAGATATAATAGTGCCAACAGGTGGTGGGACTGTCAAAAGGAAATTAGACCATGGTGGGGCTCCACCCTTATAAAGGGATTGATAAAGTTCCCTTGAGGGTGGGTTAGTTCTCTTGAGTATGGGTTGTTATAAAGTGAGGCTGGCACCTCCTCTCATTCTTTCTTGTGCATGTGATCCTTCTCCATACAGCTGTTTTTCTCTTCTGTTCTTCTGCTATTCGGGGAAGAGCACAAGGCCCTCGCCAGCAGCCAAGGAGATGTTGGTGCCATGCTCATGGACTTCTGTTATGAATTCCAAGCCAAAATAAACCTCCTTTATTTATAAATCACTCAGCTCCAGGTATTTTAATATAGCAACAACAAAAAGACTATGACAGGGCCAGGTATGGAGGCACATTCCTATAATCCCAGGATGTGGGAGTCTGAGGCAGGAGGATCACTGTGAGTTTGAGGCCAGCCTGTGTTATATAGTGAGTTCAAAGCTAGCTTGAAACCCTGTCTCAAAAAAAAAAAAAGATATGACAGATAGACATCAGTTTTATAGATTTGTAGTTTCTTTTTCTAACCTCTGTTGTTCAACAAAAATAATAAAAATCATTTGACTTCTTAAAGGCATACAGAATCTTAATACTTTGTACTTCTTTTATCCTATAATTCTCTATAGTCTGTATGACCAAGAATGGAAAAGAAAAACAGAAGGAATTAGTACCACTCTCCGAAGATCATATGTTTACAGGGACCTTGATATAAAACCTAATCAACCACATGAAAATGAGTTAGCTTTCTGCAGACTGTACATGAGTCAACAGCACAATGAGACAATATCGTTTTAATTTTTCAGGTTACAGAATTATCCAAGGAAAAGAGAGCTGATATTTTAAGAGATAGCAAAAGACGTCTTTGAAGACAGTTGAATTTGGTTGGCAAGGCAAAAAGTCAAACAGCAGATCAAAACAAGAGAAGAAAAGTGTGACTAAAATAAAAGTGATGATATGTTCATCTTATTTAAACATTCAAGTCTATGTAAATGAATTAAAGCATTTTCTCTGAAAGCTTCTGGTAATTCTCACCAGTCGTTAGATAGAACAAATAATTTAAAACAAACAATCTGTAGGGGTTGAATTAAAGTCCTGAGTTTTAAAACATTATTAGTAAGCAGATGGTGACTAAAATATTATCACAAAGTAATGACTGCAGACAATGAACTATAATCAGATTGAACTGCTCATTCTTTGATTGTCTCATATACTTCATCTCACCACTTCTGCATATCTGTTCTATCATTTCACGGTTTCTACTATCCGCAAGAACTGAGGTTATTTCTTTTGGTACAATGGTCAAATAGGAACATGTGAAGAAAGTTAAGGATGAAGACTGGTTCCCTGGACTCAGGATTACTTGCCTCATTCACATATATGACTACACTCTAGTGTGCAAAAGCACTTTGCATGAAAATTTTCTATTACAACAATTTAAACACTGGTCTCCCAATTTGCTAACACACTTTCCTCCAGATTAGCTAGTTACAAAAGAACATAATTGGCTAGTGAAAAAAATAGTCTTGACTAATGAGTGTGCACTGGGAATAGCCTTCTGGGCATCCAAGAAGCAACTTATCATACAAATAAGTTGGAATAATGATTCCACGTGGGAAAAGAACAAAGTCAGAACAAGCAGTTGCCTAGAGTGGTAAATTATCAAGGGCAGCAGACTCCAAGAGGCTTCTGTGGGAGCAAAGGCAACCTCTGCATTTAGATATTACCCACTGTGCTTCACACTGGAGAAGTTAAAAACCCACTTCACTGGGTTCAGTGGGTGGGTGATGGATGTTTTAAAAGTGAATATTCAGAGTTCAGGGTACAATCTAATGTATTCCTATGTCTCCATAGGAGAACACAGCATTGCTTGCAAGTCAACTTTACTTTCTACCACTTTGCTTCAGCCTGGTGCAGGCTGCTGACTATAAATCAAATGGCAATTGCCAGGTAGCAATGACTCATCTTTCTCTGGCCACTAGGAAGCTTCATCACCTCCCTCCCCACAACTGAGTTGGGCTACAGGATAGCCACTATGATCAAATTATATAGTGACTGAATTTTTTTTTTAATATTGCACTAAAAGATATTACTATTAACCCTCCTTGCTTTAACACACTTATCCCATCATTCTTGCCACTTCCTGAGGCAGTTCTGGAAGTTCTCTTTTTGTAAATGTCTTTATGAGGTGTGATCAAAAATATAGTGAATGTTATTGCCAAGTGCTATCTAACTAAAAGGTAGGCTTGTATAAACATTAAAGTGTCTTCTAATCTATCATATTCACTAGATTTGGTACCATGTGACTTCTGGCTCTTTCCCAAAGTCAAAATGACCATGAAAAATAAATATTTTAAATCTATTCAGGACATTGAGCCAGCCATAACAGCAGAACTAAAGACATTCAACAAAGAGAACTTTCAGAGCTGCTTCAGAAAGTGACAAGAATGATGAGTGTGTTTGAAGTGACAGGGAATATTTTGAGGGGTATTAATGGCAATGTGTCTTTTACTATAATAATTTTTGAAAATTTAAATGTGAATCATATTTTTTGATCACACCTAGTATGGCAGATTGTCATATTTCCTTATCTGTATTTTTCCTCAAACTCACTCCACCTTATTTTATTCTTGGATAGAACATATTAGCTATGACTAAGCAGAAACATCACTCATTTAAATGGTTAACTCTTAAGAGTCTAAGCATGAGTAAATCCCTCAATGGCAAGGATCTTCAACTCAGGGTAGCGGAGGATTCACCACAGGTCTGAAGAAGAGAAGGATTTGTTGTTGTCTGGCTGCAAGTCCACAGGTAAAAATTCTATTTCTTTTGTCAATCCCTGGTTCTTCTTTGAGCATTTTTTTCTTTAGTCAAAAAGCAAAATAGGGCTGGAAAGTGTTTTTGAAATGAGTTTCATGAGGGTAGATTGTTCACACCCATCTTTTTTGGCATTTTATATATTTTATTGCTTTGGGGTCATCATTTTACAAGAGATGGTAGAGCCCAGTGTTAACTTACAGCTTCGTTAAGCCATTATTGAATAAATCTTAAGAACCTTGTAGTCTCAAATGTAACTCTGAATCTCTACACTGAAGATTGTCTCTCTCCATTTTTAGGAAGGAGTAGGTCCATGATCACAAACACACTGGGAGACAACAGGGAATGACTCCACTGCTTCTGGCTCCCTGATGCTTAAACTGAGGGGCCTGAAGTAGATAGTGATAACAGGGCTGTAGAAGTCACTCACGGCTGTCATCATCCTTAGCTATTTTTATTTTCATAGCAACTCTGAAGGAGGACAGGGAAGTTGCTATTGAACAGATAAGAGATGGAGGCTCAATGATTAAACAATGCATTTATGAGCTCAGAGCAATTACAACAGAACACCTGAGACAGAGCCCAGTTCTTCTCAACTTTAGCGGTCTGTTCTATTGCAGTTTTAGCATAACATAGTTCTATGAGAACTGCTTACCTCCCTGAATATACGGAAGACAAAAAGAAAAATAGAGCCCTTAGTACTAATATTGTGATAGACACCAGGCTGAATATACTAACCTTTGATCTTGTGAAAAAATATATGGAGCCTAATCTGAGCAAGAGCCAGCTGATTGACAGCTGAGGGGGCAGGCCGTGGGTTTTGGGGAGAGGATGGGTTGAACCAGCACTACCTTGCTTTGGGTGGGGCACTTGGAATTACTGCTACCCAGGTGGTTCCACATTGCAGCATATGTTCAACCTTTCAGTAAAGGCCATGGTCTTATTTTAAAACAAAATACCTAAAATTTCTATTATGAGCTTCCCATGTCTCCGTTAAATAAAAATGCAGTATTTTCCTCACTCTTCTTCCTATGCTGACATTTTAAAATACCAATTGTCTATTTCATTTCATACCTTTAGAAAGAGAACTATGTAGTGCAGCAGAAAGAACCTCATTTGGAATTCAGAAAAACTAGGTTCTTAACCTTGCTCAACTTGACTGTGTGATTTTGGGCAAGTTACTTAACCTCTCAGGATCTATTTCTGCACAGGAAATATGGATGTTTTCCTATCTAAGATTTGAGATCTCTCCTAACTCAAATTCTGATTCATTCTTAACTTAGATTTCTCTTAGATAATGTTTGTTGTTTGTTTTCTTGGATTTTGGTTCATTCTTGTAAACTTAATTTCCCATTGATAATCTTTTTGTTATTTGTACAAGTAACAGGATTCCATCCTTGCTAAACTCTGGTCTCTTCTTTGGTGTAACACTTACATCATCATATTTGGACAAGTGTTACAGTGTACTTGCCACCTGGATCAGTTAGGATGAGAAAGGTCAGGTCACACTGCCTTTAACAATAAAAATGATCTACTGACTCATATAACTAAAAGTGGTAGAGCAGGTTAAAGCAAAGTTTGATTAGTATTCTTGATATATTTCTATGTGATTTTGTTGGCATTACCAGTTTTTATTTATGACTATTATCCTACAACAAACAGTAAGAGGCTGACAAGGCTGGGCCTCCTAATCATGCCCAATAGGGGTTCACTGAGAATGCCCTACTACCCTTCTTTTAGAAGCCAGACAACTTTCCCTGGAACCTTCAGAAAACTCACTTTTGTGTCTCATTGACTCAAACCAATGAGATATGTAACACAGTCATTCTTGAACCAACCACTATGGTCAGAGAATGTTACACCTGGGTGTCTGAGCCAATCATCCATAGGGGGTAGAGCTATTGTGACAGGCTTAGTCCAATCAGAGCCTATCCCTAAAACTGGAGACCACCCCTACCCCCCAGATACATAGTAGCTTCATAATGATGGAGCAGATGTAGTGGAGGCCACCTTATTGTTCCCTGGCATCCTGCCTATCCTATACTAAGAATATGGGGTTGTCTAATCCTCTGCACATCAAGTACCCATTTAATATTTGTTAAACTGAATGGAATGGAATTTCAGATAGTAATGAAGACCTAAACCCAAACAGAAAACAACATCCAGTTCTCCTTTCCTCTTCTTCTTCATCCTATTCTTGTCATGGCTGCTGCTCCTGCTCCCTGACTTTCCCCACTATTTATGTTTTATCCCTCTTATTTTTAGCCATGTTTTACTTAGTCTGACGATAACCAAATATTTCCTGAATAATAAGTCTGTGAATATGCATATCCTCTAAATATAAATATAAGCCTATTTGCAAATCTAGCACTACATTTAGAGTGTTGCTGGCAGGACTCTGAAAATCAAGTTCTTTTTTTTTAATGGAAAAATGTACTACAGCAGAAGGCTTTGTTTTCCACAAAGCAGAACCAACTTCTTTACTTATGTACTCATAAAATAAATAAATATTAAGTCAGACTTTGCTGATCACATAACCCTCTGCCACTAAAATTGAACTTGGAACTGACAGTTTCATTCAGCAGAGAGAAGATATTGTAGAAATGGGGTTCTTTTAAAAAACAAACAAACAAACAAAAAACCTCACTGCCAGCCAAGGCTGGACTCCTGGCTTTATTAAGCTCCTCCCTCCCACTTCAGTCCCTCAGGGAGCTCTGTTCTCTCAGAAGTTACCAGGGGCCTGGGGCCTGGTAGGAGGTGACATAAGTAACAAGGAATAGGAAGCCTTCATATGGGTTTAGTAAAACCCCTTTTCCAAAGCAAGATCACAGCAACTGATTATTCAGAGCCATACTCAGATAGCACAAGATCCAGAGCCACCCAATTCAACAACACAATTTGGGCCTTTAGGTGCCTTTACTGAGCACATTCTCAGTATAAAGTTCAGTGTTATAGTCCCTATTCCTAAGGCAATATGGACAAAAAAAGAAATAGTTACAAGCCATGGTGAAGTCAACGGAAGTGGTAGGCACAGGGTATGGCAAGGGTCAATAAGATGGGCCTGTGCAGGGTAGAAGGACTGGCTCTTTGTCAAACTCTGGGACGGGTTAGCAGCCACCCACAACACAACATGAATGATGCCCTCTGCAGTTGTATAACAGGGTAGCCCTGACCCATGCCCCATCTCAGCTTTCCAGCAGCAGTTACATCCAAGGTGAGAGGTGAAAGAGAAAACTGAGAGAATCGAACAATTCTCGACAGTTTCAGGAGGGTATGAGCACATGGACAACATAAGTATCACCCAGTCATAAAGAGAAGTGTGGTCAGCACATTCCCTCTCAGGAATCAGGTCAGGAGCACTCCCTCTCTTGCGGTAAAGTCCAAGAAGGATATGACTGTGGGTACCTTAGATGCTTATAAACCTTGCATCTTTTGGGATACTAGCTGATAATTTACCAATAATGATTTTTCTGAGTCTCTACTTAGCTGCTAACACTGGAGATTTGAAGGGAAGAAAGAAGCTCAAACTCAGAACACATCTAGAGTTATCTTAAGACAGATTGTCATTGTGAAGAAAAACAGGAATAGTTGACTATATTAAATATCTCACTGAACTTGGCAGCCTGAACTACCTGTAAAATGAAAAAGAAATAGATTAGTAAATATTAAAATCATTCTGTTTGCCACAAATGTGAACTCTGAAAAATTCACTGTCATAATTCAAGAACCTAACTTAGCTCAGGTTTTAATAGAAGCAGGCACATCTGAACATAATCATATAAAACCATATAAAGGGAATAATGTTCAATACACACTGAAGGATGTCTTGAAATAATCCAAAATGACAGATATGACATGAGATGATAAAAATAATGGCATTTTTAAAATGTGTTATTTACATTGTAATACTGTAACATTATTAGAAACTCTGGAATCAGATTAAAATTGATTACTGTTTATTGTCATTTTTGTGACATAAGTCACAGTCCTGCTTGTATCTCTTTGGTTTTGAAAATGGAACTACTAGAGCTGGGCTCTTAGAACACATGTTTGAAAAGATAAAACTATAGATTATAGAGTTTCAGGAAACATTCATGAGATAAGTACTCATAGTTTGAGAAGCATCCCTAAAGAAAAGACTTTTTATTTTATTTTAACCCTGGATTATTCCACCTCTGTGTTTCTTGGAACTTCCGTGGGACTAGCTGAAGATAGTTTTGTAGGCTGGAATTCTCAAAGTTATGTCCTTTGGGCTCCAAGGAGCTCATCTTGGTTTTCACTTGTTTATCTTTGTAACACTATGACTCTGGAGAAGAAATTCTGAAGTCTCTGTCTTCCTGTGCTACTGTAAAAGTTGAATGTTGCACAGAACGACTTTTTACTCCAAGTACCATGCCTAAGCAACAACTCTAACTTCAGCCACAAACATTAAGAGTTTTGCCAGTGGCCTTTTGGCATCATTTTGACTATCATGAACCACAGTAGTGTTCAAGATGAATGCAAGTTTCTTGTTATCACCATTTTACTTTTTGCAAAACAGAACTATTTTAAAACCTTATTTTTTGCAAGATGAGCTTCTTTTCAGGAAGATAAATGCATTTTGTTTACACTCTACAGAGAGCTCATGCAGATAAGCAGATACACATGCACTTCTACCTACCAAAAATTACAAAAACTGATTATGCCCCCCCCCCAAAAAAGGCTGGGGATTGAACTCCCAGCCTAATACCTCCTAGGCAAATGCTCTACCCCTGGAACTAGCTCTCCAGGACCACCGTCTTCTTTATATTGAGATCTATCAATCTTCTATAAGTATCCTGTTTTTACTTTAGTAGTAATAAGGGATATGGAAAAGTTAGATTTTTGACAAAGAAGTCAGACTTTTCTGATAAATTTGCAAGATGATTTTGTTGTAAGAAACATAGATGAAGGCTTATGTCAAAATGTCATCCTTGAAAAAGGTCATGTTTGGGTTTTTTGTTTGTTTGTTTGTTTTTTGGTACTGAGGATTCAACTTGGGACCTTGCACTTGCAAGGAAGTTCCCAGAACCACTGAGCTAAATTCCTGTCCCCTTAAAGGGTCATATTTGAAAAACTCATGCTAGTACTAGCTAGTTATGCCATGGTTTGTGTCAGACTGCTGGCATTTCTTAAATGGAAAGGACTATAGTTATCATTAGGGCATAGGTGAGGAAACTTCCAAAGCAGAACAAACAAGTAAAACTGTTGTAAGAGATAAACCAAATCCTATAATATGACTAGATCCATTTGGTCACCTGAACCAAACAAAAGTATTTTTGCATGTGTGTTTTTTTTAAAAAACTATTTGTTAAAATATAACATGTGTTCAAAGCTCCACACTCTAAGATTATAGCAAAACCCAGGGATGAGTGGAAATTTTTAGCATATCAATCTTCATCTTACATGTCTATATTCTTTAGAGGCCTTTTCTACAAAACTAAGTCCCTTTAGAACTTTCTATGGCTGAAATTTTCTCTAATATCCACATAAGAAGTGTAATTATTGAGATTTTTCACTCAAAAGTCTCATAATTTTTGTATATTGTAGATGTGATCATACGTATGGTAAAAGAGCAAAGATGTTTCAATTCATCTAGAGAATAATTAATTCTTGTCTTGTCTCTTTGTTATCAAGACTCAAAATCTACTGCAAGGATAAGTTAGCATATGCCTAAGATTGTACACATGCACACATGTATCTATTAGGCGCAAAAAACCTACCAGAGGGTGTGATAATTGAAGTAAAGGTTTTGTTTTTGTAGAAAAACAATTTATTATCTCACAATTCTGAAGGCTACAAGTCTGAGATCAAGGTTTTGGTAGAGTTGGGAAGGCTACTGAAAGCTGTAAATGAGAATCTGTCCTAGGACTCCCTGGAAGCACCTGGTGACTTGCTGGCATTCCTTGGCATGTAGACAATATATTGCCCAGATATTTCTTCATCTTCACATAGTGTTCTACCTGTGTGCATATCTCTGTATGCAAATTTCTCTTCTATAAGAACACCATTCATGTTGGCTCAGGGACCATTATAATGTCCTTATCTTAATTTGATTAATTATATCTGCAGTAATCTTGAACCTATTTGCAAATAAGTTCATATTTCAAGGTACTGGAGTTAGGGCCCAAACAAAAGTATTTGAGGAAACACAGCCCAACATCAAATACTGAGAAAAAATAATCTAATTATCAAACTATTTTCTTGGGTCATATAGAATGAAATGATTATTATAGCAAAGGTCCAACCATCAATTTGCATCCTGCTTCACAAAAGCAGTTTATGAGCACCTATATGGAATAGGCATTCTCTAATCATGGAATTAAGTGAAATTCCCAATGGCTCTAACTTTTAAATTTTTTAGAAGAAATTAAAGTTCCCACATTATCCCTATAATAAATGTGATCTATTGTCTTTCACTAAGTGAAATGTAGTAAAACAAAATCATGAACTGTTAAAGCCGAAGGGAAATATAAAGATCATCTCAATTCAGAGATGAATAAGTCAGCACCTAGAGAAGTTACATGAGTTAAATTGACTGGTTAGTTAATTGTAGATTCAAAACTGAAACCTTAGTCCCTTATCTTGATTTCTAATGTAATAACTTTTTCATTGATCCTACAGTTATAAACTGATCATGCCCTACTTCTGAAGGTTATAGAATGCTATACGATATATTGCATTCTTGCTTGTAAATTTGTATTTATGTCTGAAAGTTATCTAAATCACTAAATGGATGTCAGGTATATAAGTAAAAACTATGTAAATAAGAAAAGCAGCCAATAGACTTCCCTCATCCTATTTCGAACCTTTGACATACTCTCATGGTTGAAGGAGTGGCTATTTCAGAGATTAAGGAGGGAAGATACACCTTTTTCAGCGAAGAGTTCTAGTGGACAGTATTTAAATCGAGGGATAAACGATTTGACTAGCAGAGGAATAGTAGTGCCATATACCCCTGATAGGATGCAATAAATATATATCTTTATTTCTAAATATTTTTCAAAAAATATTTAACCCAGATCTAATCTAAAACTTCAGAATTAACTTCCAATTTTGTGGAAAATACTGACAGTAACAGAGTAGGGTAAATAATGCCATAAGGAAACAATCAAAAAAATCTAGAATGTGGGACATACTGAGAGTCTAGTCTCCTCAAAAAGTCAGTGTTATTCAAAATATAAAAAGATATAGCAGGGGCTGGGGATTTAGTTCAGTGGTTCCCCCACCTGCCCTGCAATCTCAAGGACATGAGTTTGATCCCCCGGTACCAAAACAAACAAACAAAAAACCAAAAAGATATGGCAAATGCTCTAGCATGTAAGAGAGATAACAATCAAAATGCAAAGTATAGACCTTGATTGAATTCACATAACTAAAAAAGACATCTTGGGAGAGAAATAGGAAAATGTTAGGAAGGATCAGATGTTTGATGATATTTAGAAATAAATTGTTTAATTTCTTAGTGATAATGATATTGTAGTTAAGTAAGACAATGTCTTTATTCTTTGGGGTGAAGTGTCAAGAACTCTGAAACTTACTTTCATGTAGTTCACCAATCAAAGCAAACAAACATATCAGTACAATAAAGAGGACAAAGTGTTAAAGATTGTTTTTTAAAATTTTTTATTATTATATATTGGATTACATAAAAGATTGCTGAATCTAAGAAGCTATTACTTGAGTTTCCTTGTACATTTCTTTCAATTCTGTATGTTTGATGGGCTGGGGATTTAGCTTAGTGGTTCTGCCGCCTGCCTCACAAGCGCAAGGTCCTGAGTTTTATCCCCAGTACCACAAAAGAAAAAGAAGGGCCAATTCTGTATGTTTGAAATTTGGGAAGGCAGAAGAAATGATATAATCTTTTTGCAGGAGTATTCCATAAATGAATGTAAAAAATGAAAAGAATGAAAGATGGGTCCCATATTTTATGCCCTATAAAATAGTAGCATTAGATAAATATTAGGGAGTAAATGATTGCTGATTTTGAATTGTTATGACCAATACTGCTTGATAGATTACAGGTTTAATAGAGGACTTATCAAGTAAAAACAGTACATGAATACAACAAAAAATTAGCAACCTTATTTTTTTAATGAGAACATTTTTTACTGATTTAGAAACATCTCCAAGGTTCATTTTTATGTTAAAAAGTCAAGGTGCAGACCAATGTATACTGACTAACATTTTTGTTAATATATATGTTTATATATATAAATAAACTATCTCTGGAAGAACCCACAAAAATCTGCATCTATGAAAAAAACTCTTATCATACTTAATGGTGAGAGATGGAGATCTTTCCTGCTAAGATCAGGAATGAGACAAAGATGTCTGTTCTCCCCACTTGTAGCACTGTACTGAAAGTTCTAAGCAGGGTAACTAGATAAGAGAAAGAAATAGAGGACATCTAGCTAAGAAAGAAAAAATTAAAACTATCTATTTGCACATAGCATGATATATAGAAGTCCTTAAATAATCCATAAAAAATCTATTAGAGCTCACAAACAAATCAGCAAAGTTGTAGAATATAAGATCAATATACAAAAATTAGTTATATTTCTGCATGCTAGCAATGGATAATCCAAAAATTAAATTAAGAAAATAATTCCGTTTGTAACACCACTAAAAATAATATGTTTAGGAGGACATATAATCAAGACTTGCACACTGAAAACTTTCAAACACTGCTGGACAAAACTAAAGAAGACCTAAATAAAGGGAAAGTCACCTGTAATCATAGACTGGAAGACTTAAGACTGTCAAGATGGCAGCATTCCCCAAATTGACTTGCACATTCAGTGCTATACCTATCAAAATTCCAATTGTCTTTTGCTTTTTTTCTAATTTACTGAATAGGCAATTTGATCCTAAAAGTTATATGGAAATAACAAAAAGAAAAAGTCATGGCAATGACAAGTCAATACGTTTCAGTTATAACCATCAATGTTAATGGTCTCAATTCACCAA
>NW_004624773.1:15356654-15372315 GCF_000247695.1 Heterocephalus glaber
GAAAAAAAAGGAAAAGAAAAAATATGAGAAAAGGAAAAAAATGGAAACAAAGTCTTTGCAAATAGGGAAGGGTACAGGGGGTGAAGGGAGGGCAGGGGAAGGGGAAAAAAAAAAAGAACCAAGATACTCATGTAAAGGTACAGGATCTCAATGATGAATGTAACTGTATTTTATACCTAAAATGTACCAATAAACTTAATGGGGGAAAAAAAGAAATTAAGAATTGGACATTTGTTTATTTTTCTGAGAGGCTTTAACTTCTAATATTCTGAGATGATGTTAATGGAGTGTAGGAACTGGAAAATCATTATTTTTGAGATCATTAAAGTAAATATTGACACAGATAAAAATTGTTAATGAGTGATCTATTTTGAATAAGTGTCCTCCAAAGCCTCATATGTTAAGGGCTTGGACACCAGCCCATTGCACTAATGGGAGGAGTCAGAGCTTTCAGGAGGTGAGGCCTACTGGGAGCAAGTTAGGTCACTGAGGTTGTGCTCTCAAAGAAGACACTGAAAACCTGGCCCCTCCTTTCTTTCAGTTTCCTGGGAAGAGTTTTCCTCCTCCCTACCACATTCTCCTTCTATAATGTCTTGCCTCACTATAGGCTCAAAGCAACAAGACCAAGCAACCATGGACTGAAACATCTGAAACTGTTAGCTAAACAAACTTTGACTTCTTTTAACTTGACTATCTCAGGTCTTTTATCACAGTAACAGAAAGACGAATAACACAGGAAGTGATTTTGAGAAAGAGCTGACATTAACATCATTTTTTTTCTTTAAGGTAGGGTCTTGCTAGGCAGTCCAGACTGTCCTTGAACTCACTATGTAGCCTATGCTAGCCTTGAACTCAGATCCTCCTACTGCAGTCTCCTGAGTGTTGGGATTACAGATGTGGGCCACCACAGCCAGTCATGTGCATGATCCCTAAATATCTATTCATAGTTTCTTATTACTTATAAAGGAAAAAAATAGCATTCAGTGGATTAAAAATGAGACAAAGCTTTGACCAGGTGATCAAAATTAACATTACCAGTGAGGGGCAGATGGACATCCTATGCCACCAAGCAATACTCTGAGGATACATCTCTCTTGTGGTGTTACAGCTAGGATACATACCTTGAATTTCACTAAAGAGAAACACCATACCAAAGCAAAAGGAAGTATCCACTCATTTTAAATGTCAACCTCTCTTTGTTTGTTTGTTTGGGGGTTTTTTTTCTTGTTTTTTTTGTACTAAGGATCGAACTCTGGTCCTTGCGCTTGTGCAGCAGGTGGCAAAACCGCTGAGCTAAATCCCCAGCCCTGTTGGTTTGTTTGTTTGTGCCATGGTGGGAATGGAACCCAGGGCCTTCTGCATGCTAGGCAAGTGCTCTACCACTAAGCTACCCCCAGCCTAAAAATGTCAATGTCATAAAAAACAGAGAAAGGCTGAGAAACTCATTTAGATTAGAATCTAAAGACATGACAACTAAACGTAATACCAGATCCTAGACTAGATCCTGTATTGAAGGGGGAGAAATGCTAAAACGAACATTATTGAGTCAATTGACAAAATTGTAGTATGCATGGTAGATTAGATAAAAATATTAATATTAAATTTCCTGTTGTTGATCACTATGTTTTGTTTGCATGAGTGAGCAATCTTATTTTTAGGAAATACACACTGATGTGTTTAGAGTAAAGGAACATAATGTATGCAGCTTTCCTCATATGTTCTAGAAAAAAACCTACTTGTATGGTAGGAGACAGAGAAGGATGGGGAGAGAAAGGGAGACCAACTGAAAAGAATATAGGGAGTGAGGGAGAGAAAAGGGGCAAATGATAATGAGAAAAATATCAACAATAGTTGAATCTGGGAAAAAAGGTGTAAAAGTGTTGTTTGTATTATTCTTTTAACCATTCTATATACTTCCACATAAAAGTTTAAAAAGATGTATTTTACTGAATAGACACAATTAACTTTTGGAACATTTTGGGGAGAAGTTGACTAGTAGGAAATTGATTTTTTTTTTCTGGTGAAATGGCTACATTTAATTACTGAAGACAACATAAACTCACAACATTTTTACCAAAAAAATGTAGAAGTAAGCGTCAGGCCGTGAAAATGTATACACCTTTGACCCAGTACACCGGTCCCCTCATGCTGGGAACTGATACAAGAAAGAGAAAGTTCTGTGTACATGACTATGTCTCAGTAACAGCAACAAGCTGCAAACAACCCATGTGTCCAAGGGGAAAATGGACAAGTACACTATGGCACAGCTACACAAAGAGAGCCTTTTAAATTGACAAGCAGCATTTTAAGTAAAGGTAAGTTACAACATAAAAATTTTAGAAGAATCCATTTGAGAGACCAAGTGGATATGTAATTATTCGCATTGGTAAAATGAAAAGTGATTGTCTCACATTGTAAGCCATGTGTTCAAGTATGTAAAAATATATTATGCATAAATCTTTAGCTTCAAAGTAATCTGGTACATACAGATGCATAGAGACATCTGCATGAGTGGGAGGACGCAGGACAGGCTCACCTGTGTTCCCTGGAATCCTCGAGGCACACTTCCTGTTTGTACGGTGTGTGCACTACGGAAGGCAGGAGCTTCTGCAGGCTCTTGTCCCAGAGCTATTTCCCTGCCCCAGTCTAGCAAAGAGCAATAACACTTTGTGCCTAGTAGAGCTGTACTTTCCCCACATACTGTGTTCATCTACAAAACAGTAAAATACATAGTGCTAGATCCTAGTATGAGGCAAGAATTCAGTCTAAAAAGTCTAGATAATTAAAATACTAGTTTCAATTGAGTTGCAAAACTTTGACACTGAAATAGTTTCCTCATCTGAGATAACTGTTCCTATCAAGTAAGTGGCTATGCCTGACATAAAGAACTACTGTCACTTTAAGTAGCATCTTAGCATCTTGACGTGACTTGTGTGCCCATTGGCTTAGAGGCTACTTCAGTCTGCTCTCAGCATTTGCTTGCAGAACTTTGGAGCTGGCTCCTTTCAAATGCTCTAGCAGCTTGATGCCCTTGTCTGAGTTCTCGATGTTTCTAAGCAGAGTTTCTAGTCTTCTCTTGACTTTTTCTGATCTTCAAGAGGACAACCCATCACTATACACTGAAACTTCTGATCCACTGGGCCCGGCGGCACCTCAGATGACGTGTGCTGTAGAGTGACATTAAGTGACACTTGGCACTGCCCAGGTCATCCAGGAACTTGCTGACCACATCATCTATAATCCTCATGGCATGCTTCAGGGACTATTCCTGCTGTGAATTTGATTGTTTCTACTGAAACTTCAACAGTGCGGGTTCATCCCATCAAAAGGTTTACAGTCAGATTCAATTTTTCTCATTCCCCTTTGCTCTGAATTTTCTCCACTTCCTCTCACAACTCAGTTCAGCTCCTCTGTCTACATCTCTTGTCCTGCTCTCACCTTCACCTGCTGCTTTTCAGCCTCCTGCAGTGCACTAATTTGGAAAGCACTGAAGTTAGGAGTGGGAACCATCGCTGATCTGCCGCATGTCCTGGCTGTTCTGGATGTTGTGGATCATCTCCAGAGGACCTTTTTTCTTATTCAATAACAGTTGCTGCTTCTCACAAAGCTTCAACTCTCACTCTATTTTCTGCCTGCTCACAGGGCAACTGTTCTATTTCATTTGTGTTGTTTGTATATTCACAAATTTTAAATTTATATCTCATTCAGGTTTTTTTCCTTTTGTTGCTCTCTTTGGACTCAGTATTATTCTATTTTCAGGACTGTCAGGTTTCCTGGGCACATATCTATACAGTAATTTCTAGTTGCTGCATAATATTCCATGTGTGTTCCCATCCATGCTCCAAGGGGGACATTCAGGCTGCCTGTCTACTTCTCAGCACAAGTCACAGCCCCTCCCCTGTGCACCCAGGTGTGAATCTGCATGCCCGGATGTTAATTTCTCAGTGGGACAGATGCTGCATCATCTCCCAGTGCTCCTGTCACAGGGGACCCTTGATGGGGAAGGCCTGCACTGGGTGGATCATTTGTCCTGAGGTGGGGTCTCACTGTGCAGCCTGGCAGCCTCTACCCAGTCCTGCCTCACTTCCTGAGCAGCTGGGTCACGGGCACACGCCATTGTTCCTGGGTAAGAGCTTCTAACTTGATGTGATGATTTCATCTTTGTTTTACCTTACGATTTATGCCTTTGAAGTTTTAGGGCTTTCTCCACACCTAGATCATAAAATAGTTTTCTCATTAACTTTACAGTTTTAAGTTTTGTATATTTGCCACTAGGATCCACTCATGTGGTTAGGTAAGGATTTGTCTTTTTTCTAAGCAGTGAGCCATTTTTCCTTGAATTATTTACCAAATAATCCATCTTTCCCCTAATGATTTGTACATTAAATTTACCTCTGAAATCTCTATCATACATTAGGGTATTTGATCTTGTACCCACACACATTTTTAAAAATAGCATCAGTCTTATAATATGTCCTAATATGTGGTAGAGCAGGCTCACCAGTGTTCTTTAAAGATAAAGAAGCTATTTATCAACATTTATTCCCCTATATAAACTTTACGGGAAGTTTATTTGGTTTGTAAAAAAAGTGGAAGAAATATGACATCTTTATAATAGTGTTACATTCAAGGGCATGACGTCTCTTCATTTACTTCAATCTTCCATTGCCTTTATTCAAATTTTTTAGTTTTTCAGTGGCTCTTTTTTAGTTAGTGCATGTGTACAGTACATAATGTCTACACTCCTTGTTTGGAGCTGGTCCATGTACAGGACATAGGACACATCTTCATTCCTTTTCTCCCCTCTCCTCTCCATTCAGCTCTTGATCCTCCTCAGTTTTTCTTTTTCTTTTACATGTTTGCAGTACATATGAGGCAAGTTATTGTTCAGACTGGCCTTGAATTTGCAATTCTCCTGCCTCAGCCTCCCAAGTGCTTGGATTCTAGGCATGTGCTACCATGCCTGGCTTTTACTAGAATTTTGAAATATTCTTCATAGTAGCTTTGTGGATTCGAGTATTCCACATACTTTGTGGGTAATTTTGCTGTCATGAATGATTTTAATTACATTTTCTAGTCAAGTATTGCTGGCTGGTTCCAGAAATGTTTGTTTTTGTACTATATTCAACTTATAACTGGCAGCATTTATTTATACTTATTAATTTTAATGGTCAGTCTTTTGGCTCATTGATTCTTCTAAGAGGTTTACAATCCTATCATCACAGCTGTAGCTAGTCCAGGCTCTCCAGCAGGTGGCCGGAGCGGCCGGCCATGGACGACGAGCGGCAGAAGCGGCCCGCCCTCGTTGGCCTTGGCGTGGATCCTCGCCTGCACCATCATCAGGGAAGGGGGTAGCGGGCGAAAGGGAGCGGGGCGACGGACGGTAGGAAATTGATTTATGGGAAATTTTTGGATACTGAATATTTCTTTTTTTTAATCCAGTTAGCAGTTGCACAGGTGTGTAATGTAAATGCAAAATATAAGAATTCAACCAATGTAACATTTTGGGGCTTTTCTATATAAATTACACCTTACCACAAAAGTAAAGAAAAAAAAATAAAAGTGGAAAACTGCATCTTATGTTTCTTAAGTAGATAAAATAGGAAAAAAATTAGTGTTAATTTTTAACAAGAGGAAAGAGCAGCTGATTGGACATACTGCCTCTAATTTCTTCTGTTTTTAATTAATTAATTAATTTATTTATTTTGAGCCATGGTCTCGCTATGTAGTTCAGGCTGGCCTTGAACTCACTATGTAGCCCAGGCTGGCCTTGAACTTGTGGCAATTCTCCTGCCTCAGCCTCCCAAGTGCTGGGATTACAGGTGTGTGTCACCATGCCTGGCCTGTTGTTTTTATTTTTAACCTCCTTGCCCACTCCTGAAATTCCAGAAATGACTAGAGTTATCTTTAAGTTTATATTTCTAACAAAAAGAAAATGAGGAGTTGAGGATATAACTTGGTAGTAGAGTTCTTGCCTAGCATGTGCAAGTCCCAGGGTTTGATTCCCAGTACTAAAAATGAAAGAAAGGGAGAGGTGAGAGGGAGAAAGGAATGAAAAATCAGTCTTTTACATTGAGCCATTGTTAGAAGATTGAAACCCAATCATCACAAGCAGCCGAAATTTCAAGGGACACGCAAGTGCAAGGTCCCAAGTTCAATCCCTGGTACCAAAAAACAAAACAAACAAACAAAAAAATCCCAAAATTTCAAGGGACTATGAACATTTCTGGCATTTCTGAGGCAATTACAGTTTTTTTTCCTCTCTCCTTACTAACAGACTGAATATTTCTGGGTGTGCAATAATGGATAGCTAGACAACTAGATATCCAGACTCCACTGCAGGCAAGAGTAGCCTATGTTTTCAGGCAGCTTGTCAGAGAGTGCTCTACAGAACACTTCTCAGCTGGCAAGGACACCATTTTGTTCTACCCCTTTCTTCTTCCTGCTGCCTGAAGAAAATACACAGATAGTTATGGGAGCTGTTGTGGTTACTGTGGACCATGAGATGACCTTGAGTGTGAATGCCTTATGGTAAAAATGATGGAAGAGAAAGCTAGAATGGATTTGGTGTCTCAAATGACGATGGAGACATGGTATCTCACAGTAGTTCTGGATTATCTACCTCTATATGAGAGAAAACCAAACTGATACTATGTTAATACAAATGTCACTATGTTAATACAAATGTTATTCTAGATATAAATTCTATCATATGCAGCTCTACTGACCATTGTTTTTCACATTGTCATTTCTTTAATTTTTTTTTTTTGATACTGGGGATTGAACTCGGGTCCTTGTGCTTACACAGCAGGCGGCAAAACCATTGAGCTAAATCCCCGGCCCACATTGTCATTTCTTGCCATAAAAAAATCTTGAGATAATCCTTCACTAAAATGCAGAGGACATGTGTAGAAAGCACAAGGTCCCGAGCTCGATCCCCAGTACCAAAAAAAAAAAAAAGCAGAGGACAGCATCCATCAATAGATGAATAGATAAACAAAATGTGCTATAAACATTCAATGGAATATTATTTAGCCCTAAAAAGATTGAAATTCTGACAAATGCTACAATTTAGATAAATCTTGAGAGCATGAAGTTAATTGAAATAAGCTGGCCACAAGGACAATATTGTACAATTCTAATTATATGAAATACCTAGAAAATGCAAATGTATAGAGACAGAAAGTAGAATAATGCCTGAGATGGTTTGGGCCAAGATGAAAACAGGAAGTGATTATTTAATAAGGCCAGAGTTTCAGTTGGAGAAGATGAAAACAGTCCTGTAGATGGATAGTGGTGCCATCGCACAATAAGGTATAATAAATGTCACTGAATTGTACTTTTAAGGATGGTTAAAATGGTAAATTTTATGTCTATTTCTTTTCATAATTAAAAAAAAAAGGATGGGACAGTATCAGAGGTCATGTCATTCTTTTGGACAAATGCTTCATTGTCCTCCCATCACAATCAGAATAAAATCCAAATTCTTTACCAAGCAAGGCCTACAAAATCTTGTATGATATATCTCCAGCCCCTTTCTTTGTCTGTCATTTGTGGTTACTTCATGGGAGCCTCCTTTCTGTTTCTTGAGTATTAAAATTTCCTGCCTCTGCACCTTTACTCCTCCTGGTCTCTCTGCTGAGCAGCACTTCCTAGACCTTATGGTGAACTCTACCTCATCTTTTAGCACTTGGGCCTCACCTCAGCCACCTTCTCAGAGTTCTACCCTCAAGTAACCTCTCCCAGTCTGTCTGTCTGTGTCTCTGTTTCTCTTACTGTTTACTTCCTTCCTGGTACTTATTTACAAGCAGCCATTACTGCTCTATGGTAGCAAGAATTTTGCCTTTTGTTTATACTCCATCCCCAGCACAAGCATACTGCTTGGTACAGAGCAAGCCTTTGATAAATATTGGTTGAATAAATGATAAACATATAAAAAGAGCTTTCAAGTGTTAAGGAATCAGACTTAATTGCATTTTAAACTATGTTAAACTTATACCTAAACATTCATTTTGAACTTAATTTTCTAATAAAAAATAATAGCTGTCACTGGCCTAGTTAGTCTCACATTAATGATTTTTACAAGACTCTTTCCCACATATAAGTATGATGTGGTAAAAATACAATCTAGGAAAGCTTATTTCTCTTGCATCTGTTATTATTTTTTTAAAACACTTATAAGAATTAGATACAAAATATTAAGATATTTCTTAAGTTCTTTTACACACAAATTTTGAAAAAACAAGAATCATGGAAAAAGGAACCACAACCCTCTGGCTAAATATTTTCTGGAGCAAAAGTAGTTCTTTTGCTACAAGTTAAAAGAATGAAAAGGGCAGGGGATTTAGCTCAGTGGTACCTTGGCTGGCAAGTGCAAGGTCCTGAATTCAATCCCCAGTACCACAAAAAAAAAAAAAAAAAGAATGAATGCTAAGTTCTAAAGTTATAATAGACAGCGGACAAAAAAAATTATTGAGACAGAAGAAAATTTAATTCATATAATAAAATTCTGCAGTGTATACAGAGACTTAATTCATACATAATGGTTTTGTGATTTGTAACAAAAGTGACCACTTCAAAATTATGTGATCCAACAGCAGTGGTGGCGCACTGTTGGACAGAGCTGCAAAATGAAAGCAATTCACTCTATAATTCCCATCCTCTATCCTTGGGGCTTTTAGTGCACCACCAGTATAGTACCCTGCCATAAACTATGTTCTCAGGTAGCATTTCATCTTCTTATTCCAGTTAAAACTTATCTATCCTATGCCCAATCCTTTAAGCTACCATGATAAGCAGAAAAATCTAATAAACCATGTGGATATGTTAAAGAAACCCAAATTGTTTACAAGCCAGCACAGATCATCCAGCAACATACATGTTGACAGCAGCTTTAGTACCAGGGATCAAACTCAGGACCTTGGGCTTGCGAGGCAGGCGGCAACACTACTGAGTTAAATCCCCGGCTGGACAGCAGCCTTCTAAAGATAATGCCTAGGAAAGAGTAGAGATTGAGGTACCTATGAAACATTGAAAGAGGAGATGACCAATAGATATTTGCATACATATGTCTGAAACTCAGGAGAGATATTTGGACTGAAAAAAAATTTCAGATTTAGGAGTATCAAGCAGATGAATGGTAACTGGAATCATGGGAGTATGAGTTCCTAAGATTGTTCAGAGGTGGTCACTCCCTTTTGTTTCCACTGGTGTCCTTTTGGTCTGACTCATTCCTATAACCTCTCACGTGGTCCTTATGCTGCCATTTCTGCCACCTCCATTCTCTTTTCAATACAGCAGTTAGAGAGATGTCTTGGATGACTTGATCTTCTCAAACTCTTCCATAACTCCTCTGCTCTCATTAAGAAGAAACAAAATCCTGATGATGGCTTACAAAGCCCTGCAGCATCCAGAGCCCTTAGAAAAGGCATCCTTTGTTCTCAAACCTTCCACACTACTCCTTGCATTTGGATCTTTAAACTGCTGTCCTCTCTGCCTAAAATGCTCCTCTTCTAGATATCTGTGTGTCAGCTCCCTTATCTTCTCAAAGGCCTATTCTGAGCACCTTTCTTCAAATTTGCCTCCCTTACCCCTACTCTGGTTCTTACCTCCATTCCTTATTCTGTTTATCTTCTTTTCTAAAGCATTTATCAACTTCTAGCTTTTGTAATAAATTATATTGTTATACGTATACATTTAAAGATTTCTCTAGGGCAAGGATTTTTTTTTTTTTGGTTCTTAGAACCTAGGAACATGTACCTAGAACAGTGCCTGGCATATAATAGGAGTGAGATATTTGTTTAATAAAATCTAAAGGAAATCTAACATTAAGTTTGAGAAGAATTTCCACAAGAAAAATTGATAAAGAGCTCCATATAAGACAAAAGAAAGTTAAGAGATTATGGTTTAATTGAATGAAAGGGAGAAAATGTTTCAAGAACCAAAACATGGTCAATAGTGTCAAATGTGTTGAAATCTCAGAAACCACCAGTAGATATAGTAACAAGGAGTGAGTTGACATGGTGAGATTTTAAGAATGCATACATGGCTAAAATAAATTAGCAAACTTTAAAAAGAGCTTTAAAAGTGGTATGATCTTGATACCATAACACTAAGTAAAATAAGTCTGTCACAAAAGGTTAACTAGCACATGGTTTCTCTAATAGGAAAGACCCAAAATATAAATAATGTAAAGAGTGAAATCAAAGAGCCATGTTTAGAAATAGGGAGGTAGCCCCTGTGGAGGTGGGGAGGGGAATCTGGGGAAGGAAGGAGAAAGAAGACAATGGAAGAGGGGAGCTGGAACATTAAAAATGATCAAGTTACGATCTGCGTTTGTATTAAACCCCCAAGATGAATGTAGTCACTATGTATTGTAAACATATACTAATAAAAGTTTTTAAAAAGTGAGAAAAAGGTATAAAGAATAAAAAGGTAAGATTTTAAACCAGGAAATCATCAAGCATATGAAATACCGATATAGGATTTTATCATTTGTTCTAGTTGTTGCTAAATAACAAATAATCCATAACTGAACAATTTAAGATAGCACCTACTCTACTATTGCTACTATTTTATAGGCTTGTGTAAGTAGTTCTGCTTCACAAGGTCAGCTGCTGCTGGGACCATGTAGAGTAGAAATCAGCACATTTTCCTCTTAAGGGCCAAAAAAGTGAGAATTTTAAGCTTTGAGACCATACAACTTTGTCACTGTAAGAAAGCAGCCATAGGAGTAACCCACTTTCCAATCCCCCTTCTGTCTTTCTTAGGCAGAAGTTATCTTGTTCTCTTGATAAATTTTTTCTTCTCTTAACCACTGTTGTTTCTAGAATTCATTCTTTGATTTTAGAGAACACTAACTTGTGTTTCGGGTATCTAGTAGGTTTGGGAGTTAACATCTATTTTGCCTATATCACAAGTGCTGCAGAAAATAATGACAATAAAGTTATCAAGATCAGTAATATAAATTAGCATTGATTTCCTCAACTAATGATTCATAATTACATTAATGTAATATATATTCTATCATGTTGTAAGTTACTACCATGTAGTTATCATACTAATTTGAATTTTGTGGCTCTTTCCCCAGCCTCACCTTACACAACTCCCTCTTCCCTCATCTTTTCTTGCTACATACTCTCCCCAGTAGCGTTAATTTCCTGCTCTCTTCCTGGAAAATCTTTCTCTCCTCATCCTGATTCCTCTAACCCTTTTTGTCTTGTTAAGACCCTTTCCAGACCCTACAGACTAGTGTGGACTTGATACCATAACACTAAGACTAGTGTGGACTTAGTCGTTTTTTTTTTTTTTTCTTTGAGATGCTGGGATTGAACCCAGGGCCATCAGAGAGGAAAAAAAGCAGCCACAGAGCTGGGGATTTAGCTCAGTGGTTCTGCCACCTGCCTCACAAGCATGAGGTCCTGAGTTCAATTCCCAGTACCAAAAAAAAAAGCAGCCATAAATAATATATAAATAAGTGGACATAGTTGTATTCTAATAAAACTTTATTGGCAAAAGTCAAGTGGTGGGTCAGATACAGCTGAGTTTGCTCACCCTTGATTTAGGGGCTCAGTCTGGATTAGCACATCCAAGATGACTCACTCTGAGAGGACTTTGGTAGTGCTCAACACCCATATCTTCACATGGCATCAGCTTCTTATAGCACAGTAGCTCATTCCAAAAATGAAAAGCAGAAGTTGGCAGGCTTTCTTAAGCTTTAGGCCACAAAATTGCATTTTGGGGGGTAAATTGAGCCCCAGCGGCAGTCCAGATTCAAGGGACAGGGTTATACATTACAGGAATCATGGAGACTGCTAAATGAAACAGAGAACCACACAATTCTGAATTCTGTTTACTAAAATTGTGTCTCATTCCATGTTCTATCTGGGGACCCTCACCTAAGGGAAAGGTCTGATGACTTGTGAAGTCATCCTTTCAAAAGCTCTTTTCTTACTATTAGTAGAAAGAGTACACAGTATACTATTTTAAGATAACAGTTTTTTCCCTTTAGCCTGAGAAAACTCCAGGTCTTCTGACCCACCCTTGAAAATACTTCAAATGCACTGTACTTATGTTAAAAAGCACTATTATCCATCACACTTAGAATATCCATGTGATAGAAAGATGGGTTTTAAAGTATGATTAAAGCAATCATGCTTAATAATTTAAAGATCTGTCAAAGTGATGTTATTTTATAAAAATAAGTTATAATCTAGATCTGGTATATTCATTTAATCATTTACACATTTTTAAAATATTTATTGAATACTTAGTAACTGTTTGGCCCTGAGCAAAGTTTTGGTAGATAAAAGCCGTTACCTTCTTCTTAATGTAGGACTATACTCAAGAGATCAAATACTTTCAGTGAGTTGACTGAAAAAATTTTTAGCATGCTCCTGCCAGCTTGAACTACTGGTGGTACATGCATGACTGTCTCATCAGGCAGCTTGTACCACTGGTGGTAAAAATGGTACAGTCATGCATGGGAAGTCATGCTGATGGTTCAAGCCACTCAGCAGCAAGACAATTTACAGCGTCATCATGAATGTGTTAAAAAGAGGAAGAATTTAGTTTTCTTACTGCATATTAAGCAGAATAGTAGGTTTCACTTTAGCATATTCATATATGCACATAGCATACTTCGATCATTTTCATCCCTAATACCCTAATTTTTAGAACATTGCGTGTATATAAATATTTTAGTTGATATTCTTGGGGGATGTGTTCCAAGACCTTTTGTGGGTACCTGAAACCATAAATATATGTATTATGCTTTTTTCCTCTATATCCACAAATTTTATAGCTTTTGTATCTTAACTAAGTACTTATTGCATACTATACACCCAAAACATTTTCAGTTTGAGATGTGACAAGAAAACTAGTATGAATTTCTTTTTCCTTCATCACAATTTCATGGATAGATTCATTCTCACCATGGACTTTAACAAGTCCCTGAATACAATATTTTTTCTTTCCATATTAAGTGGAGGACTTTTACCTTTTCACATAAAGGAAGCATTTTATGGCTTCTCATTGGTGTTGTGATTTTCCAAGATCACTAGTCTTTCTTTTTGGTCATATTCAGTGAAATAAATTACTGAACACAAGCATCATAATACCTTAATAGTGGACCTGATAATTGAGATGGCTACTAAATGACTAATGTTGAAGGTAGCATATGTAGCCAGATACATTAGACAAAGGGCTATAGTGAATGGGATATACAGCAGGGCAATTTGAGACTTCATCAGACTATTCATACCTGAATGTAATTTAAACTTATAAATGTTTATGTCTGGAATTTTCCATTTATTATTTTTAAACCAAGAATGACTGTGGGAAACTGGAACCATGGAAAACAAAACCATGGATAAGGGAGGAAATTATTGTATAATAAAATATTTTAAAGGGCTTTATAGGTAAAAATTAAAACACTGTATTAAACAATATTTAGGTCAAAGTGAAAATAAAACTGCAATGACCACATTTCTTTAAACAAAGTAAAAATAAAAGGACCCTGTGAGCCTTTATGGGATACTTTACAATAGCAATCAAAGGGAAATTCATAGCCTTCAAAAGTAGATTTTAAAAACCCAATTTTGAAAAAATCCAATTTAAAAAATCAAACTAGAGGCCAGATATGGTGGCAGATTCCTGTAATCCCAGCACTGAAGAGGCTGAGGCAGGAGGATTTTTGCCAGTGTGAGGCCAGGCTGGGCCACACAGTGAGACCTTGTCACAAAAAAACTAGCAAGACAGCTAAGTCAACCAAAAAATATTTAAAAAACAATAATACATATTAAAGTAGAAATTCACAGGACTCTTTCAAAGACAGGAAAATAATAGATCTAGGCCTAGACCCTGCACCAAGCCAGAGGACCAGGAACCAAGCTCCCCAGCCCCCAGCCCTGGGGTTCTCCACAGCACAGGGCAACAGAGGTGACAAAACAACACACTAACCTGATTGAAGGAAAGCTTCACTTCAAGAATGACATGATAACATAAAACAGAGACCAGGTAGGAGATAGCCTTGGGAGTTAGGCTTGGAGAGGTTAACAGCTAAATAGGGATCTCCTGGGATCCCCTGGGAAGCCTCGGTTCAGACCACACAGATTACTGCACCTATATTCTGTTGTGGGAGGTCATGTTCAGTAGGAGTAATGGTCAGAGGGTGCAGTCCTGAAGAAGAAGGAATTTAATATAGTGGTACGTTTGCACCCTGGCACTGCTGCCTACATCTGGCAGAAATTAGTGACCTGAACTACTATAGGTCAAAATAAGGGTGGCCTAATTGTCTTTTCTTAAATCATTGTCCTCTTTGTTTTGGTTGAGGGCTGTTCATGAGTGATTCCTAGGGTTTGTCAATATTCAGTTGAAATTTGATGCTACTGTTGTTGCTAAACTTACTACTATGGTCAAGCTAACGTAGTAGTGGTTGACAATTGATTTTCTCTGTATGCCAATATCTAGATTGCATGAGAGTTGTAAATACTGTGGCTTTCTCCCAAAGAATGGGGCAATGGGCCGAAAGTTTTTGCAAACCTCAGCACAAACAAACAAATAAACAGTAACATGAAAAGATAAGGCAGCAAAATGCCTCCAAAATCTTCCAACTCTCCCCAAACTGGTTCAAAGAACACTGAGGGGAAGGAAATCATAAACTACACAGCAGATAGGTCTGAAAGGGTACTAATGGAGGTAAAATAGTTCAATAAGGTACTTGATCAATTTAAAGAAGATACAAATAACCGGATGATGACCCTAATGAAACAAATGATCAGCAAGTCAAGAAAAGACACTAATAAACAGCTAGTAGAGATAAAAAAAGAGATACAAAACATGAATGTCCACCATAGAAAAGAATGAGAGGCCATAAGAAAGTTCCAAACAGAAATCCAGGAGATCAAAAACATGATTGAAAGTATAAGTAGCAGAAGCAACCAGTGTGAAGACAGAGTGTTAGACCTACAGAACAAAGCTGAGGTCAATGGTCAACTAATGAGAGGTACCTTAAAAACACAAGGAAACATGAAAAATGGATTCAACAGCTCCAGATGACTCAAAAAGGACTAATATAAGAGCAACTGGAATCAATGAAAAATCAGAAGATAAAACAAAGGGTATTAAATACCTCTTTACAGAAGTAATAGCAGAAAACTTTCCAGACATGGAAAAAGAATTTGACATACAGATAAATGAAGCATATAGAACCTCAAATAAACAAGAACCGAAAAAAATCCACTCCACAACACATAATTATTGAAATACCAGAAATATGACACAAGAATAAAGTCATAAAGGCTCCTAGAGAAAAATAACAAATTACCTATAAAGGAAAACCCATCAGAATACAACAGAGGAGGAGGCTTCCGGGCTGCCATATCACCCCCACGAGCACAGAGGAGGTAAGCCGCATGGTTGCCAGCAGCAACCCCCCACGCCCTGTTGAAATGAGAAGACACATAAACAAGTATCGAAACCAGACTTCCCAATCACGTAAAACAACACCAAAGGGAAAAGAGATGAAACACTCTGATATTGAACTACCTGGACTCCCTGAACTGGTGACAAAAGAGGATCTGGAAAAAATAAAATCAGAAATAATTTCTCAGATAACAGCAGAGATTGTGCCCATAGTGCAAGACATGATTAATAAGTCTAG
>NW_004624773.1:15379213-15402863 GCF_000247695.1 Heterocephalus glaber
TTGTTAAAAAATAATAGAACTAAATAAATAAAAATGTGATTTCTTGGGCAGAGAGGGACACAGTAGCTAATCTAATCAAGAACACAAAGCAGAAAAATATATTAAAAAGAACAGTAAGAAATAGCTTTCAACAAGGAGGAAAATTTTTAAATTCCAAGAAACTACATTATACAACAGTGCATAAGTAAATTTGAAAACAGATGAAATAGGTAACCCCTTAGGAATGCAATTTTACAAAATTGACTCCCATAATGAATGCTTAAAATGCTTAAGCTAATTTTGAGAGAGGTACTTGATTGAGAAACACTGCACTAAATAAACTGTCATACTCAGTTTGTTTCACAAGGGAATTCTACTAAACCTTGAAAATTCAAAAAAGACCAATGCTACATGAATTATTCCAGAGTATATAATTTACCACATTAGTGAATGAAGAACAGTGAGATGGTGTGGTATAGTTTGAGAATGTCCCCCAAAGGTTCATACATTGGGAGCTTGGTTCTCAGTGTGATGATATTAATTGGTGGTGGGACTTTTCAGAGGTGAGGCCTAGTGGAAGATTGAAAGACTGGCTCCTCCCTACACTTTGGCTTCCTGTCTTACCATGTGATTTCTCCCTCTCACACATGGTCTAACTATGATGTCATTCACCATGAGACCTTCACCAGAGCTGAGTCCACCCCAGCAGCTTGTCCTGTACCACCAGAACTGTGAGTTAAATAAGCCCCTCTTCCTTATGATGTACCCATCCTGAGTTATTTCATTATAGTAATAGAAAACCAATACAGTAAAGTGATTCCTTCTATAAATGTTGAAAGGCATTTTATAAAATTTAACATTCATTCCAAATAAAATAGGAAGCAGTATATTTCCTAAATAAAATTAAAAATAAAAACCTAAATCCAAAAACTATGTTAGAAACATTAGGACTGAAGTCAAGTATATGGCAAGGATATGAACTATCTCTACTACTATGTAACACTTTTTTTTTCTACTTAACACTCTTTATGGGATGTATCAGCCAATGTAATTAAACAGGAGGAGGCAATTTAAGGCTTAAGAATTATAAAAGAAGTAAAACTATCTCTATTTGCAGATGACATGATAATATGCTTGCAAAACCCAAGACATTCAATGATACAGGTGAAACAATAAAATAATTCAATAATAGGGCAGGGGATAAAATTAACATACAAAAATCAATAGCTACATATAAGACAAATAATGACCAGTTAGAAGGGATGATAAGCCGGGGGTTTAGCTGAGTGGTTCTGCCGCCTGTCTCACAAGCACAAGGTCCTGAGTTCAATCCCCAGTACCAAAAAAAAGGGATGATAAAAGCAAAAGCCACATTTACAATAGCAGCAATAATAAAGATAAAATATTTTGATATGTGTAAAAATTATAAGACAAAATCTTTAAAACACTCCTAAAAGATGTAAAGGTACAATTGATTAAAAAATATCCTTTGTTCTTTGATAATATAACATTCTAAAGATGTCACTGCCGGGCCTGGTGGCTCCAGCTACTCAAGAGATTGAAGCAGACAGATCACAAGTTCTAGGCCAGCCTAGAAAACATAGAAAGATTTTGACTCAAAATAGGAAAAAGAGTTGGAATGTAGCTCAGTAGTAGAGCACCCCTGGGTTCAATCTCCAGTAAAACACCCACACGCACACACATGCACACACACACACACACACATATACACGTGCAAACACACAGAAAAAGAGATTATTTATTTTTATATTATAAATTTAATGCAGTTCCAATAAAAATACTGGCAAATTTTTGTTTCTCAAGTTAGAATAGTTGATTCTGAACTTCAAATATACTGTACTCTAAAAAGTAAAGCATTGGGGCTGGGGATTTATCTCTACGGTTCCGCCACCTGCCTCACAAGCACAAGGTCCCAAGTTCAATCCCCAGTACCAAAAAACAAAAACAAAAACAAAAAAATAAAGCACATAAGAATAGCTAGTAAAATTGAACAAGGAAAAGCAAAGAGGGTAAATTCATCCTAATAGACATTAGAATGTATTATAAAACCTCTGTAGTTAAAACTGTGTGCTGTTGTAACATAAATAGAATAGTGAGGGCTGGGGATTTAGCTCAGTTGTGCCGCCCCTGCCTTGCAAGCTCAAGGTTCTGAGTTTGATCCCCGATACCGAAAAAGAAAACAAAATAGTAGAATAGCAAGTCCATAAATAAACCCAAGGACATTTGAAAATCTAGCATAAGACTATTGAGGATAAATTCCCAGAAGTGAAATGAATACTACAAGCAGTAAATATAGCTATTCCTGGATAATGTAAAATTCTCCTCCATTGAAACTGTTCTCTTTTGCATTTCCACTAGCAAGTGAAAATGTGTATCTCCCCACAGTCCCATCCACAGGATGTGTTGTTATGCTTTGGATTTTCTATTTATATTTGTAAAAATGGTATCTCAGTGCAGTTTTAATTTGCATTCTCTTATTATGAGTGAGGTTTAATAACTTTTAAGTCATTTGTATATTTTTATACCTTTCTTTTTATGAAGGTATAATTTTTATACACAAAATTTACAGATCTTAAGTGTTCAACTCAATGGAATTTGACAGTTGAATATATCTGGAGCCACCAGTGGAAACCAGATCTAGAATATTTCCACCCACCCTAGAAAATCCCCCTGTGCTCCTTTCCAGTCAGTCCCTCATTCCCTCCAGAAGCAACTGCTTGTCATTATAGATGAGTTTTGCTTGTTCTTTGACTTTGTGTAAGTGGGATTAGACTACGATGTGTATTTGATCATTTTGCGACTCTGATTATTTTGCTCAACATAATTTTTTAAAGATTCATTTATGTTGAGCATTAGTTCATTCATTTTTATTACTGAGTAGTATTTCCTTCTCTAGATATAATGCTTGTCAAATCAATTAATGAAAAAAATTCCCATAGAGACCAGTCAGATTATGTCCTTCCTCTCTCACTCTCCCAAAAGAAGAGAAGAACAATTATCATTGGCAAATGGCACTTGCAGGAAAACAACACCAAAATCTGGCTTCATGTTCAGGAGAGAAAGCAGCCTCTTCTTGTGGTTTCCAGTGTTCCATGTGTCCAGTGAACTATCAAAATGATCCCTGAAAGTATGGTATTCAAAATTAATTTTTGTCTTCATATGATTTCTCACTGTTGAAGAAATATGAAAAGGGGGAAAAAATAGAATGAACCTTGTAGCTTGGGATTAGGATTGGAACTATCAATATGAACTCTTGGTTTTTAACATAGATAAATCTAGAAGTAGCTGTAGGCATATGGGTGTAAGTGCATGTAAGTGCATGTGTATACATGTACATGTATTGGCCACTGTCTACTGATAGGGCTCGGGAGCAGTGTCACTTATATAGTAAAGAGCACACCTACCACCTATACCTTGGTGTCTTAGTCCATTTTCTGTAGGTATAACAAAATATTTGAGACCAGGTAATTTTTGGAGTAGAGGTTTATTTGGCCCACGGTTCTGGAGGCTTGGAAGTGCAAGAGCATGGTGTCAGCATCTGGTGAGGGCACTCTGGCTGCATTACAACATGGGCATCATATACTAAGACACAGTAAGTCGACTAGCTCAGATCACTCTTTCTGTGCCATTAGTGCCATAACTCAATCTTCATGACCTCATCTAATCCTAATTAGCTCAAAGACCTCACCTTCAAATACTATTAGCATATGACTTTGGGGATTAAGTTTCTAATGTATGAAATTTTGGGGACACATTCGAACCAAAACACTTGGTTTCTAAATACCATTCTCCATGAAAAAGAATCAAGGCTCCTTGGAGAAATAGCCAATTGAGTTTAGAGTTGGGGTGAAGAGAATACAAGGGTAAGTCTGGAACATCTTCTGCTAGACAGTAAGAGCAATCAAAAACTGATGTGACTATCTTAAAAGGGTAGAGGTGTCAACTTGAAGGGCCTTTCAGTAATATGAACACCAAAAAGAATAAAGACAGGAACAGATTATAATGAACTGAGTTATTATTTCTAATTGTTACTAAAACTAAAAAAAAAAAAATGTTGTGTAGATGGAAATCTTTTTATATGGAATGCCAACTAATAAATATGGAAGAAACTTTAAAAATCACCATTTTGCAACCACCATAATAGTAACTGATTCAGATGAAAATGCACTGTTTTAGTGGTGAACTTGGTAAGCACAATATTAACCAAATGACCAAAGTTAACATCACCAAACAATCATGCCCACTGATACCACGTGCCCACAAAGGGATGCACTAAGAAGTATGAAATATTCCCACCAAAAATGTTAATTCTAATCACAGCAAAAGAATCACTTAAGTCTAAATAAAAGCACATTTGGCAATACAACTGGAACTTGGGTTCCAAAAATATCAGTGATGTGAAAGAAAAGAGAGGAGACTAAAGAAATAAGACAAATATATACTACAGCATGAGAAAAAAAATCTTAAAGGACAGTATTGAGACACATGAGAAAAATCTGAACATGGAGTATACATTATATAAAAATATCACATTAGAGTTAAACATCTTAAGTTCAATAGTTACATTGTGGGAATACAGGTGTGTAGGAACCAGCTCGAACCTGACCAAGAGGTGATGAGGATGAAAAATAAAGAGACACAGAAATCTGGAGGGCTAGGGCACTCATGTCTCCCTTCGACATAGAGCCCCAAGTGACTGGCACACCTTGTTTTTCACTCAGACATGGGCAAAAACAATTAGAGTTACACAGGATTCATCTGTCTCCCACCCTGCATGGTACTTCTCTGGGTAAACAACTTAACCTCAGGTGATTTTACTTTTCCCTGCAGCATGTTAGCACACTTGCATACCCTCTTTTTCCTTAGTGTTTTCCAAGGAGGCCAATTAGGCCTCATTCTTCCCATCTGGTCTTCCACACAGGTAAATGGCTTTTGCCTTATTTTCTCATCACTGGGACAAAATACCCAACACCCACAACTTAGAGGAAGAGAGGTTTATTTTAGTTTACAGTTATAATCCATGGTTGGCTGTCTCCAAAGCAGAATTGGCATGGCAGAGGGGCCTAGCAGAGGAAAGCTGCTTAAGATGTGGTGTTCAGGAAACAGAGAAGGGAGGAAGAAAAGACAAAATATACCCTTTCAGATCATGGTCCAGTGGCCCACCTCCAGCCAGGCCTCATTTCCTAACAGCACACTCAGCTGCTGAACTTATTAGTGAATTAGTCTACTGATGAGTATAGTGCCCCTATGATCCAATCACCTTCTACACACATGAGAATTTGGGGGTACATTTCAGATATAAACCATAACAGCCTTGTTCTTAGCAAATAAATGCCAAGTATTAAAGGACAAAATGTCATCACATCTACAATTAACTCAACTGGTTTTTAAAAATGTGTTGTGTGTGAATATATATATATTAATCTATATATTATATATATTTGGTTCATAGGTGGCTATCTTTATATATACATAGAAAGAAGGTGACTGGTAAAATGTTAATTATTGACTCTGAAGGTTAATGAATGTTGCTGGTACTATTTCCTTTTCAACTTTCCTGTAGGTTTGAGATTTTTCAAAATAAAAATTGAGCATTATTTTATCATTAAATGGATACTATGAAATTCAAAAAATATTTTTCATTTGAAAGAAGAAACTTCCTAAAGAAATGTAGTGTGACAATGGCTACTTTGTGCTATCATCTTAGGCTCTCAGAGTATTAAAACTTACTTTGTGAAGGCTATTTCAAGATGAAGGATCCCTCAATGGGGAGGCTTATGAAGCTGTGTCCCTAAACACTGATGCATCTTCTGGGGCTGGCTGGCTGCCTGAATTTGTTGGTCAAGGTCCTGGCTTAAGCAGATCCTTTCCTCTGGCAGTAGCAACTATACCTTCAGGGAACTACCTCTTCTCACTCCATGTGCTTTTGTTGTAGTTGCTAATCACTAGGCCCTGTCTCCTGACCCAGGCATGGGTCCATTGTCTAAGGCTAACAATGTACCCCCAGTCCCTAGTCACCATGCTTAGCCCATGCCATGGAAGGGTATGTGACCTAAGCTGGGCCAACTGGTCTCGTGCCTCAAATTTTATTTATGGATGCCAGAAGATATTTTATTTATTTATGGATGCTTTTACTTTCCCCTGGGATCCCTTGGGCAGAATAATATACACCTGGAGCTATCTTCAAGCTATAACCAAGAGTCCAGATCATTCAGTCGGCAGTTGCATAGGATGAGCCTCAGGCAGAAGGAAAAGCAATCAGCATTGCTTCAAGGTCCCTCAGATTGCTACTACCCCTTGGCGCCAGTGCTTTCATGTTGGTCTTTTGGCTCTTAAGTGCCCTGTTTCGACATTACAGGTACTATCTTATGCCACAGACTAAACTCTACGTGGAAGGACACGTGGCGTGTATGCATGTGTGCATGCCTCCTTCTGCCAAATGTCTTCTTATTTGCTCAAGGCCCTGCCCTCTTGTGGGTCATTAATTCTTTCCATAAACATGGAATGTCAACTATGAGCAAGATGTTGAGCAAAGTGCTATAACACAGTGCTTCCGCATATCACACTGCTTGCCTAAAACACCCAGCATCTTAAAAACACAGCTCCATGGGTCCCATTCTCAGAAATTTTTGCAAGAGAATCTGTATATGTAATAAGTCACTAAGAAAATTTGCATGAGTATTCTGGTTTAGAAAGCCGTGCAGAGATGGGCAGAGATATCAAAGTGGAGGTGGCTCAAAGTGACCTTATAGGGCGCACTGAGATTAGTGGGGAGGATAAGGGAATTGAATTAATTCTAGTTATGTTGCAGAAACCAGAGCTGGCCTTAAAGAGAATACTTAGGAAAATCCTCCAGGACATGATAATCTCACAGTGCCAGTCTGTGGCACTAGTGGGAGGTAGTGGAAACTTTAGGAAGCAGGCCTAATAGAAGAAAGGTAGGCTCCTGGAGGTATGACCTTGAAGGAACTATTAGGACCCTGGCCCCTCCTTTCCTTTTCACTTCCTGGCTACCATGTAGTGCACAGCTTCCTCTATCCCATGCAGATACGCTGCCTCACCACAAGCCCAAAGGCAATGGACCAGAAGACCATGGACTAAAACCTCTGAAACCATAAGCCAAAATAAATCTTTCTTCCTTTTAAGTTGCTTCTGTTAGGTATTTTGTCACATTAATGCAAAAGTAGTTAATACACTATTATTCAGCAAAGAAAAAATTTCAAACTAATGAGCATATTCCATACATAAACATTCTGAGATATTTCCTAACCAGCATCCCTGGATATTGCATGAGATGTTAAAGGCATATTTCTTTTAAAAATTCAGCTGTTAAATATATGAAAGATAGATGTGGTTGAATAGAATTATAGGATTTCTTTACTATAGGAATTCTCAGACTCATTAATAGACTCAGGTGCACTATGTATAAACCAGAAGATATAGGTGGAGCATCTTTAAAAATGTATAGTACAGTGCTGGGGATTTAGCTCAGTGGCACGACACCTGCCATGCAAGTGCAAGGTCTTGAGTTCAATCCCCCATACAAAAAACTATAATTTTATATATATATATATGTAGTACTATGTATGGTAAAGAATTCTTTCCAAATTTATTTGAGGGTAGACTCATTAAGGGAGGGGTGGGATGGAAAAAAAAGGATTAATTTTAGGACTGGGACTAGAATAAGATAAATGAGGTACATATGGTCCTGAACTTAAGAAAATACCTGCTTGGGCTGAGGATTTAGCTCAGTGGCACTGCACCTGCCTTGCAAGTGCGAGGTCCTGAGTTCAATATCCAGTACCACAAAAAAAACCAAACAAAAAAAGAAAAAAGAAAATACTTGCTTGCATGAAAACACTCATACAACCTAAGACCTAAGGCATCTTAAAATAGGCACTGCAAACATGCAGTGCTATCGCTGAAACTAATATTACATGAACACAATTTGGGAAAGGTTCTGTGGCCACTCCTCGCTCATAGTATTTAGCCAGGGGCCATCATTGTGAGGATGACAATAAACATTTCTGAATCCTTCTTTTCTCATTTTGCAGTGGTTCTGGCCCAACACTTGTGTTGTAGAATCCATTCCGGGCCCTGCCGAAGAAGAAGCCTTCCATGGAGGTCTGGCCAAGGCAGTGGAATACAGCTGGAGCTCTGAGCAGGCCAGGCTCCCCCTTTCACTGGTTCAGCGAAAGGAAATCCGAATGGAATTTGCCTGTCCCACACACCAGAAGAACTTGCTAGTTGCTCAATTTCCTTTATTCTTGAAAAACACAGAAACTATGAGAAACTCCATAGAGGACTGCCTAATGACTAGGACAATGTCTGGCACTCAATAAATTGAATGAGTGAAAAATGAAGAAATGAATAGAAGTGGAGGAAGAAAAAGAATCATAGAATCAACAAATAGAAATCAGAGAAAAGGCCTCTGACCTCTCTTTCGAGTGCCTCCTCTGAGCCGGATGTGCTCCTTAGATCACATTTGTTTTTCATTTGTACAATCTCCTCATTAATGTCCCTCCCAACATAAGGTCCTGTTTGATGTTACAGCTAATGACTAAAGCTGGGTGGGGCACAATGCTGAGAACAGTTTGTTCAAGAAAGCATGTACACTCCGCAAACTCTCTTTCCTTAAGTCATTTTCTTTCTTCTAGTTCCTTTAAATTCACGAAAAGAATCATTTGGAAGGGTTTGTTGGGGTCATGTGTGGAGATGCATTTAAATTCTAGAGCTCAGCGTCTCTTTAACTCTAAAAAAATTTGCCTCTTCTCTTTAAGTGAAAATACTTCAGGGCAAACACAACCTAAGTAAATATAGTAAAACATATGGCTTTTAAATACTATATTGACATGATATCCATGTCCATTCAGATGGCATGCTGATATACTACATACTAAACAAAGCTTCAATTGTTTGGTCATTAAGCTAATTAGACTCTACTACAAGTGAGTGGTATTAAAGTAGTTCTTCATTATAGTCCAGTTCATGAAAGGATTAAAAAGCCAAAAGGACATATTTCCAGAATTAAAATTATTACTGTATTCACTAAGTATCTGTATACTCCCTGGGCAATCATTTGGCTTCCTGAGAATTGGCACCAGGAATAAAAGCTGAAGGAATCTGTTTCCCAGGACTTCATCTGACTCACTGGTAGTAAGTGGAGTTCATGCTTGTGCTATCCCATGAAATGATCAATCTTGCCCTTCATAAATGTTCAAGTATTCCTGCTCTTTTCAGTATTTGCATGTCATTAGATCAGATCCTTTTAAGAAACAACACATATTTTCCTCTTGTGACTAGATATTTCATCTAGCACTCACAGTGTTCGTAATTCTATAATTTCTATAATCAAGTGATTGAATCAATGAGGATCCATGCAATGTATCAAATTCTTGACAGTCACTAAACCTCACCTCCAAACTGCAGACAATGAAGGTCAAAGCTGTCAATTTTACATACTGCTACTGGATTTCATCTGTGTGTGTTTACCAAGAACCCTTTCATTGCAGCACATTTGTGCAAAGAGGACTTCAGGCTCCTTCCTGTGTGAGGAGAACCCTGGATTCGACTCCTAAACACTCAGAGATGTGGTGGCAAAATACCACACTTGCCAAAAGCTCTATGAAGCAAACAATTTCTACCTTTCAATGATTGGCATAACATCAGGAGTGCATATAAAAGCCTCTGTGGGCTTCTACACCAAAACAAAAGCTCCTCTGTGCTGGATGAGGAGGGAAAATGCTTCCTAGAATGGGACTGGCTTGGTTAGAGAAGGAAGCAAGCCCTGTGGGTTTTCAATGCCATGTGAGTGACTTTTCTTCTTCCGTATTAGCAAGTCAGCCTGCATCCTAACCTTTGAGGGTCAAGTCTCCAGTCTGAGAGCAGCAGTTTTTAATTGGTCATGCTGTTGTGCATGGCTGGTTATTCTCAGCTGATTTCAGCATGCTGTCAGATGGTCTAAGAGTTCATTATTAATACTGTACAATAATGAAAACCTGCCTTAGGGTATAAATGGGATTCATTTCTCCCATGCAGGTGACAGTATCTGCCTCCTCTGGGTCTCCCTAAATTATCATAGGTGATTAAAAGTCTTGATTTCAAAAGGCATCCCTGAAGGGAAATGAACTGAGGAAATTAAATTATCAACATTCGGCAGTATTTTTTTTTTTTTTTTGAGACAGGGTCTCACTATGTAGCTCAGGCTGGCCTCAAACTCATGGCGATCCTCCTGCTTCAGCCTCCCGATTACAGGCTAGGATTATAGGTGTGCACCACCATAGCCAGCTCAACATCCAGAAGTATGGAAACCAATTGTGTTTAACTTATTACAAGTGCCATGGTACCAAACATCACCAAGGGAGTACTGACTACTAAGTAAACTATAGATAATGCAGCCCTTGGCTATCACTAGTCTTTTCTTGAGTCACTCATCCTGCAACTTTCAAATCATACTGGTCTTGTATCTGGTCCTAGAACATGCCAAGACCCTTCAGGCCCTTGCCATGGCTTTCCCTTCTACCTGGGATACCCTTCTCCCAGCTCATCTTCAATAGATTGTTCTTTCTCATTCCTTGGGTCTCAGGCAAAATTTTCCATCATCAGAAGGGTCTGGTGTTCTCCGCACCTCTTACCCCATTATATTCTTTAGTATATTGTTAATCTCTTTCACAGTTCCCATCATGTTCAGGAGTGAATTGATATTGTTTATTTGTTTATCCATATATTGTCTTTCCTCACTGTCTTGTCACCAGTTCAGACTAGGGAGGTTTACTTAAGATTCTGGCAACCCCAAGAAGAGACACAGAACTGAGAACTGAGTTAAACACCCTTTATTCAGCTGCTTAGCCATAGTCCATCTGTTTAGTCACTCTTGTGGCCCCAAGCCACTGTACACTCATGGCAGCCCTCAGACCCTTAGCCCGCCCACCCATGCTCTCAATAGTCCTCAGCTGCTTAGTCGACATTTACACCAAAATACGCTAAGGTGGCCATGTGCCAGTAATAGCTTTGGTTACGGAAGTTACTGTATTTATAGCAGCCAGTATTGACCTTGTCTACAGAAGTAATTTACCTCAGGTATCAGGAGTTGAGTCTATGCTGGGGTCCTGTTGACACAGAGCCCATTATCTCCCAGATTCCCTTCACAGCTTGAACCAAAGTACCACCATAGTGAGGACATAGGCCCACAGTGCTGATCCTTGTGCCCACATGTCCCAACAGTACAAGGAGAATGCATTTGCAGCCCATAATAGTGTCCCTTGTTTTTGTATACTCATGTGTATAGTCATATTTAGGGGACAGGCTGGCACATACCCTCAGCTGGCCCAGGGCTGGGCACCAAATTAGCTCTCCAGCTCTTTGCAAATGTCTCATTTAGTCCCTTTTTCCAACCCAGGCCCACTAGTATTTCCAATGAGCTGAATACAGAGGCTTTTTCCTACTGGGCTGTTCCTGCTCTAGACAGCACCTTTGTGTGGAATGGAAAGTGGGTTTCCCCTCTGGGCAAACCCCTCTTTTCTTTCTTGTGGTCTGTGGTACAGTACATAAACTGTAAAACTGTACAAGGTGGCCCTGCTGGCCTTTCTGCAGGCTCAGTGCTGACCATGCCCTGGGCTATCTAGTTTATCTGTGTATCCTATTCTGTGTGGCCCATTCGTCTTGCCTCATGGCCTGGATCCACATGGGCCAATGGCCAACTAGCCACTCTGTGTCCTTTCACATAGAAAGGCATAATGTCAGGCCTCTATATATCACCCAACTATCAGTGCATATGATAAGGGGGCCCTCAGCTCAGCCCACTGACTACTCCACCTAGTATCAGTATCAAACTAAATATTGTGTTTCTGGGTGCACAGCAACAGCTGTATGTTGTATGGTGGGTCCACAGCTCAACCCATCTGCATACCAAGTACTTGCTGGTACTCATAGCTTACCCTCTCTATAAGGGGTTTTCTCTAGTTCCTCAGGCAGATGGGATGACAATGCAACATCCACTGGCCCTAACATCTGCTGTAACTCAGCAGAAAGGGAACTTGTGCTCTGTACCCTGTTACTCTAAATATGCTATCTGGTCAGAATTGGTACTTGAATAATCTCTGTATTAGGGACAGATATCTATAAGTGTAGCCACCCAGCCAGTGGGTAGGTAGCTTGCACCTTTATGGGACCTCCTCATAAGGTCTGTGAGGCTGCTACCTTCTTCTCTATAAGGGAATAGTGGACTTCCACCCCCTTCTATAATTGTGACTAAATTCCTAAGGGCATGCACAGCCATTCTGTGCTTTGCTACAAACCCCAACCAGAGTCCTCAGTAGTTATATAAACATCTACCTCACAGGGGTGCCTCAGGTTGGCCATCTGCAGGATTTGTGCCTGCTGCACAGCCTACTTTGCTGCCCCAAAAGCCTGCTCAGAATCTTCTATCCTATCTCAGGCTATACCCTTTTTACTCAGGTTTTACAAGGGTTTTAAGATCTGGGCTAAATGGGGAATAAAAACACTCCAATATCCCAGAAGCCCTAGAAAATGTAACTGTTTCATTATGGCAGGGTGAGGACACCTCATCAATAACAGCATCTGGTATTGCCTTTGTCCCACTTGACTAGAAAACTCTCCAAACTTGACAGAGAGCCCAGGTCACTGGCCCTTGGCTTCACCAATGGTACATCTACATGCCACCAGGTGCTGCTTGAGACTACCAGAAGTGGGCTTCAGACCTGCAAGAAAATCAGAGGGCAACAACATCATCGATACAATGAAATAACCATATGTCCCATGGGGCTGGCCATGCAGCTGTCCTTTGCCATCAGGAGGGCTATACAAGTAAACATGTGGCAACACAATGAACATCCACTGTCTTTTTTCTCACATGAAGACAAACTGTTCTTGCCTCTCAGTAGCTATGTCCATAGAGAATATTGTTATTTGCAATCTCAACCCCTGGAGGATATCCACCCCCAGGATGCACTCAGGTACCACAGAGATGTGGATAAGGAGCCAAACGACTTATACCCAGAGTCATAGTCACCAGTTTCACTTTGATGGTGGGTCCCTTGTGGCCATCTGTGTAGGCTGCCTTTCCCAGGAACTATCAGGATTGCCATAAATCAGGCTATAGTTTGTCCCATTGTCCATTAAAGCAAGCACACAATGCACATTTATGGGGATCAATAAGTGGCAAGCACAACATGAGGTCCCCAGTCCTCTTGCATGCCCCTTGACCGGCACCTCGGCCCTTCCCCTAGTCAAAATGAAACAGCTGTATGGCATCATCCATAGAAGCCACGTAGTCCTGGGTTTGGACTACTTGCAATTTCAAAGCCTGGGTTTGGACTACTTGCTTCCTCTAGGGAACCTTTCCCTTTTGGAACTGTTGATCAGGATGTAACTGTCTGTAAAGGGGCAATAGCACATCATTTGGCTATTTTCAGTCTGCTTGCACTCCTGCTTCTTTATAGCCTGAAGCTGCTGCTCTTTTCTGTGCCCCTCAGCTGCCTCCTCCACCTGGCCCTGAGCTCCCTCTCAGCTTTAGATCTGCGTCCTAGGGCTCCCAGTGACTGCCAGTTCCAGCTGGCCCAATAGTCTCTGTCAAGCTCCTCCCAACCCTCACTGGTTCACTGCCTCTGCTGCCACTCTCAGGCAATGATTGTCTTGTCCCACATTCAGCCCCTGTATGATGCACATCAGTTCTATGTACTTACAATCTCTGGCTGGAATCTCCAGACTGTCCACCCTGTTGCCATAAACCAGTCTTTCTCAGCCCGAGAGCCCTAACTCAGTCATATAGGTGGGATCTGTCACCGGCTGCTTCCCTTGTAGCAACCCTGGCCTAGCTTGAGCCTGCCTCTAGCTCTGACTTGGACTCAGGTTTAGATTCTGCTTGTAGCTCCAGGGTGAACTCCACACTCTGGCCTGAAGCCCCAGGAGCAGGATCTGGCCCTGTCTGGGCTTCACTACTGCTCTTCTTTACCTTCATGGTCTTACTGGACTGCGGCTTGCTGCTTTATTTTCTGTATCGCCACCTGTCAGGCCTTCTTGCAAGGAAGCAGCTCAGTGTTTTCAGCCTCCAAGCTTTCTGTTGCAGAGCTCTGTTATCTCAGCAGCATTTATTCTTTCCAGACATGATTTATGATTTACCAGCACCAGGTATCTCTTTCAGTGCTCTACTGTGGGCTGATCTCTTCATTTAACCCTTTGTTCTGAGCACCTCCTCTTAATGAGGCCTTTGCTTTATCCCAGGTTGTGATGCATCCTGCTCAACTACACCAGTTGCCTTGTCACCAGTTCAGACTGGGGAGGTTTACTTGAGATTCAGGAAGCCCAAAGAAGAGACACAGAACCATGGACTGAGTTAAACACCCTTTATTCAGCTGCTTAGCCATAGTCCATCTGTTTAGTCGCTCTTGTGGCTCCCAGCCACTGTACACTCATGGCAGCCCTCAGGCCTCTAGCTGCCCATGCTCACAACAGTCCTCAGCTCTTAGTCTACATTTATACCAAAATACACAAAATACACTGGCCATGTGCCAGTAATGACCTTGCTTATACAAGCTATTTACACCTGTCAGCACTGACTTTGGCTACAGAAGTTATTTACACTGGGGTATCTGGAGATGTGCCTGTGCTGGGGCTCTGTTGATAGGACACTAACTCCCAGATGCCCTACACCCCATAGGGTGAACCTAAGTACCACCACCTTGTACTTTTCTGTTTCCCTAAGCTCTCCCACTCAGAAGGATAGATATCATATTTGCATTTCCAGGGCCAAACATAGTACCAGGAACAACAAATCATTTGCTATGGACTAAACTGTGCCCGCTCCACCTCCAATTCTGATGTTGAAGACCTAACCCCTAATAAGGTTGTATTGGGAGATAGGGCCTTTGAGGGGAAAGTCATTTAGGTGAAGTCATGAGGTAGGATGCCATGATGGGACTGGTATTTTTTTAAATTAATTTTATTGGTAGATTTTAGGTATACAATATAATGACATTCATCATTGGAAATTTGCACCTTTACATAATCTTTCCTTGTTCTTATTGGTATTTTTATAAGAAAGAAGTACCAGAGGGCTCTTCTTCAAGATGAGAACACAAAAAGGTGTCCACATATGTAAGCAAGAGTTAACTACAGCCAGGTATGGTGGCACATGCCTATAATCCCAGCCACTTAGGTAGCTGATGCAAGAACATCACAAGTTTGAGGCTAACCTGGGCAACTCAGGGAGACCCTGTCTCAAAATTGTTTTGAAAATTTAAATTTAAAAAATGTAATTCAATACATGGCCCTGAGTTAAATCAAGAGGGAGAGAGTGAAGGAGAGAAACAGACAGACAGAGACAGAGAGACTGGGATAGAGAAAGACAGAGAGACAGAGAGAGACAGAGGGAGACAGAGACAGGGGAAGAATGAGAACTACATTTTATAATCAGTGGTTGTTTTAAGATATTCATTGACCAGAGTTTCGTACTTTGTTAGGCCATTTGTAATGCAGAGCTTAATTAAACACAACTTGTGTATTTTTCTTTGCTATTCTTATCATAAATCTGTACTATTGCTAAACTATATTAAGTGATACATCCAGACAAAGTCCAAGTGCACAGCTGGTCACCAGCTCAGATGCCTTAGCTAACTAAGCTTATCTATCAATTAGCTTAATAAAAAAAAGTACTGACCAATTGTTTGAATCATTCCAAAGTTTTAGCACCATGTAGATAAAACCACAAAGCTCTGAACACCTCCATGGAACCTCATGAGTCTTTGTGCAATAAATTTATACATGGTAATTCTAAAAATTTCCACAAGTTTTCTTAAACTCTAAGGAATGATACTTTTAAAGTGTGTCTTATCATATTGCTTTCAGTCCAGTCACAATTCTTATCAACATTAATTCATGTTCCTCAGAATCATCTATCTTTTTATATAGCTAAACACTAAAACTTAAATTTTCCTTAAGAAAAAAGAAAGAACTATTAAGTTATTCTAGGAATCTTCATCATGATGGGAAAGGTCAATTTTATCTTTTTCTGGGGAAAACAATCATGTCCCCTAAGTTATTTCCTTGCTGTTTGTTCCAAAGAGAAACTGATAATTTATAAACAATGTTCTCTAGTCTTAACATTCCTGTTCACCTTCAGTACATTTTGCAGAGAAAATTCTAGTCATGCTACTAATGTCTAAATTATATCTTTGTGACTATATGCTTAGATATGCTAAGTAATTTTGGCATTCTATTATACTAAGATATATACAGAGTCCACCAAAATCATGTACACACTTCAGCAGGTCACCATACTAATAAATGTCTGGAAGTTAATGGCTACCACTTTGAACACCTCTTGCAATTGTACAGGTCAAAGGTAACTTGTATTAAAAATCATTATGTCTCAATAAATTTATTATAAATATTTATACAGACTTCTGGGGAGATGTTAGAGTTGTGAGCAGCAGCAAATCAGCCTCTCCAAGGTTGAGAGACCAGATGCTGGGGTATAGCAACTTGGGGAAGAGAAGAAAGAGGGAGGTGGATTCCTGAGACCCAGGAAAGTTCAGAAGGGAGAATTAGAGCCCACATGGAGAGTGAGGTGATGGACCTCAACAAAGAAAAAGAGGTGGGAAACTGTGCTTTCTCCTTGTCTCCTGGCTCAATGGAAAACTGCTCATTCTCCCTGACTCCTGACTTTCAGCATGAGAGAAGAGGCTTGAGCCTAGAGGTGTGGTGATGGCAGGGGACCCTGGAGGCCTCCACAGAGAAACACACCAATGGAGCTGAGCAGTGGATTCTGTGAGCTGCAGCGTATGATGAGTTCAAACATCCCCCAGTTCAAATGTCCCCAAGAGGGGGTGATTGACTGGCCACCATTTTGGGGTGGGGCTAGCTGAACTTGGGACTCACAGCAGCCAGGGTTGGCTTCCTCTTGAGGCTCCTATTATCTGGGTGAGGTACATCCCTGGGAGACAACCAGGATCATGGAGCCAAGGTCAAGCCAGCAAGATACACCCACAGTGCTGTGGGCTGAACAACTTGGGCCACAGGTCTACTACCTGAGACGAGGATTAGCCTAACCTTCTGCAGAGTTGAATCAGTACCCCACCCTATTTCTGCTGCAGGCTTGCTGGGATTACACAGCCCCCACCCTAATCCTACTGCAGGCTTGGTGGGATCATACAAGTATAGATCTGGGCTCTGTCTGCCTCCTTTGTCTACCAGCAACAGCAAAGACACACCCTGAAGAGGACACTACAACAGAACTGTAGACCTCAGAAGATAACAATAGGCTTGAAATCTCTCACTTTATAAAAATTGTATATTCTTGTTTTATCATGAGCATAAACATTGTTTTTAGTATTTTGTTTTGTTTAGATCTTGATTTTGTTTCTTCCCTCTTTGTTTCCCTCTGGTCTTCTTCACCAGTCTCCAAAACCTTAGGTTATCTTTCTTTGTCTTTCAACCTTGCTTCTAATCTCTCTTCTTCTGTTTCTCTATTTTTCCCTCTATCCCTTTCAAATCTTCTGAGAGTGTGAAGCCATTCAATTGAGGGGATATTTATCATATATAATTTTCTGATTTGTTTTAGATTTTGTTATATAACTGTAAGTCTTGTTCATGTGATTAATGGTGGCAAATTAATAATTACCATGGGTTGTCACTTTCTAGGCTGTGCTTGATGATACTGTTATTGTTGATTGTACTACTGTCTGAGCCACTTTTCTAGTTGTTGAGACAAAATACCCAAAAACCAAAGTTAAAGGAGGAAAGGTTTATTTAGCTCACTGTTTGTAGAGTTTTCAGTCCATAATCAGCTGGCTCCAAGGCAGGGTGGCAAGGCAGACAGGCATTGCAGAGGAGAAAGAGTTCATAGTTGGCAGAAGGTAGCAAAGCTATCTTCTACACAGCTCTTTCTGTCCATTATCCAGGCTTCCCATCCTTATGGCAGGTACACTCACACCCTTAATCCTAGTGCCCTTGATCTTAGCAATGCACTATGAATCAATCCCAGTGTCACATACTCTAGATCCAGCCGCCTCTGAAAAAGCTCCACTGATGACTGCATGAGGCTTTGGAGGAACATCTAGACACAAGCCATAATAACTACTACTGCCAAAGTGACACAGCCACTCTGATCACTTGTTCTTCCTTGTATGCCAAGACCGAGATTGTCTGGGGGACATAAACAATACTACAGTCTAGTACCAAACAACTAGGCCAAATAGGCAGCAACTTATGTCCAATAAATTGAAGAGGTAGGATCTTGTGACAGACTCAAAAAGCAAAACCCATCTCTGTCTAGAAGACATTTCTGAAAAGTAGTCATTTCCTAAGTAGGTCTCCATACTAGTAACAAAGCTACCTCCCATAAGTAATTTACAAGCATAAATGAAGAAAATAAACTTTAAAAAATAGAAAACAAGAAGAAACAGAAGTCAGATACAATATAGACCTCTAGCTCACCCAAGACAAACCCAGGGGGAAGGGAGGTGGAAATCAAAAGCCACCCACTCAAATTCTCTGAAATGATAACAGTGAAAGTAACAAAGCAAATGAATGAGGCTCTAGAAAAAAACAAATCAGAAATAATTTATCAGATAACTAAAGAGATGATGATCATAATAAAAAATATTGTTAGTGAATCTAGCATACATACAGATAGAAAGTAAAGAAGCTTAGGAAAAGGATAGAAATGATGAATGCCCAACACAGGAAAGAAATGGAATCCATGAAATAGACTCAGATATCCAGGAGATTAAATATTCTATTAAAAGAATATTCAACAGAATAAAAAATGTGAGGACAGAATATCAGGTCTACAAGACAAGTTGCCAGTTAGCAATCATCAAAAGGAAGACTTCTTAAAAATATTAAAAGGCCATGAAAAACCAATCCAACAGCTAATGCAAAAAAGAGTAACAAGATTGATCAGAATCAGCGAAAACTCAGGAAATAGCACAAAGAACATAAAAAATCTGTTCAAAGAAGTAATGGCAGAAAACTTCCCAAGCATGAAAAAAGAATTTCGCATACAGATAAGTGAGGCAGATAAGTGAGAACTTTAAGTAACCATGATTTAAAAAATCTATACCAAGGCACATAATATTCAAGATTCCAGAAATTTGACATGAGAACAAAATATAAAAAGCTGTTAGAGGAAAAAAAAAATCACCTATAAAGGAAAGCCCATCAGAATCACAGCAGACTTCTCAACACAAACCCTTAAGTTAAGGAGAGTGTGGAGTGAAGTATTTCAAGCCATAAAAGAAAACAACCTCCAACCCAGACTGATGTACCTCACAAAACTATCTTTCAAAATTGATGGAGAAATAAGATATTTCAATGATAAAGAACACTGGCAGAAATTCATGACCACCAAACCAGCACTTCAAAATGTTCTGAAAGTATTCTAGAAAGAGATAACAAAGACTACTATTCCATGAACACCAAAAGAATGAATCCAGCAGGAAAGGCAAGTAATTAAACAGAGGGGAAAGAAAAGAAACCAACAAAAGGAAAATAACATGACAAGGATAAGTCAATATATGTCAGTTATAGCTATCAATGTAAAGTCTCAATTCATCAATTAAAAGAAACAAATTGGCAGAATGGATTAAGACACAAGATCTAACAATATTCTGCATACAAGAAACACATGTACAAAAAGAAATCCATAGACTCAAAGTCAAAGGATGGAAAAAATACTCTATGTGACAGGAATCCAGAAAAAGCAGGGGTAGCTATTCTACTTATAGACAAAGTGAATTTGAAGCCAAGACTGATCAAGAGAGACAAAAAAGGTCACTATATACTTGTTGAGGGAACAAGCCAAGAGGAAGAGATAAAAATCATAAATATATATGCACCAAATATCAGAGCACCCAACTATATAAAACAAATATTAATGGACATGAAAAATCAACCAAGCACTAATACAACTGTAATGGGGGACCTCAATACCCCACTTGAATAGAAAGATCATCTAGACAAAAAAAATCAACAAAGAAATATGAGAACTGAACCAAAGCTTTGAACAAATGGATTTAGTAGATACCTATACAGTGTTCCACCACACAATATCAGAATACAATTTTTTCACAGCTGAAAATGGGACTTTCTCCAAACTAGACCACATACTTGCTCATAGAACATGTTAAGTAAATGTAAAGGAACTGAAATTATCCCATGCATATTATCAGATGATACTGCAATGAAATTGGAAATCAAAGTCAAAAGAAACCACAAAAACTGCATAAACACATGGAAATTAAATAACATCCTCCTGAAAAACCAATGAGTCACAGATGAAATGAAAGAAGAAATTAGACAGTTTATACAATTAAACAATAATGCCAGTGCAACATACCAAAACCTATGGGACACAATGAAAGTAATCCTACAGGAAAATTCACAAAAACAAAGCATGATCAAATAAAAACCTGAATGTTGAACCTCAAGCTACTAGAAAAAGAAAAGCAAGTTAAACCCAAGCCATGTACAAGAGAGGAAATTATAAAAATCAGAGCAGAAATTAATGCAATTGAGAACAAGAAAACAATACAAAGAATCAATGAATCAAAGAATTGGTTCTTTGAGGGCCAGGGATTTAGCTCAGTGGCACCATGCCTACCTTGCAAGCACAAGGTCCTGAGGAGTTCGATCCTGCTACCATTAAAAAAAAAGAGTTGGTTCTTTGAAATATTAAATAAAATATACAAACCTTTGCCAACTGTATCAAAAAAAGGAAAGAAAAGACTCAAATCCGTGCAATTAGGAATGAAAAGTATGAAATCACAATATATCCTGCAAAAATCCAGAATATCATCAATACATATTTTGAGGATCTGGAAAACACAGAAGAAATGGACAGATTCCTAGATACATATGAATTATCAAAGCTGAATCAAGAAGATATAAAAATTCTAAATAATATAATATCATTTAAGGAAATTGAAGATGTATTTAAAACCTATCAACAAAGGCTAGGTCCTAATAAATTCAGTGGTGAATTCTACAAAAAAATTAGACGAGATCTAGTGCAACTACTCTTCAAACCCTTTAATGAAATTGAAAAAGAAGCAATATTTCCAAACTCATTCCTGGAAGCAAGCATTACCAAATCCAGAGAAGGATCCAACCAAAAAAGAGAACTACAGGTCAATCTCCCTAATGAACACAGACACAAAAATCTTCAAAAAGATACTGGCAAACAGAATGCAGTAAATCAGCAAGATTACACACCATGACTAAGTAGGATTCATCCCAGGGATGCAGGGATGGTTCAACATACACAAATCAACAAATGTAATACACTACATTAACAGAACTAAGCACAAAAGCCATATGATCACCTCAATAGGTACAGAGAAAGCATTTGACAAAGCCCAATACTCATTCATGATAAAAAAAAAAACCTTACAGAAAACTGGAATAAAAGGTCTCTATCTCAACCTGATAAAGGCCGTCTGTGACAAATCAACACCCCACAGCATATTAAATGGTCAAAACCTGAAATCTTGCACTCTAAAATCAAGAACAAGACAAGGAAGTCCACTATCACCATTCCTATTCAAAATAGTTTTGGAAACAGAGGCCAGAGCCTCTGAGAAAGAAATAAAAGGAATATGGATAAGAAAGAAAAAAGTTAATTTGCCGATGACATGATATTCTCCATAGAAGATCCCAGAAACTAGACCAAAAGACTCCTAGATTTAATAAATAAATTCATTAGTGTATCAGGATACAAAGTCAACACTCAAAAATCAATAGCACTACTGTACACAAATAACAAACTCACTGGGAGACAAATTAGAGAAACCACACCTTACACAATAGTGCTTAAAAAATGAAATACTTAGGAATCAATCCAACCAAGGAAGTAAAAATCTATTACATTGAAAACTGCAATACTCTGAAAAAGGTGATTGAGGAGGATATAGAAAATGGAAAGATATCCTTTGTTCTTGGGTAGAAAGAACCGGTGTAGTGAAAATGGCCATTATTTCCAAAATTGTTATACAGATTAATGCAATCCTAATGAAAATACCAATAGCACACCTCACAGAATTAGAGACAACAATCCTAAAATTCATTTGGGGCCAGAAGAGACCCAGAATATTAAAAGCAATTCTGAGCAACAAAGGCAAGGCAGGGGACATCACAGTCCCTGACTTGAAATTATACTACTAAGCCACTGTGATAAGAACAGCATGGTACTGACAAAAACAAAACAAAAACAAACCCAAGGATCAATGGAATAGATCACAAAATACAGAAGCAACTCTAAAAACACTCAGCTACCTTATCTTTGCCAAAGGGGCCAAATACCTTCACTGAGAGAAAGATAGTCTGTTTAATAAATGGTGCTGGAAAAACTGGCTTTCCACATGTCGAAGATTAAACATAGACTCATATATCTTACCAAAAATTAAAATGGATCAATGATCTAAATATTAAAACAGAAACACTAAATCTGCTGGAAGATAGAATAGATAGAACTCTTGAAGACATGGGTATAGGAAAACACTTTATGAACAAAACCCTGATCACATAGGATATAGTACAAAGAATTAACAACTGGAATCTCATCATATTAAAAAAGCTTTTGCATATCAAAAGAAACCACCAACAGATTGAAGAGACAAACCACAGGATGGGAAAAAAATTTTTTTACCAGCTATTCCTCAAAGGAGTAATATCTAGAATATATAAAGAACTCAAAAAAATCAGACACCCCAAATTTAAAGACTCAATCCAAAATGGACATCTCAAATGGACAGATACATCTCAGATGAAGAAGTGCAAACAGCAAGTAAATATATGAAAAAATGTTCAACATTAACGGTCATTTGATAAAACACTGAGATTCCATCTCATTCCAGAAAGAATGGCTATCATCAAGAAATCAACCAATAACAAGTGCTGGCAGGGATGTGGAGAAAAAGGAACCCTTCTCTACTGTTGGTGGGAATGTAGATTGGTGCAACCACTGTAGAAATCAGTGTAGAGATTCTTCAAAAAACTAAAACTAATGGTTCCATTTGAACCAGCTTTTCCTCTCCTTGATATCTTCCCAAAAGAATCAGAAGAATCATACCACAGCAACATATGAACACCTACGTTTACAGTGGCACAATTTGTAATAGCTAAATATTGGAAATAGTCCAAATCCCTATCAACAGATGACTGGATAAATAAGATGTGGTTTTTTTTAATGCTATGAAGTTCTACTCTGCCATAAAGAAGCATAAACTTGAGACATTTCTAGGTAAATGGATGCACCTTGAGACCATACTCATAAGTGAAATAAATTAGACACACATGTTTAAATATTGCATTGTTTCTCTGATGTGAGAAACTGAAAGGGAAAATAAGGACAAAAGCGCATAATATATATTGGGAAATAGGAAGAAAAGGTTCAAATGGGAAGGGGAACAAGGGAGGAGAGGGGGGAAGGAAAGAAGAGAAAAGAAAAAAGGAAAAAATGGAAAGAAAGCTTTTGTAAATAAGGAGATGAAGAGAGGTTGAAGGGAAGGGAGGGAATTGAGGGAAAAAAGAAGAAACAAGATATACTATTTACCAGTACAAATTCTCTATGATGGATATGATCATTATGTATATCTAAAGTGTACCAATAAAATAAATTTTTAAAAAATTTTAT
>NW_004624773.1:15402963-15458272 GCF_000247695.1 Heterocephalus glaber
TTAATATATATTTATCATATATAATGGTCACATTCATCATGGGGAATTTGTACCTTTGCATAATGTATCTTAATTCTTCTTTTTTCCCCCATTTCCCTCCCCTCCTTTCAATCCTTCTTCCCTACCCAAATCCAAAAGATTTGTTTCCATTTTTTCCCTTTCACTTATTTTTTTAAAATCCCTTTTCCCTTTCTCACACCACCCTTCCCCTTCCCGCCTTGCTTCTCTTCCCATTTGAACATGTTCTTTCCATTTCCCAATATCTATCCTTTGTTTTCCTCTTTATTTACCTTGTGGGTTTCTCAGAAAGAGAAACAATGTGATATTTAAACTTGTGTGTCTGATTTATTTCATTTAACATCATGGTCTAGGGCCCGGGATTTAGCTCAGTGGTTTTGTCACCTGCTGTGCAAGTGCAAGGACCCGAGTTCGATCCCCAGTACAAAAAAAAAAACAAAACCAAAAACATTGTAGTCTCAAGGTGGATCCATCATTGTGGTTTGCATTTAAATGTCCCCCTCAAAGCCTCATGCATATGAGGTGGGACTTTCTTTTTCAGAGGTAATTGAATTTAGAATGCGTGATGCTGGGATTAAGGGTGTATGATTACTAAACCACTACACATGAGTGATTAGTTTGGCATGGCCCTAATCCCAGTAGTCGGAATAAGATAAAAAGACCAGAAAGATGCTATTAAACTTTCTTGTGTCCTTTGCTGCCTTGTGTGCACCATGTTGTTTCTCCTCTGCTATGCTTGTTTACTACCCCAGACTTGGAGCCAGCCGATTACGGACTGAAACCTCATGAACTATAAACCAAATAAACCTTTCCCTTTTAACTTTGGGTGCCAGGCATTTTGTCTCAGCAATGAAAGAAAAGAAACTAACACATCCATTTTCCTAAAACTGGCTCCAGTTTATTCTTCTTCACGGAAGAGTAGTATATAAATATCACATTTTCTTCATTCATGTGTTGATTGGCATATGAGCTGTTTCCAAGATTTAGCTACTACCAATTGTGCTTCTATAAACATGGGTATGTCTATATGTGATAAATATTTTAAATAAATTAGTTTGATCCTCACAATAACCCTATGAAGTAGATACTAGTGTTGCCCTACTTTATAGATGAGAAAACCGAAGCATAAGAAAGGGGCTCTGCTCAAGAACACTGTTGATAATGGCTTAATAAACTTGGTTTCAGTATTTAAGACAACACATTACAGTATTTCTCAGTTAAAACACCCATACTTGTACACAAAGAGTGATAAGTGTGAATAATCTTTACTCATTAAGCAGTAGTTCTAGCTATTCAGGAGGGTGAAGCAGAAGATCACAAGTTCAAATCCAGCCTGGGTGACTTTGCAAGACTCCATCTCAAAAAGTAAAAAGGGCTCAGTGTAGCTCAGTGGTACGGTACTTGCCTAACACAAGCAAGGCCCTGAGTTCAGCCCACAGTACAAAACACACAAACAAGTTTCCCTGAAAGAAGAGTATGCAATAATCCATGAACCTAGTTCAAGCTATTTATATGCTTCAAAGTAATAAAACTGTCATATCCATGAGAATATAATCAAGAAAATTTTGTTCACATAGCGTGTGTTTGCTAGATAGAAGATGTTCAGTAAATTTTTTTTTTTTTTTTTGTACCAGGGATCCAACTCAGGACCTTGTGCTTGCCAGGCAGGCATGGCACCACTGAGCTACATCCCCAGCCTAGTAAATGTTTTTGATTACATAAGTGAGAACAATCCCTTAAATGTCACCAAAACTTTAGGCTAGCTCACTCTGCATTTCTTTGAGTGGTAAAGATTTCCATATTTTCTTCCTAACAAAGTGGTCTGTCCTCTAGTTATATCCATTTGAGATTGTTACTGCATAGTCAAACACAGTGAAGGAAAATGTATTCCCTCTTCCATGGATTCATTAATAGCCTATAAGTAATAGCTCATATCAGAGATATACAGTCCCAATTGATAATTCTCTTCTGGTGAAACAAGTAAAGAAATGTGTTTACTAGAAAGAAAAGGCACAACATGGTAGAAAAAAAAAACTATTACAATTTTATTGGCCAAGACTTACTATACTTGATGAAAGATATAAATTCAAGAAGCTCAATGAATCCCAAGAGGAAAATAGCAACTGAACAAAATCATAGCAACTTTACTGAAAAGCTGTAGTAAGTAGAAAATCTGAAAGTATTCAGGCCAGGTGTGATGGTGCATGCCTGTAATCCCAGCACTCAGGATGCTGAAGCAGGAGGATTGCCATGAGTTTGAGGTCATCCTGAGCTACATAGTAAGATGTTATCTCATCCCCAAAAAATAAAATAAAATAATTCAAAAGGAGTAAAGACATAAATGTAAGGGAAGAATGATACAAATAACAGATGATCTCTCACTTGAATAATGAAGACCAAGAGACAATGGAACATCTGCAATGTGCTAAAAGAAAAATGGTGTCAGAAGTGTGTAATGGCACACACCTGTAATCCCAGCACTTGGAAGGCTGAGGCAGGAGGATTGCCATGAGTTTGAGGCCAGCTGGACTACACTGTGTGACTCTGTCTTAAACTCCACCTCTCAAAAAAGAAAGAAAAATACAATCAACTTAAATTTTATACCCAATAAAAATACCCTTCAAAAATGAAGGTGAGAACTGGAGATGAAACTCAGTGGTAAAGCACTGACCTAACATACATGAGACCCTGGGTTAAATCTGCAGTACTGCCAAAAAAAAAAAAAAAATCATAAAAATAAAGAAGAAATAAAGACATTTTTCAGTCAGACAAATGTTAGGAGAATTCATCCCCAGAAGATTTACACTTCAGGAAAACCTAACATAATTTTTTCAGAATGAACAGACAGCTTACCAGAAAGAAACCCAGATCTGAAGGAAGAAGTCAAGAATCCCAGAAAGGTAAATAGATGAGTAAATGTTAAACACCTTTCACATATATCTTTCTGCATATCAGAATATATATTTTTTTACAAGATTATTGACTGTTCAAAGCAAAACCTCAAATATATTATGAGATTTATAACATATATAGAAGTAAAAAGTAAAATGTTAGATAAAAGCACAAAAAGTGGAGGGGAACAAAATAGAATGATGCTGCTGTGAGGTTCTTAGACAACCGTAACGTTGTATAACAACATTTTTAGTATATTGTTTGAAAGTAGACAGTGATAACTTAAATATGCAGAGTATTGGGCTGGGGGTTTAGCTCAATGGTAAAGTGCTTATCTAGCATGTGCAAGGCCCTGGGTCAATCTCCAGTAATAAAAACAAACAATAAAAAGTAACCAGCATATCATTTCTACAATGGCGTTTAACAAAGCAAAGATATATATCACAAACATCATGTGAAAAGAGCTAAGTAAAATTGCAAAAATTTAACTCTATCCCAGATCTACTGAATAAACAGCTCTAGGGATATGGCCCATAAATCTGTGCATTAATAAGGGCATGCATATAAAGTTAGAACTACTAAACAGCTACTAAGAAATGCATCATGAAAAATATATATCTAAAAACAGGAGAAAAAATAAAAATAGGAGGAAAATGGAATGATTTTTCAAATGTAATATAATCAAAGTAAGCCAAATAAGTAAAAAATTAGTAAAAAAACCCAAATAAGTAAAAAAACAGAAATACTCTGAGCTAGGTCACAGACCTAAATACAATAATATCTAGCCAGGTGTGACAGTGCACATCTGTAATTCCAGCACTCTGGGATGCTGAGGAAAGAAGATTACAAGTTGGAGCCCAGCCTGTACAACTTAGTATGATTCTGTTTAAAAATTAAAAAGGGCTGAGGATGTAGTTCAGTGCAAAGGCCCTGGGTTCAATCTCCAGTACTATCAAAAACAAGCAAACAAAAAAAGAATATCTATAAAGCTTCTAGTAAAACAAATGAGAATTTTATGTTTTCAGTACTGGGGATCAAACTCAGGAAAAATGAGAATTTATTTATGACTTCAGTCATGATTTTTTAAAAATATATATACTTTCATACATACAAACTATAACTGACAAATTAAAATTTTTATTATAAGATAGCATTAAATATATATATATATATATATATACACACACACATACATATATATTAAACAGGTATGTTGCCCAGGCTGGCTTTAAACATGTAGTCTCAAGCTATCCTGCCTCAGGCTCCCTAGTAGCTGGAACTACAGATATATGCTACACTGCCTGGCTCATAAAATCATGTTTCTCATAAATAATTTGTAGTTAGAATACATTAGGAATACTACAGCTGGATGTGGTGTTACACACCTGTAATCCCACCACTCAGGAGGCAGAGGTAAGAGGATCATCAGTTCAAGGCCAGCCTGGACTACAACAGAAAGTTCAAGGACCACTTGGAGTATATGATGAAATCTTGTCTCAAATTAAAAAAGAAAAGGAACACTACCAAATCAATGATAAAATGTCAAGTTGAGGATACAAGGTCAATATGAAAAACTGAATTATTTTTCTACATACAACATTTTTTAAAGGGAATAATCCAAGTTAAAAACTGAACAAAAGATTTAGACAAATACTTCACAAAGGAAAATATACTAATGGCCAATAAAGGGATGAAAAAGTGTTCAACTCCATTAATTTCAAGAAAAATGCAAATTAAAACTACAATAAGATATAATTTCATTACAGTCATGTAGAATAGCTAAAATAAAGTATAAAAACCTGTTTAGACCTAAATGTTGGTGAGGATGTGGAACAACTGGAAATTTCATACATATTGTTGGTAGTATTATAAAATGATAACACTTCTTTGGGTATCTGTTAGGAAAAGTGGAATAAAGTTAAACATACATTGAGCTGGGGATGTAGCTCAGCAGCGCCGAATATGCCTGGCAAGCACAAGGTCCTAAATTCAATCCCGGGTACCAGAAAAGACCAAAAAAAGGAACCTTAAACATACATTTAACGTATGACCTAAGAATTCCGCTCCTGATGTTTATCCAAGAGAAATGAGAATGCACATTTACAAAAACTCATACAGGAATATTAATAACAGCCTCATTCATAATCATCCCAAAGTAAACCAAATATGCATCCACAAGAAACAAGATAAACAAATTGTGTTAAATGTGTACAATGAAATATACTCAGTAATAAAAGAATGAACGCCTGACATCTCCAACAATGTGCAGAATCTCAAAAACATGTTAAGCAATAAAAATTTTACTCAAGAGTACATTCATTGGCTGAGCATGGTGGCATATGCCTGTAATATCAGCATTTGGGAGGCTGAGGGAGGAGGAACAAAACGAGTTCAGAACCAACGGGGTTACATAGTGAGTTCAAGGCCAGCCTGAACTACATAGGGAGAGCCCATCTCAAAAAAAAAAAAAAAAAAAGTACATTCATTTATATGAATCCCAATAACAAGTAAAATTAATCTATAGTGATAAAAATCAGAAAATGATTGTGAGGATGTGAAAAATGACTGGCACGGAACATGAAGAAACTTTCTGGAGTTATAGAAAATGTCCTGTACTTTGTTTTGAATAGCATGTTAGCCACTTTCCATCACTGTGACAAAATACCTGAGATAAACAGCTGAAAAGGAAGACTTATTTTGGATCACAGCATCAGAGATTTCAAGCCGTAGTCAGCTGGCTCCATTTTGGGGGCCTGCAGTGAAGCAAACAGTATGGCAAGGAGGGCAAGGTGGACCAAAGCCGCTCACCTCCTGCCAGCCAGGAACCAGAGAGAGAGAGGACTGGGGTCCCTATACCCACTTCAAGAACACCCCTCCAATGACCTCCCTTCCTTTCACTAGGCCCAGCTTCTTTTTTTCTTTTTTGGGGGTTGTGGGTTTTTTGAGACAGGATTTCAACTCACTATGTACCTCAAGCTGGCCTCAAATGAATGGTGATCCTCCTGCCTCAGCCTCTCAAGTTCTAGGATTTACTGGCAATTGCCACCCTTCTACCCTCTCATCCCTGGCAAACCCAGATTCTCAAAGGTCCCACTGCCTCCCAACAGTGTGTGCCTGGGGCTGGTGACCAAGCATTTAGCACAAGCCTTTGGGGGACACTTAAGATCTAAACCATAACAAGTAGTGACTCTGTAGATGTACACATTTTTCTAAATTCATGAACCAAACATTTATGGTCTGTGTATTTTATTATACGTTTATCTCATAAAACAATTACATGCAGTTGTTGTTGTTTTAAATGCAGAGAATGAGCAGGGAGACTGTATATAAAGAACAAAGGCTAGGAACTAACAGATGGTCTCCTGGACACAGACATCTATGCCTTTGAATCTAATCAGGAGATGCAGTCTTACTTAACATTTTTATATTTGGTTTGAAAGATCTTCAAGTGTGCAGAAACTACTAATCTCTTTCTGGTAGGGCCAAGGCCAAAAGACAACACTATCATAAATCACATTTTTAAACTGTAAATCAGTCTATTAGTGGTTTGTGAAATCAACTTTAGTAAGTCAATATTTTTCTTCTAACAAAAGAAACTAACGTAGACAAGAAAATATCAGAATACAAAAAATATATATATCAGAATATATAAATGAAGAGGGAAGCACTGTTATGTGAGATTTTTGTCTGGAATGTATTGGACTTACTTCTTCCTAAGCAGTTTCTTTTTCTTTTTTGGTACTGGAGATCGAACTCGGGACCTTGAGCTTTCGAGGCAGGCACTGGAACCACTGAGCTAAATCCCTGGCCCCAGTTTAATTCTTTTTAGGTGAGCAATGGTTATTCAGAATCACAAGTGAGAAAGTAGTGATGGCTTATTGCTATACCCAACCAAGCTTTCACTGCCCTATGCATAATGTATTTAAGATATGTGTGTGCATGCACACACACACACCTCACAAATCACGATAAAATTTATTTCTTACTGTAAGCTGTGATAAAAAAATGTGAGGCTCCACAAACATGCTCAAACTGATCTCCAGAAAGTAAGGTGTGAATATTGCAAGGGGGCTGTGGAGTCTAACTTCCTGCACAAGAAAAGTGGGAATCATTATAAATAGTAATAGTATAGACTCTTGCCAACACATAACCTCAGGCTGCCAAGATGCTGAGCCCCGTTGGAAAGGGAAACAAAACAAAATTTGTACAGAAAATTTTGTACAAAATTGTTTTCTCCATACTTTGAAGAAACAATACAGAGGGGAGGGTCATAGGATGGCAGGACTACCCAGTGCTTCTCAGTACTACACTGTACAAAGCCAGAGGGTCTCTCACACAGACTACAATGTGAAGGGCTCCCCCCGGAGTTGAGGACTATACAACCAAGAGTCCTGCTAGGCAGCTGTAAGTACTGTATAATGATTAAGAGCACAAGATTTGGAGTTCCATACACCTAGGGTATTTTCCCAGATCTAATCCCAGGCTATATAAACTCAGCAGGCTATTTATCCTTCTACAGCATCAGTTTTCCAAAGGGGATACATTATATACCCCTCAGACCTAGCTCAGTGCATGTACATTGTGATTTTCAATAAATATAGGTGTTAAGTGAACTGAGCTAATACTAATACCAACCTTATAAGGTGGTAGTGAGGAGTAAATAAATTAACATAGGTGAAATTTTTAGTATATGGTCTAAACACTAGTAGACAGTAAATACTAAATGAGTATCTATAAAAGGTGATAGATTAAAAATAAGATTATTCAGGAAGGAAAAATAAATGCTGGGAAGGAAATATTTTTGAAAATAGCAGTAAATTGTAGAAAATAACAAATTTTTTTAAATATAAAGACTAAAACGAGATATGGTAGGATGGGGATAGTTCTTGAAATTTGAAAGTATAGCTGGAACAAATACGTCAGAAATGCATATTTTGTTATTTACAACCGCAGGGTAAGTTAAGAGTAAAAAGTAGTGATACACTTAAAGAATTTTAAGAATGATACTGTCAGGAGCCACCGAAGCAGAAATGCTGGGCTCAGTCTGGGCACGGAAGGTGACATAGGATGGTGGGACAGGACATTCCTCTCCCAGAGCCTATTTCCTAATGGAACTGTGGTTTTGATGCAGTCATAACAACACTTCCACTGTTAAAGTGGCACAATGGAGTAGGTCACCTAGATTGAAAGCACATGGCGGTGTGTGTATGTGTGTGGGGGGTGCCATCCCTTGCTTCAGCTCTGGTCCTGCTGCCCATGTCCCTGTTGCTGTCCTGAATGGGTTCATACCCTCCTGAGAGATGGCTGACAACAAGCCAACAAAGGTACATTCTGGGAGGGAGGGATCTCTAAGTCAGAAGTGAGGTCACTCCAGTTAGCAGTTAGAAAAGGAGGCATTTCTCACACTTGCTAATAGGTTTGACGCTTGTGAAACATAAACAGGAAATGGAAGCTTTCCAAAGCAACCTGAAGGAAATACACTCCTAGTTTGGTCAACGTGTGAATCCCAATTCCCAAGTCGTCAAGGACACTGCCAGTTAATACTGATCCCTAAACTGCACCCGATGCGAATTCTCACCCAGTCCCAGCAGTGACTGTGACCCCATTTTTTTCAATCCTTCCCACAGCCAGGTCAGTCAGCAGCAGCGGGGTGACTGACCCAGGCTCAGTGGGAAAGGTTTACAGTCATCTCTCAACTCCCCGAACTTGCAGGGCAGGGGAGCGCAGAGGTCAGTGAAATCCCCAGCCAGGCCTTATTTTAGTCATGAATTTCCACTAGCTCGCTCCTCTGACTGTATCAGCGCTGCTCACATCGCAGGACTGGAGTTTCAGCTGTTTCCCTGCTCCAGCCTGAGTTAGAAGATCATTGACGCCGGACTTTTCCGGGGAAGGGGGCCTCCGGCGGCCTAAGGGAGATTGCAGCCACTGGAGGAAAAGTTTCTGCCCCAGGCTAGGGGCAGCAGGTTAACTTCTTCCCTCTGGTCCTCCACCTAAGCCTGGTTAGTATTACATTTAAAAAACAAGAACTCCTCTTTTTTCCTCTGCCAGCCCGTGGCCCCGATATATGTTTCCAGGGCTGCCTTCCTCGTTGCCCAATCTGTCCTTCCCAGAGGTTCCTGGAAGTTCAAGGGCAGGGTCGGTGTTTGACCCACCACTGTCTCTAGCGACAGACACCTGGCCTACCAGAGTGAGGGGCTCAACAAATGTGTGTCCACTGAGTGAATGCTAAGATTTCACTACGATAGGCATAGAACTTTTTTCTTTCTGGTCTTTTCTGTGCCCTCCCGCTGAGCGTGTAGCGCCGCCAAGGGGACCCGTGGCAGAAGTCGGGGCCGCACGACACCTGGGGTCCCAGCCCCGGCCTACATGCAGGGGCTCTCAGTCCGCGGTGCTGTGGCTCAAGCCCAGCCACGTGAAGCGTCACGCCTCACGCTGCTGCAGGGCAGGCGGCACCGCCGCCGCGGTTGTGTAACGCTGCAGCCAGCCGGAGGGGAGGCGACCCGGACGCCTCTGCTCCGGAGGGGGCAGAACAGGGAGGGAACGCGGGCACTGAGCCCGGTATTTTTCTGTGCTTGGGTGGAGGCAGTGGGACACGGGGGCGGGGGGGAGTACCCGCCCGAAGGCAGTGCCCGGGAGCGGAGCTCCGGGAGAGCAAGGGCCTGTGGCTGACACCCTCCGCGGTCAGGTGCGCGCAGCGTGCTTTGCTGCGGCCTCGGCTGCCCTGGTGCTTGGCCGCCCGCCGGCTTCCCATGGGGTGACATCCGCCCCGCCCCTCGGTCCCTCCCCAAGGCGGGCAATTCCTGGACGCGGGGCAGAGCCGTGGGGGCAGGGAAGCCGGGACAGAAAGAAACCCCAACAACGGGGAAGGCAGGGGGCCCGCGATTCTCCGCTGCGAGCCGGCTCCTCTGAGCGGGCTGGGCGGGGAAGGAGGAAGAGGGCTGGGCTGGAGCGAGCGAGGGGATATTCCTCTCCCGGCTTGAGTCAGACGCAGGCGGATCCGTCCTCCCCCGGTCCCTCCCAGGAGACGGGAACTTACTTCATTTCCCTGGGGCAGGTTCGCCCACGTTACCACCTCTCCCCATCCGCCCCCCCCCCCTTCTCCGGTTCCTTCCAGCTTCCGCGCCCCCCACCCAGCTGGGCAAGACTCAGGCCGCGCTGCCACCCCCTCTTTCGGGGAAAGGAGGCCGCAGCCACAGACACCTGGGGGCCGAGGTTGGGGGTGGGGGCTCCCTCGCAGCTGCCGGAGCGTTGTCCAACACGTGAGACTCATGTGATGAAGCAGGGGGAGGGCGGGCAGGTCGCTCCTTCCCTCCCCGGCAGCGGCCAGACGTGCCTGGAGTCACAGGGTGGAACACGTAGCTCCAACCCACCCACACGCTCCCATTTAACCCAGCCCGCAGCCTCTCCATTACTCCTCGGCTCCCCCCGCCCCGCACACCCCGCCTTAACGGCCCCCCCTTCCCTCCCTCACCCCCGCCCGCCCCACTTCTCATTCACTTGGCTCGCAAGGCGCAGACAGCGCAGGGAGCACACACCACCAGTCTGTGCGCAGAGCCAGAGGCCGCGGGGACACCGGGCCATGCACGCCCCCAACTGAAGCAACACCTCAAAGCCACAGTTCCCAGCAGCACAGCGCATTTCAGGGAGCTCAGACTCAGAGGAAACCTCTGCAGAGAGACCCTCGAAGCCCCTCTAGGACAGTCCGTCACCTCGACGCTCTCCTAGTGCAGACAGGAGTGCGCAGTGGCCCTGGCTCGCAGTGCCATGGAGCGGATCCCCAGCGCTCAACCACCCCCTGCCTGCCTGCCCAAAGCGCCAGTGCTGGAGCACGGAGACCTACCAGGGTAAGTTGGCACTCTCTGGCTCCTTCAAGCCTCCACTCTAGCCCTGTGTTCTGTGCCGCTCTCAAGTTGGAGCAGCGCTGGGCGCATCTGGGGGTTCTTGCCTGATAGGGCGCCTGCAGCCAGTACGCACGCAAAGTCACGACCCTTCTGGCTCCTCTCCCTGCAGGATGGATTTTGCCCACATGTACCAAGTGTACAAGTCGAGGCGAGGAATAAAGCGGAGCGAGGACAGTAAGGTAAGCGCACCTCTGAGGACCCCCCGGACCTCAGCCCCTTGTGAGCTGAGTTTCCAAGAAAAGTTTTCTCGCTTTGTGGTTGGCGAGGGGGATGCAAGATGTGGGCTCGGTGCTACTATTAAGAGGTTTGGGGGAAAGGGGGCTGAAGGTGGCTTTGGATGCAACTCTCCTTCCTCGTCCGACTTTCTCATGCCTTGGAGCCGAAAGGGGGTTAGCTTCACATCCCCTTCCCCAGGCACCCATCGCTTCCCCGTGCGCCTTGCAGGAAACCTACAAATTGCCGCACCGGCTCATCGAGAAAAAGAGACGTGACCGGATTAACGAGTGCATCGCCCAGCTGAAGGATCTCCTACCCGAACATCTCAAACTTACTGTAAGTGAGAAGCTGGCCCCTCTCCAACCCCGCTGCTCTGTCCAAAGGGCGGGCGGGCGGCGGCGACGGGTGGGGGTGGGGTGTCAGTCGCCGCCTACAGGCGCCACGGGGAACTGCAGACTAGATGACCAGATCGGAACTGGCGGTTTGGCTAGGTGTTGGAGTACCCTTCCCCGGTCCTGGGATTTTCTGGCAGCCTCAAGTACATGAGGTGAGAGCCTTTTAGACCTCTCCAAATTGGCTCCAACGTCAGCAGGTATTCCTTTTCAGGAGTTTAAATCTTTCTTTTCTAATGATTTTCAGGGTTCTCTAGTTTTCCTGATTTAAATGAGCAAGCCAAACAACCTGCTGAATATATTTCCCCACTTCCTCACCTCCTTTTTTTACTTTGGTGTGTGACTTTTTTTCCATCCTGTCCTTTCTTGACAGTAGCCAAGAGCTTTCTAGCTTGGCGGCCTTTGGTTGGGAAAAGGAAAAAAAATATATTTGGAGAGGAGGAAAAAAGCTTGGATGAGCTGCAAGTTTTGAAAGGTCAGGAAAAAAAGCTAGGGAAAGCCTCTTTGCTGCCAGACACAGTAGAAGTCCCTCCTTGGATTGACAGCACTGCAGAGAAATGTTATCTCTGGATTCCCCAGAGTTAAGGTCAGCAGCGGCTGCTAGAGAAATTTATCTGTCAAAGCTTTCTCCTGAGGTAGTTGCAGCTTCCAAAATGCCTCCAAAGATAGAAGCCACATGTTTTTTATTCCTTAATTGTATATATGGTTTTTTTTGTTTTTTGGTGCCGGGGACCAAACTCAGGTCCTTGCGCTTGTGCAGCCGGCGGTGAAACCACTGAGCTAAATCCCCGGCCCTTATGTATGTATATGTATTTTTTAAAATGATCTTTAGAGAAAGAAGAAAACAAACGTGATCTGCAAACTTTAAATTTAGCCAACCATGAAAGACTATTCCATGTGTGTGCATGTGTGTGTGTCCTTACAGACCTTTCTCATAGTGCTGATAAGTGTGTCCCAGAGGTGGGAACATCCTGACCTGTGACCTCACCACTGATTAAGGCTTTTTTTATTTCAGACTTTGGGTCATTTGGAAAAAGCAGTGGTTCTTGAACTTACCTTGAAGCATGTGAAAGCACTAACAAACCTAATTGATCAGCAGCAACAGAAAATCATTGCCCTGCAGAGTGGTTTACAAACTGGTGAGTGCTGAGTCTGACTAGCATCTCTTAAGAGTTCCGTGCAAACAGAGAGCTCCTGGGCTCAACATTGGATGTGAGAAACATTCCTGCAGCCAATTGCTTGTGCACCACGTTCACAGGGGAAGATGCATTTTATCTTTCCAAAAGGTCAGACTTTCCATTTAGAATGCTGCTGTGTGCCACCTGGCATGAATACGTATTGAGATAGAATGTTTCAGTGGCATTTTGGCTTCAGAGTCTCTGGGTTCTGGGAGATTTCCCCCACTCTCCTTTAAAATGCCAAGGCACCTATAATTTGCAGTGTGGGTGTTTTACAGTTGGTCTCTTAGCCCTTTCTCATCAGAGAATAATATATTGTGGGTATGTCCCCAGTGTTTTCCTGTTTCTTTGCTTCCTTATCACTCACAGTGGGGTGCGATCTTGGCAGGATGACAGCGGGAATTTTTCCTGCATTTCCTGTGGTTCCCTGAATAGCCATTAGGTATCTTGGTGAATTGCACAATCTAATGAAGCCACTGAAGTTTCATCATTTTATTTCTACTGACTTCCAGAGAATCAGAGTCACCTTCTAACCTTCCACTCTCACCCCTTCCGAATAATATTGCACAGTTTGTGGAGATTTCTGCCCACTCCCTCATCCATTCTTTTTGTTCCTTTCCCAGGCCAGTGTGATAGGAATCACAAAAACCTAGCAAGTACTTCGGCCAGTCTCCTCACTAAAAATAAGAAAATGATCAAACCTAATTTCTTGAGGATCTTGGATAGAATACATGGAGAAGACTTAGTCTAATTAAAGTTTATGGGGGGCTGCAACTTTTATAAGTCACTGAAAATGAGCTTACTTTAGGTCATAATTGTTCCTCCTTTATTTCATTTTATGACTGCCTGACCTTGTTCATCTTGCCATGGTGAGATTGATGTTCTTTAAATTGCCTCTTGGGCTTATAAACATAACAGAATGTTCATTGCTATGTCACATACAATGAAAAGTCAGGAACAATCTAAAAATTTAACAAGAACAGAAGTAGTACATCTCTACTAATTATGGGATATTATTATGTGGCCATTCATTAAAAATCATATTTAGGGGACTGGGGATTTAGCTCAGTGGTGCTGTTGCCTGCTTTGCAAGCTCAAGGTCCCAAGTTCAATCACCTGTACCAATAAATAAAAATCCTATTTAGGGGCCGGGGTTTAGGATCAGTGGTAGAGCATGTACATAGCAGGTGCCAGACCCTGTGTTCAATTCCTAGCACCAAAAAAAAAAATCTCTGGTGGGCCAGGGATTTAGCTCAGTGGTTCTGCTGCCTGCCTCGAAAGCAGAAGGTCCCGAGTTCAATCCCCAGTACCAAAAAAAAAAAAATCCCCAGTAGAATTATAGATTATGTTTTATTCTTTACAATTTTAAGTTGTTACTTTTAGAGTTAGAAATGCAAACTGGGGGCTGGGGATTTAGGCTCAGTGGCGCCGCACCTGCCTCACAAGCACAAGATCCTGAGTTCCATCCCCGGTACCGAGAAAAAAAATGCACATTGGCAAATGTTTTTTAACAAAAAGGGAAGACTCCAATATTTGGAGTATAGGTATGCAGATACACCATGGGGCCATCTGAAGTGTCTTCCTTTGGGTCTGTGTATCTCCAGGTGAGCTGTCCGGGAGAAACGTTGAAGCAAATCAAGAAATGTTTTGCTCAGGGTTCCAGACCTGTGCCCGGGAGGTGCTTCAGTACCTGGCAAAGCACGAGAACACCCGGGACCTGAAGTCTTCACAGCTTGTCATGCACCTCCACCGTGTGGTCTCTGAACTGCTGCAGGGTGGTACTTCCAGGAAACCATCAGACCCATCCCCCAAAGTGATGGACTTTAAGGAGAAACCCAGCTCCCTGGCCAAAGGCTCGGAAGGCCCTGGGAAAAACTGTGTGCCAGTCATCCAGAGGACTTTCGCTCCCTCCAGTGGGGAGCAGAGCGGCAGTGACACGGACACAGACAGTGGCTATGGAGGAGAATCAGAGAAGGGTGACTTGCGAAGTGAACAGCCATATTTCAAAAGTGATCATGGACGTAGGTTCACCATGGGAGAACAGGTCAGCACAATTAAGCAGGAGTCCGAAGAACCCCCCACCAAAAAGAGCCGAATGCAGCTCTCAGATGATGAAGGGCATTTTACTAGCAGTGACCTGATCAGCTCCCCATTCCTGGGCCCACACCCACACCAGCCTCCCTTTTGCCTGCCCTTCTATCTGATCCCGCCTTCAGCGACTGCCTACCTGCCCATGCTGGAGAAGTGCTGGTATCCCACCTCTGTGCCGGTGTTGTACCCAGGCCTCAATGCCTCTGCTGCAGCCCTCAGCAGCTTCATGAACCCAGACAAGATCTCTGCTCCCCTGCTCATGCCCCAGAGACTCCCTTCTCCCTTGTCAGCCCATCCATCCCTCGACTCTTCCGCCTTGCTCCAAGCTCTGAAGCAGATCCCCCCTTTAAGCTTAGAAACCAAAGACTAAACTCTTTTAGGGCATCCTGCCGCTTTGCTTTCCTTCTTCCCTACTTCCAAAAACACAAATGTTTTTGTGAGTGCAGCGAGATTGTGAATACCAAGATAATCTAAGGCACGGAGAGAAAATGCAGGTTGTGTGCGTGCAAATGTGTGTATGTGTGTGTGCCTATGTGTTTGTGTTGGACATTAAAGCTCCTTTTGGTGTATGGAAGTCTCGAAGGAGTGCTTGAAATCAGGAGATTTGGGGAGGCTTGTAGCAGATCTCTGGGCCCTTCCCAGAGAATAGCCCCCTTTGATGCAAATCAGCTGGATTCTCAAAAGCTTCAGAGTCTTAGTCTGTGAGTCACTCTTCAGTTTGGGAGCTGGGTCTGTGGCTTTGAGAAAAAGGTACTTTGAAAAGATGGTTTTCCAGAGCACAGCTTCCAGCCAGCTGTTAGGACCCCACCCTGCTCCCTTTATGGTGGACGTGACTCACCAGACAACGAGGAGAGAGCAGTCAGACAAAGCTTTCTGCTAAAGTGGTGAGGTAGCAGACACTGGCATGGCACGGTAGTGGTTTGGGGAGATTTCCTCAGGTCTGCTCCCCACCCCTGCCTCAGATGAATAAAGAGAATGTAGTTCCCTACTGAGGCTTTCCTAGTGATTAGCTTACCAAGGAACCGAAAATGGCCTCTCTGTATGAGCTGAGCTGCCAGGGAAGGAGGGTGGAGTTCCCTGGGCCTCTGGCACCTGTTTATAGTCTCACCAGGACATGCTGTCCAGGGGACCAATGAGGTCTGAGAGATGCAGATGCCTCAAGTGCCCCAAAGTGCACAAAGCTATGTAACCAACTGCTACCTTTCAGGCAGAGAGACTCGGTTTAAAATTCTATCCAGAAGCTTTTAAACAAGCTTAGCTTCTCAAAGGCCTAACCAAGCCTTGGCACACAGGATCACTTCTGTAGGCTAATTCCTCCTGCCTGACAGCATATGGAGTGTCCTTATTGCTAAAAAGGATTCTGTCTCCTTCAAAGAAGTTTTATTTTTGATCCAGAGTTCTTGTTTCCCTGACTCGTCCAGCCAGCCCTGCACCAGCTTTCAAAATGCACTATGCTTGATCGCCGATCGTGTTTTAACTTCCTCTTTTCCTGTTTTTATTTTGGTATAAAGTCGTTGCCTTTATTTGTAAAGCTGTTTTAAATATATATTATATAAATATATTAAAAAGGAAAATGTTTCAGATGTTTATTTGTATAATTACTTGATCTACAAAGTGAAAAAAAATGAATGTATTCCTGCTTTTGAAGAGAAGAATAATTTTTTTCTCTAGGGAGAGGTACAGTGTTTATATTTTGGAGCCTTCCTGAAGGTGTGAAATTGTAAATATTTTTATCTATGAGTAAATGTTAAATAGTTGTTTTAAAATACTTAATAAAATAATCCTTTTCCTGTGGAAGAGAAAGATGGTCTCCTGAATTTTTAAAGTAACTTCTGGGTGATGTGACTGTCTCTGTCCTCTGCTTTTGGCTGAAGGCAACAACTAGTTAATCGTGGTGCAATTTCATTCAGCTTTTTGTATGCTTTGTAATCAATCAAAATAAGCTTAGTTAATTTAGTAGGTAAATACTGGTTTCGTTTAACCAGCTCTTGCCAGGGATTTACATTTATTATGCTTCTTCCCAGAGTTAAGCAAAAAGTAAGTTTTCGCCCAACCTACATCAGTCATGATCTTTAGAAGCTGACAAAAACCAAGATAAATCGTGGGCAGAGCGTCTGGGGAACTTACTGCAGGGATATGCATATTGTGAAAAGATGGAGTAGATTATTAGGCACTAATAATTGTTACTGGGGATAACACTTCTTTGCCAAAGTAGGCTGGCTTTTTCTAATCTACCAAGTTCCAATGGATTTGCCATGTTCTGTCTTAACTAGTGCTGGAGGCAACATTCCATAATTATTTTCTATATCCTTCCTGGACTTCCTCTCCTTGGGTGTGTTTGTGTGTGAATGAATATTGGTGTTCTTTAGTCAAATGCTCTTATTAAAAAAAAAAAAAAAATTCCATGAGAAAAGAAGTGGGAAATGACCTGGTCAAGTATTTTTGCTTCTCCTGGCACCTTGATTTGCAGCATTTCTGTCAAATGCTCCCTTTCCTGGTGGCCACTGTCTGGCGTCAGGCTCAGAGCATCCTGAATCTTCCAGAACTCTCTTGGTTGTTTGGATCCCCTGCAGGGAAGCCACCCCCAGGGAATTCTCAGGCAGAGACACCACCTGCTTGTTAGGATTTTATGCTTCAAATGTCACCTTCCTTGTCTCCTGATGGCCCAGCAGCCAGAGTGAGCACTCCCTCACTGCTGCTAGATGAAAAGGCACAATTGTCCCAGGCCACCGGTGCTGTGGAAGGAGCCAAAACGGAGGGGACCAGGAGTGGAGCCTGGCGGTATATCACTGCCCTCTCCACATAAGCCCTTCTCCCTTATGTAGAGCAGGCAAATGGCAAATGGCAAATTCTGCAAGTCCTGCCTTGTGCTGGCTCCTGAGGGCTTGTACTTGCCAGTCAGCCTGCTGAGCCCCTGGATCCATCCCGGAGTTGCCAGACCTTTCTAGCTAGACTTTCCTGGTGATAGAACCTGGGAGTGGCAGGGCAGGGGATTGAAGATTGAAATCATGTCCCTTTCTCTTCTATAGGCCATGACTCAAGGAATAGCAGTGGGGACAGCAGGAAATTGTTGGACCAACCTGAACTAAAAAAAGATCAGAGGGTTCCACACATAGTCAACTCAGAATCCCCCTGCTGGAGTCTGCCCCATTCCAGCCCCGCAGAGTTGCAGCTGTCTGTCTCCTGCCTCCAGGGTGCCCTTGACCTTGCTTCTAGCCCATTTTCTGCAAGATCCGAGTGCACTCTCGGGGAGGTGCGGGGGGACAAAGAGGACCTCTGTTTAAAAGGGGCGTGTGTGAGCCCGAGGCTGAAGCACTGGCTCCAGGGCCAAGGAGAGGTGGCCGGAGGCAGAGCGGAGGCCTGGGACCTGGCGGCCTTCAGACGGGGCGTGATTGCCGGCTCGCCGGGATGGTCTCACCCAGCGCTGACCTGCCTCGCCTGTTGACACAACGTCACGTTTCCGACTGCAGTCCTTTCATGTGCGGCCCGCGGCTAAATGCGGCTGCTGGTTCCTGGAAGCAGACGTGCCTGGCACCGCGTCAGCAGAAACCCGATCCCCGGGGAAGCTTGGCAGGGCCTCGGGATCGCTTGGCCCCCAGAAATAGGGCCTGGCAGCCGGTTCGGCCACAGCCCCCTGCCTGCCCCCGCCCTCGGGCCGGCTGGAGGGAATCCGAGCGCGAGTGGGAGGGAAGGCTGGGTGCCGCAGCCAGCTGGATGTCTGTCGGGACAAGGTCTCACTTAGCTGGGAACTAGAAGATTCTCAGAGGTCATCCCTCATTAATGCAGCCTGAGGACCTTGAAGTACTGTTATTGACACTGACACTGCCTCGTGTGGAGAAATAAAAGCAGGCTCAGAAAGGGGAGGTACGTTGCCCATGGTCACACAGCTTTGGAGGGTCTGTGATGGGTGGCTCTATTAGGTTGTGGCTCTTTTAAGCAGACAGAGATGAAGGCTTTCACCGAGCCCAATTGTCAATAATTGTAATAATACATATACTGATGTTGCTATTAGTGAGAATACCAGTGAGCTTGTTTGTAGCACTCTCTATTTGCCTGGCACTCTTCAAAGCACTCCACATATAGTAACTTTAATTATCACAGACATTCCTCAAGATAGCTTCAATTTCCATTACAGTACATGGAATATAAGCACAGAGAGGTTAAGTGTCTGCTCAGAGTCACACAGCTTCAGTGGTAAATGGGAAATAAAACTTCTTGAGTATTGTTCTTATGCCAGGCCTTTATTAAGCACTTTTTGTGAATTATCTCTATTTCTTATAGCAGCTGTAAGGGTAGACACTAACATGTCCCCCTTTTTAAATTTAAAAAAATTTTTTTTCAGAACTGGGAATTAAACCCAGGGCCTTTGTTCTGAACTACATCTTTAGCCCTTTTATACTGATTTTGAGAAAAGATCTAAATTGCCGGGCTGGGCTCAAACTTGCAATCCACTTGCCTGAGCTTCCCACAGTGCTGGGATTATAAGTGTACACCACCATGCTTGGCTTAGAAATTCCTTTTTTTTAACATTCCTCTTTTGTAGATGAGAAAAGTCAAGCCCAGAGAGGGGAAATGCCTCACCTGAGGTGAAATATCATGTAGCAGACAAAGCCATATACTTTCTGTGGTACGGATCTGCTTCAAAACTGAGCTCCTGTGAGTTTGGGCTTTGAGAGACATTATCTCATTTAACCCTCAAAGTAGCCTTGTGGAGGCAGTACTCTGATCTCCCATGTGAGGATGAGATAACCAAGCTCAGATTGAAGTTTTTTGCCCAACTCTTTATTAGCTTCCTTACAAATTCCCACCTGCTCGCCACACCATCCCACACGCAAGCATAAGCCCACTGTCTACAGAAACTAACCAACACACAACAGGTCGTTTGAGAGGCCCGAAGGGTGAGTATGCTGAAAGCCAGAATCTGGGTTTGAGGAAACTACTTGAAGAGTTCTAAGGTGAAAATGGGAGACAACCTCCCCCCTCCCCTTTCTCTTTATGACAGGGTCTTACTATGTAGCTCAGGCTGGCCTTGGACTCACTATGTAGTCTAGGCTGGCCTCGAACTCATGACGATCCTCCTGCCTCAGCCTCCCAAGTGCTGGGATAACAGGCGTGCCCCATCATGCCCAGCTCATTTCCTCTTCTCCTCTCTCCCTCTCTCACTGGAGATTAAACCCAGGGCCTTCACACTGACTTACACCCCCAGTCATTGTTTTCTTTTTCTTTTTAGGTAGTCTCATTAAGTTGCTAAATTGCCTAGGCTAGTCTCAAACTTGTAATTCTGCTGCTTTGGCCTCCTGGAGTGCTGAGTTTACAGGCCTGTGCCAGCAGGCCTGGCTTTTCACAGCTCCCTTAAGGTCAGGAGAGGTGCAGGTAGATGGGGATAAGGCATAGCTGTACATGGACCACTTGGGGCAAGAGGTTTGCGGAAGGGAAGGAGGGAGACCCAGATCGAGTTCCAAACTCTCTTGCTGGAAGGCAGCCTCGTGGGCTCAGAGACCAGGCCACTGAAGCTCCTGTCCCTCTCAGGTTCCCTCAGCCTATCCACACCCTGGCCCATGGACTTGGCTGGTGAGGAACAAGCGAAGAGGCATTTCACCCGTGAGATGAGGCCAGGATCTCAGGTTAGAGCTGGGCGGGCTGCCAGTCTCTTCGAAGGCCTCCAGAGCTGCTCAAGGGGCACAGAGAAGAGACAAGAGTTTGTGGCATTCCCACATGGTGTCCTATAAAGATGATGCATTGTTAGTGGGGCCAGTCTGTTCTGAGACCCAGGATTCCCTGAGTGCTGTCACATGGCAGAGAGTGAAGAAGGCTCTGGGCTTCTCACCCCTCTTCAGAGAAGGCAGCTTCCTTTTTATCTGCCTCATATTGTAATGGTTTGTTTGAACACGAGTTTACTGCTAAAAAAGCATCACTAACAAGTCTGGGAAGCACCATGCTATGGCCCCTTCCTCAGGCCTGCCTTCCTCTCACTCGATTCCTTCCCCAGGATCCAGAGGGAGGCTGAGGCCACTCAAAGCCACCCCACACCCTACCCAGCACCACCCTGTTTATCCCAAGCCATCTGTTTGGCCCGATTGCTGCAGAACATGAGCCGCAGCACCTCTCCCGTTGGCCAGGGAAGCCGCTGACATGCTGGTCTCCGGCTGGGCCATCCTGTCTTGTGATGGGGCTGGACTAGGGCCCAGAGGTTACTTCTGTTATAGTTGGGGCCCTCCCTTCCTGGGAGGACCTCAGCAAAGTCATGGAGGGGGGACGTGAGGGCCTCAGAAGGCAGCTCAGCAGGGATCAGCCTTGGGCTAGGACCTAGAGGTCAGGGAAGCCAGCCTCTGCTACCAGTGGGTCTTGGCCCTGCCCTCCTGCCCTCCTGCCCTCCCAGCCCACTTTTCAGTTGGAGAAAGGAAGAAATGAGTCTATTTTCTTGTTTAAAAAGCAATTTTTAGAAAACTGAATTGTGGATGGGGCTGCAGAGATGGGGATCACACAGGGGTCACAAAAGAATTTACATGGGAGAAAAAGTGCAAACGACTCTTTTCAGAAAGATAAGAAACATGTTTCTTAAATATTTTGTACCTTTTCTACTAGAGAATTTAAAACATGTACAAAAGTAGACAGAAACTGCAAAAGAAAAACAACCTAATTTAAAAATGGGCAAAGGGCGTGAAAAGCAGAAGACACAAATGGCCAACAAGCACATGAAAAGATGCTCGACATCATTAGTCATCACGGAAATGCAAATCAAAACCACAGTGATGTATCACTTCACACCCAGTAGGATGGCTATGATTGTAACAATAATTTTTTTTTTTCAAAACAGAAAATAACAAGTGTTTTCGAGGATGTGGAACCTCGTATGTGGCTAGTGGGAATATGTAATGGGGCAGCTGCTATGGAAAACAATTTGGCAGTTCCTCAAAAAGTTAAATATAGAATTATCACATTAGACTGCAATTCCAGCCCTAGTGTATTCCCAAAAGAATAAAAAACTGGGATGCAAATAAATATATGGACACATATATTCATGGCAGCATATTCACAAGAGTCAAAAGACAGAAATAACCCAAAAGTACACCACAGATCAATAGATAAACAAATTGTGGTCTATACATATAATGAGTATTGTTCAGTCCTAAAAAGTGAAGTGTTTGTACATGCTAACATAGATGAACCTTAAAAACATTATGCTGGCAGGTGTAGTGGTGAACACTGTAACCCCAGCACTAAGGAGGCTAAGACAGGAGGATTGCCATGAATTCGAGGCCAGCCTGGGATACATAATGAGTTCAAGACCACCCTGAACTATATAGTGAGACCCTGTCTCAAAAAAAAAAATCAAACAAAAAAAGAATTTTATTTCAATAAATTATTTTTTTAAAGTAGAATGGGCATAGGGCTGGGGATATAGCTCAGTGGTGCCATGCCTCCCTGGCAAGTGCAAGGTCCTAAGTTCAATCCTGGGTACCCAGAAAATAGAATGGGCATAACTCAGTGGAGTGGTAGAGCATTTGCCTAGCATGCATGAGTATGAATTCAGTCCCAAACACTGTAGCAAAAAAAATAGAATAGTATATAATGAACCCTCCATTTGTCAATATATATCAATATTCCAGGATATATATATATATATATTTTTTTTCTACTTCTCCTGCTTCTCCTGCTCATATATTACTTCAAAGCAAATCCAGGCATCATATAATTTCATTTGTAAATATTTTAGTATATATCTCTAAAAGATAAATGCAGTATTCTTAAAAAACTACTACCATAACATTATATCTTTATAAACTTACCAACACTGGAAGGCAGTAATTTTTTTTACTAATTTGCAGAATGAAAGTGTAGAATGATTTCAAAATGTAAAAACATAAAAAGTGAAAAAACTTGCCCCCTCTTCTATATATCATCCTAGTCCTCTATCCCCACCAAGCTCATCCACAATTAGGCAAGTAGGAACTCTTCTAATTTCTTTTGAAGTTTATATATGTCTATACATACAAGTAAAAATGTAAATAATCATTTATCTCCTTTTCACACAAAAAGAGCATGCCAGGGCCAGGGATTTAGCTCAGTGGTTCCACCGCCTGCCTTGCAAGCACAAGGTCCCGAGTTCAATCCCCGGTACAAAAAAAAAAAAAAGAGCATGCCATTTACACTGTTCTTTACTTATTATTGAGTTTACTGCCCGTGTGTGAAGCTGTCCACATGTATATGTAGGAAGATCTTCAATACTTCTTGGCAACTGCACAGTATTTTACTGGAGAGCTATATGGTAATGTATTTGACCACTTCCCTCTTATAGGCATTTCTGATCACTTGCTATCACCAGCATGGCTGCAATAAATAATTTTATACACGTCATTTTGTAAGAGTATGACAATATTTATGGAGTAAACTCACAGACTGTTCTCCATGGGACACTGTTCCTACTCCTTTAGCGATCAGAGAGTCATCTACCTTGGAAGCAGTTTGTAAAAGATGTCAGGGATTTTAGACATCCCAAACCAAATGACTGTGCTTCCAGGAGTTGTCCTAAGGACATTATTAATTAGGGTTTCAAAGATTAATGTATAGCTGGGTGTGGTGGTACACTCCTGTTACCAGAGCACTTGGGAGGCTGAGGCAGGAGGATCACTGGGCTACATAGTAAGTTCAAGAACAGCCATAACTACACAGTGAGATCCTGTCTCAAAAAAACAAAAATCAAAACAAAAATAATAATAAATAAAATTAAAATAAAATTTAAAAGAGAGTGATAGAATTAGGGGTGGAGTTCAGTGGTAGAATTCTTACCCAGCATGCACAAGGACCTGGCTCACATCCCCATCAGAAAGGAAGGAAGAAGAAGGAAGGAGAGAAAAGAAAGAGAAAGGAAGGAAGACTGGTGGAGTAACACTATGTTCAAATGCTGGAATGCTAAAGAGTCATGAAAATTATATTAGAAAAGTATAATTACTGGCATTTGTTTGCTGTAAAGAACAAAAAAGTAGGTTACAAAGCAGTATATTCACACGGCTCCCTGTTACTATGGCTTGGATGTGCCCCCCAAAGTTTATGTGTTGGAAACTTCATCCCCACTGCAGTGGTATTGGAAGGTGGGGCTGGAGAAGAACAGATGAGGTCTTGAGGGCTTTGCCTTTGTGAATGGATTATGTTGTCATCATGCAGTCTGTCTGTTATGGAAGAATGGGTTTGTTATAAAACCAAGTTTCGCCTCAATGCTGGCCTTACTCTCATGCTGCCTTCCACTTCCGGCCTCTGCCACAGGAGGACACAGCACCCAATACCTCACCAGATGCTGTTGTTATGCTGTTAGACTTCTCAGCCTCCAGAAACACAAGCCAAATAAATTTCTGTTCATAATAAAGCACCCATTATCAGGCATTCTGGTACAGAAGCAGAAAAGGAATTAAGACATGATTTTTAACTGATGATTAACATGTACACTCTTAAATGTTCTTCCTGCCTCAATTTCCACACTTGTGAAATGAGAATAGTAGAAATCAGCTATTAGGTTGTTTTGAGGATTAAATGAATTAAAGTGTCTAAGATGCAGCTGGGCACAATGTCACACACCAGATTGCAAGTTCAAGCCCAGCCTGGACAATTTAATGACTTAGCAAGACCCTATCTAAAAGGGCTGGGCATTTAGCTCAGTGGCACCATGCCTGCCTGGCAAACACAAGGTCCTGAGTTCAATTCCTGGTACAAAAAAAAGACCCTATCTAAATTAAAAAAGAAAAGAAAAAGAAAAAGGTAGGTACTATTATCATTATTAACTGTATTATATGTACATAGGGAAAACTGTGGCAAAAAATACAACAAAATTTTAATTGTCTTAGTAGGACTAGGAGTATTCTTCCTGTTTTTCTATATTTCCTTTTTTTTTTTTTTTTTACAGTGAACATGTGTTATTTCATTGTTTCTGTTTCTTCCTGTAGATCACGCAGTGCAGGAGTAGGCACCAGAATGGAGTTCTGAAGTAATCTTCAAAATCTGTACCCAGCAGAGTCCCACGAGGTGATGTGGAAAGAATAGGCAGGATACTTTCTTGGTTCTGCCAGCTCAGCTTTGGGCAGGGCCGCGCTCCACACTGGGAAGAAGGCAGCTCCTCCCCAACCCCAGTGGATGACTGGAAGGCTCTCTCCTTGCCTCTTTTAATGGGATTTTAATGGCTAGAGAGGTTAGCAACAGGTGCAAATACACTCAGTAGTCCTCAAGGGTCTTGGGAAGGGGGTCCTGACTCATTCACTGCTGTACCCTCAGTACTCACTTTGAAACACAGCAGAAATTCAGCTAGTATTTCCTGAAGGAACAAGTGAATCTACACTCTGCTGTGTGACTTTGGGAAAGTTTCTTTATTTCCCTGAGTGTGTTTCCTCAACCATCAAACAAGGATATCCGTGAGGTTGTAGAGATTGCTATGAGGATGAAAAGAAACATGTATGTGGCATATATGGTATGTAGCTCAAACCAAGCATATAGTAGGTACTCAAGCATTTGTTGACTAAATATAGTATATGATATGAATGAAAAGTTCAGAGAATTTATTTGTACTAAAATGTGAATGACTGACTTCTTTCCTCAGAGCCACTAGGGAGCAGCTCAAGAGGTCTTTTGTATGTGTTCTAGACTACATTAAAACTTCAGCAAACACTATGTATGTAGCGCAATCTCCATTTTACACTTACAGAATTGAGGCATAGTGAAATTAAGTGACTCACCCAAGGTCACACAACAAGCAAATGGTACAGGCATGGTTTAAACCAATGTATGACTCAAAAGTCCTGGCGGGAAGAATCCTGGGTGTCAAAATAGACAAAGGCAAAAAGAGGAGAGAGAGTCAAAGACAAAGTCCCCACTCTGTGCACAGATCAAATTGCCATCCGGTAGGCTGAGAATGGCAAACAAATTCTTTTGAATGGGAAGGGGAAGTAAAAAGAATTAAGATATGTTATGTACATGTACAAAGGTCCCACAATGAATGTAATCATTGTTAAAATTAAATCATTAAACTTTAAACATTTTTATTAGCAAATGTACTAATACAAATTTTAAAGATTTAAATTGTTTTTTATTTTTCAAAAAAAGCATCAAGATTATCCACTGAGGAAAATCAAGACCTTATTAGAGTTTCTCTCTATTTATTTTAAGTTTCAGGTTATGTTCATTTTGCATTTCCTATGGGAGTTAGACATAATACTAATACCTCCAGACATCAGGGCTTCGTTCTTCAGGGGGTTTTGGGTATCTCAAGACCCTACCCAGCTCAGGTTATTCCAGATCACCAAGAGCTGGGGAGCGGATGAGAACCCATCTGGGCCCTGCTTCCCCTGGGGCTCCCATGGCTGCGTGCAAGGTGTCTCCTAGGCCAGTGGCCTCAGCTCCCCTGACCCCAGCTTCTCACGGACCAGCCGCTCAGACCAGGCATTCACTGTCCAGGCATGTTCTAAGCCACCAGCTCGAGTCCCAGCCAGCCCAGGCCTGTTACAATGAGTCAGCCTTTCACTGGGGAAAAATCTAGTGACTGGCCTCCCAGTCACTTTTTCCAGCTTGGCCCATATCCTGGGCTAGGTTTTGGAAATCCTTTATTTTTCCCTTTAGGATTCTGCTTCCTATGAGAATGGCAAGCATAGGGGGACCAGAATCCCTTTGCCAGACAGGTTTGAGATAGCAAGGCTAGCTTTCAGTCTTAACAGATATACGGAAAACTTGGGGCATTAAACAGGGATCCAGTTGTCAAAACTCTGAAATTAAGGGAACACACCTGTAAACAGGAGGGTTAAAAGTCAGCTCAGCTTTCAAGGCTATGTGGTCAGCAGAGACAAGAAAGCCAGGAACCCCTCTCCCCCACCAAAATTAAGACCACTGAAATCAAACCCAGTAAGGCAAGGGAGTGATCTGCTCTGCTCCCAAAACCAATTAGGAACTTTCCCAGATCACAAGGGACAAGTTCCTGGTGGGAACAGACAAATGCGCACATAGTATGGTCACGAAAGTAACCTATAGTTACTTTCACCTTATTAGCATAGTAAAAATCATACCTGAGCTAGAGACTTGAGATAACAATGAGACATACATCTCATGAAGATACGTTATAAAGAAGAACACAGATGCAACTGAAACTCCACCTCTATATGTGATGACATGAAGGACCTAGTCCTTCTCTATCCCATATACCATGAAAGCTGTACATCTTTGACCTTCATTTAGGTCACCCTGGGATTCCTGTCCCCCATGGTTTCCCCACTGTTGCTCAAGCACAACAATAAAAGCCTCGCTCATGTGCCAAGGTGCTTCTGTTGGAGTCAGTAACAGATTGAGTTGCTTCAGTTCAGCCAGATGAAGATTCCTCAAAGTGTCCACTGGTCTCTATTTCTTTCTCGTATTGTCCATATAAGGAAAAGCTGAGACCACAAAGGGTAGCTCTTTATCTCCTGTACAACTGGAGCCAGGATGAGTGGCACCCTGGTTACCTGTCATAGGCCATGCAGGCACAGCCACCCTGGGTACCTAGAGCTCAGGGCACAGCTGGCCTCTCACTAGTTAGCAGTGCCTTTCTGAAATTCGATGCTCCCTCTGGCCCTTAGAATTTTCAAGCAAGCACCTTTACCTTCAGTGAACCTTCCCACCACCAGCTCTAGGCCAGAGGTTGGGTTTCAGAGCTTTGCCTTCTTGTTCTGCTGACTCAGCCACAGACCTTTCCTGCACGGCCAGGCTGAGATGGAGTCTCCCACTGAACTGGCTGGAGGGAGCAGGAGGGAGCAACACAACTGTTAGTCTAAGCACCGCCAGGGTGTGTGAGGTGGAGGTTTGGTCTCAGTGGGTGGTGAATAAAAGAATTTAAGGGGAAAAAAAAAAAAGAATTTTCTTTCCCACTGAAGGAAACACTAACCTGCCTGCCTCTGAGGCTCTTCCTTGGAAGCTCCTCTCTACCTTTGTGATTAGCAAAAGTTAATTTCTCAATTATTCACCCATCCAGATCACAGGGAGTTACTGCTGTTCCTTATATTCTCTGTACTGGCTTTGAGGTGACAGCTGTACACCCCTAGAAATTTTGTTCCTGTCCTTGTGAAGTTGACAGAAGACTGAGGGAACATCATCAACGAGCACGACAATTACCCAAATAAACACCAACATTTCACAATAAACTTGAAGGCAGAACCCAGGAGGGCAGATGACAGGGCCAGTGTGCTCTGGGGTATTCAGGACAAGTTTGCTGAGATGGGTACATAGGAGTTGTCTGGTTGAGATGGGATAAGGTGAGAACACTTCATGATGGGTTCAACTGCACCTCCCTCCCACAAAAAGATGTCAATGTCCTAATCCCCAGCACCTCAGAATATGATCTTATTTGGAAGTAGTGTCATCACAGAGGTAATCAAGTTAATATGGGATCACTGTGGAGGACCCTAGTCCTGGGCAGCGTTTTTATTAAAAGGGGAATTTGGACAGAAACAGACACACACAGGGAGGTTGTCATGTGATGATGAGGGAAGAGATGGGGTGATGCCTCTATCAGCAAAGGAATGCCAGATGTGGCCAGCAAACACCAGAAGCTACGGGTGACAGATCTCCTCACAGCTGCAGGGGGAGTGATCCCTTCCTACACCTTGTTTTTTGACTTCTAACCTCCAGAACCTGAGACCAGATATTTCTAGTGTTCAAGCCACCCGGATAGTGGCCTTTTTCAGACAAATCCAGGGATGCAGGCAGAGGAAACTGCAAACAAAACAGCCCTGAAGGTGAGGGAAGTGAGGCAGAGTTGAGAATGAAGGCCACCCTGGCCTGTCCGGAATGCAGGGTCAAAAGTGTCCTTATCTTTTTTTTTTTTTTTTTGGTATGGGGATCAAACTCTGGACCTTGGGCTTTCGAGGCAGGCGCCGGAACCCCTGAGCCAAATCCCCGGCCTAAAAGTGTCCTTGTCTTGAATGGGGGGAGAGTGGATCAGTGTGGGTGCCTCAGACAGCTATAAAGATAATAAAAATCACTGCCTCGGAGGAGTTATGTAGAATGCATGAGATGGGGGGTGACTGGGCTCTGCAGGGGCTTCCCTGAGAGGGTAGGAATGGGATTCTTTATCCCCAAGAGAGAGGGAAGCTGGCAGAGTACTCAGGGCAGGCAGCCTGGAGCCTTTTTGACCTGGGGCTATGTGACCTCAAGTGAACTCCCTTCAGTCTCTGGGCCTTAGTGCTTCCTTCTCTTTTTTTATCTAGGATATTCTGTGACTAGGTGACAAACAGTATACCTGATACAGTACTGCCAGCCTGTGTGCAGTGGCAGGGTGAGAGGGAAGAAAGAAGTATGGGGATAGTATCAATCATAGTTTTGTTCTTATGGAGCTTGTAGTCGAGTTGGGGAAATGACATGTATGTGGGCCAATGTACATGTATAAGTGCTACGTATGTGTATCAAGGGGACAGGGTCAGGCATCCTCAGGCTGAAGTAACAGATTCCTTTCTGGGTACCTTGACATGCAGCTGGGCCCCTTGACCCACCATGTCTGAGCTTCTCAACTCTACTCATCAGAATCTTTCGGTTTTGTTTTTTAAGGTGGGCTGAATTTAGGGAAGAAATCAGCTTTGGCTTCTGTGCTTACAAAAGCTGTCCCACATTCTTCACTCATATTTTTCTTTTTTGCTAGGCCAGGTGGAGGGGAGTTTCTGTCACCTGTGATCCTGAGTTCTGACTGACAGGGGTTCACCCCGTCAACCACCCTGTCAACCACAGCCACTGTTTATTAACGAGGTGACTGTGGTCCTGCACTTCGTGTTGTGTTGGTGGTGCCATTGTGGCTGTCCCTACCTTCTTAGGAAACCCCTGGAGTGAGGGAGGTTTCCTCACTCACTACTACTCAAGCACTTAGTCTCCAGGGTACCTGGCCTCATTTTCCTTTGAAAACCCTATAAGGAAGCAATCAACACTCCTCTCACCTATCTTACAGCTAAGGAAACTGGGGCTCATAGGAGGAGAAATGCCTTTCGTAGGCCCTGTGATCCTTAAGATTTACACATAACAGAAGGAACCCCACAAAGTTCCAGCCCTGATGGAAGAAGAAATAATCATCTTCCTTTCATGCGTTTATCAGTAAACATTTCCTTTTAGATAAAGAAAGGAAATTACCAAAGGTTGGTATGGAGCCTGAAGTGTGAGTTTAGGAAGGCAGATGCCATCTTTGATCTCTGTGAGCCCAGTGATCCTTAGCCACACAGCGTTAGGTATAAATTAGGTGCTCAGTAGATGTTTGCTGAAAAAGAGTAAGAACATTATTTTATTTATTTTTTGAGTGGCTACTATGTGCCAGGAACTATTCTGCATGCTGTACAGGGCACTCATGTAACTGACTCTCACATAGTCTTGGGAGGGTGACACTATTATGCCAATTTAGGAGATGAGTGGGCCGAGGTGGAGAGGAAGAAGTAACTTCCCTGAGCTCACACAGTTAGTAAAAGTCAGAGTAACGTCCAGCTGTCTGGCTCATGTGTGCCCACCTAACCACGGAACCTAACCTATCTTCAAGTGGATGAATAAATGAATACTTAAAAGGATTTGAGCATATTTGAGCCAGGTGTCACATGCCTGTAATCCCAGCACTCAGGAGGCTGAAGCAGGAGGATCACTGAGAGTTCGAGGCCAGCCTGAGCTACATAGTGAGTTCAAACCTAGCCTGAACTATACAGGGAGACCCTAGCTGACTACAGGCAAACATATACACAGCTATTCAGCGAGCTTGCATAGGAAAGAAACAGAGTAGTGAGGGCTGGAGAAATTTAAGCTCCAGAAAGTGTAAAAAAGAAAGACATAGAAACTCCATTTCTTAACACACACGTCTAGGTCTGGAATCTCCTTATTTTCCAATCAACATCATAGTTATTTTTTTTTTTTTGGTACCAGGGATCGAACTCGGGACCTTTCGAGGCAGGTGGCGGAACCACTGAGCTAAATCCCCGGCCCAGCATCATAGTTACTTTTGTGAACTGAAAGCTCTCTCAGTGCCCCCACCCCCTGGCCACTTAGCCCTTGGAATATGTCCACCCTCTGCATCAGAGCACTAGTGCCTGTCTAATCACTCTTCTAGCCTGCTCTCCTCTTACCCCTGCAGTCCTCAGCCTCAGCCTCATGAGTCCTTCTCAAAACCACAGTGCCTTCCCTTGACAATGGCCAAGTTCTAAAACAAAAACAAGCAAATAAAAAAATTGATGTGACATCCAAAGGCCCCAAAGATTCGGGATGACAAGGATAAGAACTGCCACCTGGGAGGTGGCCAAGACCCAAACCTGGAGCAGATCCATGGATGAGGGTGGATGAACCAATCTTGCCGGGACAGTCAGTCTCTTTTATCTGTGGGCTGCTTTGCTGGAGGACTAGGTTTCATTCACAATCTGCCTAGAAGATCTTGAGAGCACCCACTTCAGCCTAGTACAGAGACAGGCTGCTTGTTAGCTTTGAGGCCAGGCCAAACACAGACAAGAAGAAGCACTTCCCAGCTTCAAAGGGCAGCAGATGATCAGCTCTTGGGCAAGCCCTTGTGCCTGAGGTGCATCTAGCTACACCAGGATAGAGCAGGGGCAAGTATGGATGGGGAACAGCCGGCAGGCTCAAGGAGTATCTAAGTTGCCCAAGGGAGATTTCATAGGACTTTATTTTCCATACAGCCTTATCTTTCAAGGAAACAACCCTGTGGGTTCTTTTGGGATAAAAGTCCTTTGGGAGAAAACTGTACCCTCCTTGCTAGACACATTAGAATTTCAAGAATGCTTTTGAGCTAAGCACTTTATGCACATGGCCCCATTTTATCTTCAGGATACTGATATATAGATGATTCTCTTCCTTATACACTCTGGGAAAACTGAGGCTCAGAGAGTTTCAGAGTCACACAGCTAAAAAGTGCAGAGCCAAGCTGCGCGTGATGGTGCAGGCCTGTAATCCCAGCATTCTGGCAAACTGAGACAGGAGGATCGAAAGTTTGAGCACAGCTTGGGAAATGTATCAACTTGACAAGACCCTTTTTCAAAATAAAAAGTAATTTTTAAATGACTGGGGATGTAGTTCAGTGGCATAGCACTTGTATGCAGTAGGCTTTGGGTTCAACCCCAGAATAAAAAAAAAATGGCAGAGCCAAAGGTCAAAGCCAGGCCTGACTTCAAACTCTTCACCTTTAAATCACAGTGCCATCTTGGGTCCAATTCAGGTACACACAATGAAACCTAGGTGTTTTACTCTCACTTATTCAACCAGCAACTATTTAACAAGCACCTACTCTGTGACAGGCTATGTTTGAGATACTGAGGGTACAGTGGGGTGGACATATATAAAACAGACCAAAACCCCTGCCTTCATGGACCTCCGACTATATCAGAGAACTCCAAGCAACATTTAAAGCCAGGGATTATTGTGGCATTTTTATAAGTGAAACAACTGAGGTAGGTGTTTCATATAGTCTGTTTAGCCCCCAAATCCACTAATTTGTGTGTTTGTTGCTGTTGTTGCTGTTGTTGTTGTTGTTCAGCAAATATTCCTTGAAATCTTACCAGGGTTAGGTAGTGGTGTGGCCCAAGGGAGACCCAATCAGGGCTCCTGCCTTCTGAAATTTACATTTTTGTCAATTGCTCTAGTGTGTGTTTCCAACCTTAGGTCCTGCTCCAGGAACATGAATAAGCTGTACTGACTTGTGCCCCTGGGAAGCCAAAGCTGTCCTCAGACAAGCCCCAAGCAGTGGGGCAAGGTCAGTGGGGTGCATAACAACAAAGTTAGCACAAGTGTTTATGATCACAATGCCCTTTGCCCTACCTGGAAGATGACCCCCTACCCAAGTGTGTCCAAAGGAGATCTATGGTAGCTCGGAATGGCAACTAGCCTTGTGGCTTTTTTTTTTCCTGCAGTGCTAGGGATCGAGCCTAGGGCTTCATACATTTTTGCCAAGCACTGTACCCATGGAGCTACATCTCTAGCCCTTTTTATTTATTTATTTATTTTTAAATTTTTGGCTTCTTTGAGACAGGGTCTTGCTATATAGTTGAGGCTGGCCTTGAAGTCACTATGTAGCCCAAGCTGGCCTCAGATTCACGGTGATCCTCCTGCCTCAGCCTCTGGAGTGCTGGAGTTACAGTCATGTACCATCATGCCCAGCTTCTTTTTATTTTATTTTGATTCTTCTTTTTTTTTTTTTGGTACCGGGGATCAAACTTGGGTCCTTGCGTTTGCACAGCAGGCGGTGAAACCACTGAGCTAAATCCCCACTCCCTTTTTATTTTATTTTGAGACAGGTTCTCACCAAGTTGCCCATGCTGGCCTCAAACTTGCTCTCCTCCTGCTTCAGGCTTCAGAGTAGCTGGGGTTATAGGAGTGCACCACCATGCTCAGCCCTATCTGTGTTACTTTGAGCTAGCCATTTATGCCCTTCAAGGTGCACTATTCCCATCTGTAAAATGGAAATTGAACCACTTGCTTTGGTGGAGGACTTCCAGAAACATGGTGAATTCAGATACAATAATGATTGTGTCAACATATTTTGGGATATATATCCTAAATCCTACATTCTACTTTAATATCTTCAAGTTCTTCATTTCCTGTGACCACAATACCTCAGAAAGATATAAACTCATTCAAAAAGATATAAATAGTTGAGCATGGTGGTTCATGCCTGTAAGCCAGCATTCAAGAGGCCAAGACAGGAAGATTGCCACAAATTTAAAGCCAGCCTGGGCTACAGGGCTACATAGTGAGTCCAGGACTAGCCTGGACTATCAGACCTATAGGAATCCTCATAAGGAAAAGTGGAAGAGAATTTTTGATTTTGGTTAAATGAAATAACACAGACTAGATTTACCCTCTCACCAGAAGCAGTTAAAAAGTACCCTGTGTCCTGGACAAAGCTCAATAATACTGTTTGTTTGTTTGTGACAGGGTCTCTCTAGGTAGTTCAGGCCAACCTTGAACTCACTATGTAGCCCAGACTTGCCTCAAATTCATTTTGATCCTCCTGCCTCAGCCTAGCTGAGTGCTGGGATTATAAGGGTATGCCCCGTGCCCAGCTAAAGCTCAATCATACTTAGGAGTACAAAATATCTAGTGCCTGACAAGGTAATATCCTCAATGTCTTCCACTCAGTTGAAAAAATTCCTGGTGAAAGTATATTGGGCTAGAACGTAAACTCCCTGAGGGCAGGGATTTTTGCCCATTTTATACTTTGCCGTTACCTCAGTTCTCAAGGGGTGTCTGACATATGGTAGGCATTCAGCAACTCTTTGTTGAATCTTTTTTTGGGGGTTGTTGTTTGTTTAAGACAGGGTCTCACTATGTAGTTTAGGCTGGTCTTGAACTCACTACATAGTGCAGTGGTGGCCTCGAACTCTCAGCGATCCTCCTGTCTCAACCTCCCAGGTGCTTGGACTAGAGGTGTACAGCACCACACCTTGGCTTCTTTGTTGAATCGTGAGAGAATGACAGGAGATGTCACACATTTATGAAGATGATGGGAAGTGCGTATTCTGTGCAGAGATCTCATGTAGAGCCCCCCAAATCACCCACAGCTTAAGGCCTGCCTGCCTGACAAATATGCAGATCAGCCCACCCAAGAGAGATAAGACCCTCTCCACAGTGACAGCTTGTGGGGAGGGAGACCTCTTTGAGCCCTGTCATCAAGCAGGAAGAGGGAAGCTTTTAATCATTGATAACCATCACTGTGAACTCCTCCCCACGACACCCCCTTCCTTCAAGCCCCAGCCTGCTTACTGGAAGGCACGACCCTGTTTTCCACATCCTGAGAGCAGCAGTACGATTTCATCACTGGCCCAGGATAGCACAGAGAAGGCCAGGTGTCAAGGCCCTGGCAATAAGTCACACCAGGTTTGGGCGGTTATGGTTGGTGGGGGAGGGGGGCAGCAGCTGTAAATGCTACCACATTGTTTGGATGCCTCTACTCATTCAATTTTTTTTTTTTTTTGGTACCAGGGATTGAACTCGGGTCTTTGCACTTGTGCAGCAGGCGTTGAAACCACTGAGCTAAATCCCCGGCCCTACTCATTCAATTTTTAATCCATTTGTCGCATCCACACTGATTTGGGTCATGCCTTATCTGTACGGGGTCCAGACACCGGGCAAAAAAAGGACACAAATGGAAACTATGGTGATCGAACCAATTATAAAAGTCACTATTTTCTGAATGCTTACTTCAAAAAACAACATGTTGGCATGGCTAGGAGCATGGCTCCAGCTTCAAGACTTGGGTTTCTAGTCTGAGCTCTGCTTCTCAGCTGTTGTGACTCTGGGTAAGTTACCTAACCTCTCTGAGACTCCATTTCCTCATCTCTGCAACAGGGCTATTGTGATAAATGAGTTAATAGGGCATTTTAAAGCCCAGAATACAGCTTCTTTGCCTGGTGGCATGTTAAACAATTTATAGCCTTACCCTGCGGGGAGAACATTGTGGTGAAGAGTCCCAGGTGGGAACTTAGAAACTCACTTACTCTGTGACCTTGAGCAAGTAACTAAACCTTCTCTGAACCTTTCTTTCCTCAACTGGGAAGCATGCGAAGTGAACCCCGTGAAAGTGGGTAATTTATTTTTTTTTTCACTTCTCCTTGAATAATGGTTTTGTGGGTGCTCAGTGAATATCTCTTGGATACTGGAATGAACATGCAACAGTCAGGACCAGTTACATAACTGTGGGACTCAGCGCAAGATGAAAACTCAGAGCCCTTATTTTTTTCTTTTTTTGGTTTTTTTCCCCCACCAGTACTGGGGACTGAATGCAGGGCCACACATGCCATGTGAGTGCCCTACCACTGAGCGACATCCCTCCCCATCCCTTCTTATTTTATTTTGAAACAGAATGTCACTAAATTGTCCACATTGACCATGAATTTGTGATCCTCCTGCCTCAGTCTCCCAAGTAGCTGGGATTATAGGCACGTGCCACCATGCCCTGCCAGAGTCCTTGTTTTTAAAGTTTTGAAGATTTTTAAGGGCTGAGAATGTAGCTCTGAGGCACAGCAATATGCCTTGCATACACCGGAGCCTGCCAGCCATAGGTTCCTGAACCACTGGATTACAATCCAGCCTCAACCCCTGGCAATGCCTCCCAACCCACACTGTTGTTCCTGCCCCACCTGTTTTCCCATTTTCTGCCTCCACCTCCTCCCCGCTTGCCTCAGTCCCACTGGCCTCCTTGGACCTCCTGCAAACCCCCCACCCCACTTTTGCACTTGCTGTAGCCCCTACTAGTAACCATCTTTCCCAGGCACCTTGGCATCCACCAAACTCTCTCCATCGTCACCTCTTAAAAAGGCCTTCTCTGGCATCCTTTTCTGAGCAGTACCATGCTCACATTCTGCATTTCCTCTTCTGTGGCTTCCTACCCAGATCTGTGATTCCCTTTCTTGTTGACTTGCTTGTTTGTTCACTGGCTGACTCATTTCACTAGACCACACATGGTCTTGAGGGCTGGGGCCACAATGAAGACTCTGTGCCTCTCAGTTCAAACATGGCTGCCACAAGGCAGGGACTCAAGAAACAGTTGTATCAGTGGACAAGTGGTAGCTGTATGACACTGGGAAATAATGTGTGCTCTTTGAGCCTCAGTTTCCCTTTCTGCAAAATGGCATTAATGCTTGCTGGAGGAGGATGAAGATAAGGCTGCCGTTTATTGAGGCCTTGCTGTGTGCCAGGTACTATACTAGTTACATAAAGCCTGTAGTCTGAGCCAGTCACAATGCCATATACCTGTAATCCCTGCACTCTGGGAGGCTGAGGTAGGAGGGTCACAAGTTCGAGCCCAGCCTGGGCAGCCTGGTGACTTAGCAAGACTCTGCCTCACAATGAAAAATAAGAAAGGACAGAAGATAATTCAGTGTGAGAGCTCAGGGTTCATCCTTCTTTCCCCAGTACTGCAAAGTAAAATAAAATAAAATAATTCATTAAAAAATTCTGGCAATTGGAAAAGCTTCATTAATAACAACTATTCTTCGGATTACTTACCATTACCACTACACTAAACTCATAGGTCAGAATCCCTGGTTGAATGAGGGGCTGGTACCCTCAATGCCTAGATGTACCCCCACACTCAGAGGCTGTACCAAGGAAGGACAATAACCCTGGGGGCTGGAAGCAAAGGAGCCCCTGATATCCTTAGGTGGCTTCCTTCTCAGTGGATTTCTCTGTTCTCCCGTCCCGCCCCTCCCCCAGCCAGCCCCACCCTTCCCAACCACACATCGAGAATAAGCCCCACAGCCTGCGTGCCGTGAGTGTCACGGTTTCCTGCCTCTATGGTCACAGGCTACTCGGGCTCTGAGGGATTTTCCAGCTCAGGGCAGTGCTGGTGGGACCCAAGGCGGGGTCACAGAAGAGGAGCTGTGATGTAGACCCTGAGCCAGGAAAACCCCATGCAGGCGCTGACAGAGAACTGGAGAGGTGCCCTGGAGGGTACTGGGGTGGAGGCTCTGGGAAGAGCAGCCAGGTCTTCTCATCCATTTTCCCAGGCACCCTGAGAGCGGGCCGTTGGGCCAAGGCTGTGCTGGCTATACTGACCAAGGGCCTCCTGGCTGATCAGGCCCACAAGATTTTCCACTGAGTGTCTGAGCAATCCATGGTGGGTCCAAGCAGATTCCAGTTCAGAGACCCACCCATTGCTTGTGCAGGTCCTGTTTTCTTACCATCTCTTTCCCTTCAACCCAGGGATCTGAACTCTCATGTCCTGCTCTAGCCCTGGAAGCCCCACTGATAACCATCACAGACAGATGCTGTCCCTCAAGAGGTGTTTCACTGCTTTCTCTTCTCATTTCCACTCCTGATGCCTATTGCCATCTTCTAGACCTGTCAGGGGACCTGGTTTCTAGTCTTGCTCTGGCTTGCTCAGTGATGGAGACATTTCCAGCCCTCCCCTAGGCCTCAGTTGCTCCCTCTGTGAAATGATGTCCCTAATAGTTCTTTTCAGCTCTGATATTCTTGGATTCAAAGTGCAGAGGTTCCCCACACAGATACTTACCAGAAAGGTGTAGGGGCTGGCTGGGGCCCTATCCCCAGTGACACAGCACAGCCTGCCTGTCAAAGATTTAAAAGGATCTTCTCTGCCTTCCTATTTGTAACCATAGCTACATTTCTGTTAATGAACAGTGGACAACATGTTTGGAGAATTGAAAGTCATAATGCTGCCTAACACCCAGCAGACGAATATTAAGAGGAACCCATTGCTAGGTGTGGTGGTATAAGCCTGTAATCTCAGCTATTTAGGAGGCTGAGGCAGGAGGACCACAAGCTGAAGGGCAGCCTAAGCAATTTAGTGAAACTCACTCAAAATATAAAAATGGGGGAAAAATATAAAAATGGGGCAGGGGTAGTGATGCACACTTGTAATCCCAGTACTTGAGAGGCTGAGTTAGGAGGATCGCCACAAGTTTGAGGCCAGCCTAGGCTCCACAGCCCAGCCCAGCCTGAACTACATAGTGAGACCCTATCTCAAAAAAAAAAGTGTGTGTGTGTGTGTGTGTGTGGATACATGTGTGTATATATATGGAAATAATGGCTGGGAATGGAGCTCAGTGCCCCCTGAGTTCAATTCCTAGTACTGAGATAGGAGATGAGGGTGTGGCAAAGCTGGCTGGGAAAGTAGGCATGACCTGTTAACTACAAGGTCCTAGTTCTCATGGGATTCCTCAAGATTTAGACAGCATAAAAGCATTTTGACACTATAAAGGCTTTGTTATCATAACTTTCCATGATAGCCCACACTGTGTTTCCCAGATGCAGTATGTATTTTATCTTTGCACATTTCTTCTTATGTGCCTTCATAGTGCTTTTACTTCTCTCAAGCAATTTTCAAAATTATAATTAAGTGGCTAATATATTACTAGTCTATTTTTTTGTTTATTTTTTTTTTTTTGGTACCAAGGATCAAACTAGGGACCTTGCACTTGCGAGGCAAACGGTGGAACCACTGAGCTAAATCCCTGGCCCACTAGTCCATATTTTTGCCTTTCTTCCCCCAAAATTAGCTCCCGGTGCATGGAGACTAGGTCTATCACATGCTATGCATGCTAAATAAACTACCTATCTATATACTCATGTATCCATCTGCAATATGCTGTAATGAAATTGCATATAATTGGTAATTAGTAAATAATTACTGGATAAATGAATGACTATAGCTCAATACAATAAAGACAAGTGGAGCAGCAATTCCACTTGTTTGAAGAAGAGCAGGTGCAGACATGGGAGGCTATAAGCAAGGAGGTGGAGACTAACTCCCAGAGAACCTTGAGGAAGGGTGAGAGCTGGGCCTAGGTGCCTTCTCAAAGGGCCACTTCCTGACACTTGGTCATCACGTGGCAGTCAGAGATCTTGCCTTCCCCAAATTCCTGGGTGTCCCAGGATACGGGCAGCCACTGTGGCTTTGCTGGGAGCATTTCTAAGCAATTCCTGGAGTCTCCTGACTGGTTAGATGTGAACCACAGATGGTTCCAAATTCCATCATAAAACCACAGTGTGGCTTCAGAAAACCTAACACACCGTCTCCATTGCACCAACAATTCAGGGCAGATTGTTCTCTTGGAAGCAAAGCAAGTGGTTGTGGTGCAGGGAGGGCAGACCCAGGAGGCCATAATGAATACCTTCTTGAGTCTGCCTTAAAGTGCTTTCAGCTGTGGGGTGGGGACAAGCCCCACAGCCCCATTACAAGCCCTTTCTAACACCAGTACATTTATTTGAATTACAGTTGATTGTCTGCATCTATGGGTTCTATATCTGCAGATTCAACCAACTGTAGCTCAAAAATATTTTTTGAAAACGATTCTTTTTTTTTTAAACATATCTATACTAAGCATGTATAGGCTTTTTATCCTTGTAATTATTCTCTAGTCACTACAGTATACATTCATTTACATAGCATTTACATTGCATTAGGCACTGTATTATAAATCATCTAAAGATGATTTAAAATATATGGGAAGGACTGGAAGCAGTTTGAAAATGGCATCCTCCTTGCAGAATGGGATGTCTGCAGCGCAGCACCTGAGAAAAATGAATTTCGCAGCCAGAAACCGAAGCCACAGAACTGAGCACCTTAATGCAACCCTGGGCCTGATTGAGGGCAGCATGACTGTTTGTACTACAAAGAAGACTTCTGATCCATACATCATCATCAGGGCCAGAGATCTAATAAAACTGTTGCATGTGACATCATTAAAATAGGTTCTTTAGTAAGAAATAAAGAAAGATTTGTAAAAAGAAGACAACGACTTAGTGGTCCCAAAGGATCTACTCTGAAGGCATTTTAACTCTTAACAAACTTAGATTATGGTTCAGGGAAACACAGTTGCAGCCATTGGATCTTTTAATGGCTTAAAAGAGGTTCGAAAAGTAGTTCTAGATCCCATGAAGAATATTCATCCAATTTATAATATCAAAACCTTAATGATTAAACAAAAGTTGGCAAAAGATTCTGAATTACGATCATAAAGTTGGGGAAGATTTTTGCCACAGTTCAAACACAAAAATGTGAATAAATGCAAAGAACCAAAGAAGAAAACTGTTAAGAAAGAGTATACACCATTCCCACTACCACAGCCAGAAAGTCAGATTGACAAGGAACTGGCTAGTGGTGAATACTTTTTGAAGGCAAATCAGAAGAAGCGACAGAAAATGGAAGCAATAAAGGCTAAACAAGCAGAAGCTCTCAGTAAGAGACAAGAGGAAAGAAATAAAGCATTTATTACACCTAAAGAAAAGCCAGTTGCAAAACCTAAGGAAGCGTCTACTGAAACTAAAATTGATGTGGCTACCATCAAGGAAAAGGTTAAGAAAGCAAAGAGTAAGAAACTTGGAGCCCTTACAACTGAAGAAGTTAAGCTTAAACTGGAAGCAGATGAAAAGAAAAAGAAGAAAAAAAGTAACATTAAAATACCAGACCTTGAACTGTTAATTTATGAATCTACCTCCTTTTGTAAAGGATTTTGAGAAACAGGGCATTAGTTGTCCTATAATATTCTGATCACTTTTTTCTGAGTTTCAGTTGTTTTGTTCATAAAATAGTACTTTTTATAAATATAAATTATTCTATTTTTCATGTGTGTTCTGAGAAATTTTTTGCTACAGAGTAGTATCTGTGTCATGTATATTGTACAACCAGTTCCAGGCAAGTTTTACTGACACATGCTTTTAGGAATAACTTTTTACTTTTTAGTTTTAGGATGTGCACGTGACTATTGTAAGTATGCATTAAATCCAAAGAATGTCTGAGCTGTTAGTTAGTCTTTAAATGTGCTACCCCAGCATTTGGTTTTAAGAAAAATAATTGGAAAATTTTCAGTGCTTTCTCTCTCCTTCTCTACTGATAAGTGAATATTTTGGCTTATCCCTTCTTACCATTTTGTCTTTCATTACAAGATTAAACAGCTCTTAAGAAAAAAAATGTATGGGAGGGCATAAGCAGGTTCTGTGCAAACCCCACATCTTTGTATATAAAGGACTTGAGCATCCATGGATTTTGATATTCGTGAGGATCCTGAATTCAATGTCTCATGGATGTGGAAGGCTGACTGTAATTACTTGTTCCATTTTAAATATAAATTACTTTTCTAAGTTGTCATGGCCATTTTCAAACACGTTCACAGTGAAAAAATATAATGAAACTCACACGCAACAGCCAGCTTCCAAGGTTATTGATTCATGGACAACCCTGCTTTATTTTTACCCCCTCCCCCAAAGCTAGATTAGTTTAAATCAAATTCCAGACAACACATCCTGTTATCTGTAAATGTTTTGATAGGTGATTCACAAGTAATCCAGGTTCATTATAGGAAGGAAAATGTTTTTAATTTAGAAAGGAAATTACATATAACCCACAAACCCAGTATTGATTGGAATGGAGTGACTCTGGAAAAGAGTCCCTCAGGAAGGGTTTGAATCTCTGCCTTGTCACCTACATTGCAGGTAACCCTGAACCTCAGCTTCCTTGGGTGTTAAATGGACATAAGCAGCATATGTGCCTTTTGCACAGTTGGTATGAATGAAGGAGATGTCACACTTGGCTCCATCCCCAGCCCAGAGAAGTGCTCAGCACAGGTAGGGACATGTAGTACTGCTGGAGTAGCCCACTGCTCCGAGACTCACATGCTGGACACTGGAACTCTGAAGAAAGTAGCTGCTTTACCATAGCATCTGAGCCCAACTACTTAGGAAGGGAAGCAGCCCTGTGTGGGAGGGACACTTCTGCTTGCCATAGAGGATTAGAATCTCTGATCTGGGGTCATGTTAAAGTACTTCCAGAGTCTAACCTCAGTGATGGGTTATTTCTTGTTTGTTTGGTCTTTTGGTCTTTTGGCCATGCACATGCTACGCATATGCTCTACTACTGAGCCACACGCTCAGACCCTGTGCTGGGTCATTGACTAATCCACACCCTTGGGTCAGGGTGACTTTTGCCTTAGAGTCCACACCCTTCTCTCTGGAAGGAAGGAAAGAGCAAGGACTTCAAGGTGGATGTGGCTTAAACATCTCCATTTTACAGATAGGAAAGCTGAGGTCTCACTCTTTAAATCACTTGGATCTCAGAGCTGCTGATGGCAGAGCTAGCAGCAGAGGCCAGGGTTCAATTTTCTCTTCTATAAAAGAGATTGGAAGCAGGGCACGGTGGAGAATGCCTGTAATCTCAGTGCTCAGAAGACTGAGGCCAGCTTGGGCTACGTAGTGAGTCAAAGGCCAATCTGAACTACATAGTGAGACCCTGTCTCAAAAAACAAACAAACAACCCACAACAGATTGGGTGAAAACATGGACAATAGCAGCTATCAGAGGCTGCAGGCACAGCAGGCAAATGGCCAGAAAGCAGCTGAGACTCTGAGTCATGTAAGAAGGCAGCTTCTAATAATCAAGGGCATGTATTTTCTCCCCTGAGACTTTTGAAAGCAAAACTTGTAGAGACCCCTTCCTTAGAGACAGGCGGTCACAGCTGAGGTATCTGGTCAGATGCAAACAACTTCCCCTTCTGTTCTTGTTAGTGCTGATAAAAGGGCTTCCTTCCGCTTTCTCAGCACAGCTCTTCACCCCTTGCTGCTGGCCTGTGCAGCCACTGGTGCCACTCTTGTCACACTATCTTCCCACTGCCTCCACCCTCTCCCCGCCCTGGACTTGACCTTGCCCTAGACAGTCGGTTCCTTCCACAGGATCCCAGGGCCACACGCCTCGCCTCACCTCAGCTAGTTCCTTCTCTTCTTTCCTGCCCTGATGGGTTCGTGTTTCACTTCTCCTCCAGGCTGGGGCGGAGGTGGCAAGGGTGATACCCGCATCTCCTTCTGGAAGCTGTGGTGACTTTGGGGACATAGGGTGTCCAGATCTGGTTCTGCTACCCAGCAGCCTTCTCCACCTGCCTGGCCCTGGTTCCTCCTTCTGCACACTGGGGAGAGTCACATCTGCCTCACAGCAGATACCAGCAATAATGGCTAATGTGCATCAAGCATCTCCTGCGTGCCAGGGATGGTGTGAGACTTATCACTGAAACCTCGTGACAACTCTAGTTGATACACAGGAGGACAAACTCAGAGAGAAGTGGGTGGAGGAGGACTTGAACCCAGCCATTCTGACCCCAGAACATGAGCTTTTAACCACATCCCCACATCATCTTCCTAAAAAGGTAGCATCTGTACAGCACCCTGGGGACTACCAGAAATACATGCTGCAGGCTTTAGGAAAGGGAAAGTGTCTCCTGCATCTCTACTCCTACCATATTTGGAGTAACAACTACAGGCTGGCTGTCCCACCTGGCTCACTCCCTGCCCCCACCACCAGTACTGGGGATTGAAACCTTTGCACTGCACTGAGCTAATTAATTTTTGAAACAGGTCTTGCTAAATTGCCTGAGATGGGCTCAATCTCACATTCCTCTTGCCTGCCCCCCACCCCCAGTGCTAGAATTAGAGGAGTGCACCCCTATGCCCAGCTCACCTGGCCTATACAGTACTTTTAATGGCACACTCCCGTTGTACTGTTGAGGGAGGTAGCAGCTCAGGGAGGATGAGGAACTTGAGTAGGGTCACACAGCAGCAGGAAGATAGGAATACATGTTAATTCATTTATCTATTTATTGGCATCTACTGTATACCAGCCTGGATGTCAAATGCTGGGTATGCAGTAAGGTTCAGTGATAGAGCACCTGTCCTCTCAGGGCTTATAACTAAAGGGTGGCTGTGGTGGTAGAGGTCATAGATGTGGTGATAGATCTTTAGAATTAGACTGAACTTATACCATAGGGCTGTTTACATTAAATCATCAACCCTCAGTGGTCACCTGAACATTAACTGCCAGGATGGATGAAGCCACCCCAGCAACAGGACTGTGGGAGTTAGACCCTGTGGCCACAGGTCAATTGAAGTGAATTGGAGTGGCTTCCTATGCCCTGATGTCTTGGTTTCTCCTAATAACTCCATGCAACTGCCAGATCTATGGGCAAAGAGAGGCCTCCTGGGGCTGGCAGGGGGGCTGGGTGCAGCCCTGAGTCACCAGTGCCAGCCAGGAGCCTTTGTCTGAACACTTCCCCTCTAGGCTGCAGGAACACTCATTTGGAAACCAAGGTGAAAAAGAGGGTGGGGCTCAGGCTGGGATTTGAGACTGGGCATCTATGCCATTCTCCCTCCCACAATAGTGTGGTGGGCATTCTTTCTGCCAGAGCCACCCAGGTAGCTGCCTCAAACTGCTGAAGTTTCATCTTGGTTTTTAAACAATCTCTGTCACTCTCTTCCCCTCTTCTCTTACCGCTCCCCCATGCCTCCTGCTTCATTTCTGTTCTCTTCTCTCCCTTTCTCATGGTCAACCCTTCCCCCTTTCTCTCCACTCACTCTGAGGACACCTAGGAGGAGGAGGAGGATCACTTCTTTTTTTCCACTCTATTGCTTTTCTTCCTATTTATAAATTAATAGAAAGTTACCTTTTTCCTTGGCTTCAAAATAATATTCCAAGAGTATTTTTCCTTTCAAAAAACATTCATTCCATGTACTTTGAGCATATGCATCAGAAGGATTTATTTGTGAAGAATTAACTCTAGTAATCCTTCCCTCGCTAAAGAGACACACCATTAACCCTATTGATCTGTGAGTGCCCTAAGCAGAAAGGTAGCAGCCCAGACTGGTTCTCTTGCTTCAGGCTTGCATGCTGAATGGCAGCCAGCCACTGTCCAGCTAATTGTTTCCAGGGAGGACAGAGGCTCAGGCGGGAGGATGGAGGGAGCAGCTCCCCAACTGGATTCTGAATCTCCCAGCTTGAGGTCTTTGTGCCTTTGTCCACCCAGAGGTTCTCACCAAAAGTGCAGACAAGGTACAAGGCCCTGTTTGATGGGATTTCTGCAAGGGAAGGATCACAGGGAGCTACGGAAAACTTATTCTGCTAACACAAAAGTGTTTAGTCATGGTTGGTAAGGATGCATGATATTGTGGTGGAAAGGGAAGACAGGAGAGGAGGAGGGGAGGCAAGGGGGAAGAAAGAACAGAGGGAACAGAAAAAGTGACAGAGTCTCAAAGGAGAGAAGCCTCAAGACATACAGAGACAGAAAGAGGGATTCCAGGAAGAGCAAGCACAACAGACACAGAAAGAGACAAAGAGGAAGCAGGTGGGGGAGACAGAGAGGGCAAGAATAATAGAAGCAAGAGAGACAGCAAGTAAAAAGATACAGAGAGGGGCCGGGGATTTAGCTCAGTGGTTCCACCACCTGCCTCGCAAGTGCAAGGTCCCAAGTTCGATCCCCTTTACAAAAAAAAAAAAAAAAAGAGAGAGAGATACAAAGAGATTGCTTCTTGGATGTTTGGCTAAGGTCCAGTATGAGGGCTGGGGATTTAGGACCGTGGCTGTGTGCCTGCCTCGAAAGGGCAAGGTCCTGAGTTCGATCTCCGGTACCAAAAAAAAAGAATCAGAGAAAGATATGTTTTTTTTTTTGGTACCTGGGATCAAACTTGGGACCTTGTGCTTGAGAGGCAGGTGGGAGAACCACTAAACTAAATCCCCGGCCCCAAGATATGTTCTTTCTATGTACCATTCCCCCAGAACAAATATAAATATCATGTATTGCAAATACATTCCCATAAAAAATTACATCCCCCCGAAAAAAAATCAGAGAAAAGGACAAAAAGGAGAGACTACAGAAAAGAAGAAGATGAGAAAAATTTTTTAAAGAATTAAAACACCAGAGATTTTTAGAACAGGAAAAGACCCTCAGTGAATTTTTGATTAAGCAAACCTTCAATCTCTACTCTCAGGCTGCCTTGGTTTCCCACTTCCTAGCTCTGGGATAGAGACAGGTGGCTAACATATTGGTGCCTCAGTTTCCTTATCTGTAAACAACAGTGCTTACCTCTTGAGAGGACTGTGAAAGTACATTAAACGAGTGCTCAAGAAGTGCTAGTTGTGATTTATTATCATTTATTGAGCACTTGTGTGACAGGAAGTGTGTGATGTGCAGCCCAAAGATGACTAAGACCCCTACCCTGGAGTTGGGGGTGTGTATGTTCTAGTTTTCCTGGGCTGTCCACCTTATCTGTGGTTACTAATAACACCTCCCCTTAAACTGATCATGGTAGCACTCATCTGTAATCCCCAGACTGAGCCAAGAGGATTGAAAGTTTGAGGCCAGCCTAGGCAATATAGTGAGACACTGTCTCAAAACAAAACCAAAAACCAAAAGAAAAGACACCCCAAAATAAAACAAAAAACCTTTCACTTTGAAAGGTGTTGTGATGCACAAGATAGGCTTATATCATCTTTTTATATTTAAAGCAGACTATGAGTCACAGGGGTGGGTGAGCTTTGCAGAAAACTAAGCACCTGTGTCCCCAGAAGGTGACACACCTACAGGTGCAAGTGGTGATAGTGGCTTGTATTAGAGTTTCTGATTTTCCAAGAAAAGCTGGAAATATGTATTTTAGGTGAGATTGACTCAATTTTTAAAGAAACTTTACTTTTAGGATCCTTAAGAATAGGCTTTATTTTTAGAGATTCATCCTACTTTCAAAGCTCAACATCCAATTTAAAATTTTTCTAATTCCTCACCAGTCCAGGTAAAGCACACCTGTGGTTTAGAGGTTTAGACCAGCAGGTGGTCCATTTCCAAACGCTAGACTAGAGGAAGTGACAATCTATTGAGAGGAGCTAGACAAGTAAACAGGCAGTTACCACACAGGCTGTAAAGGTGGTGACAGGGAGTCCAGGGTGAGTCAGGAGTCAGAGGAGGGGCAGCTCCCTCAGCAGAGGTGGGAAGGAATCTGGAAAGGCTTTCTGGAAGAGGGTTACAACTGAGCTGATTCCCTGGACATAAGTGGGAGCAAGTTCTAGAAATTACAATGACGACAGGGAATTTTTCTTCTTGTTGCTTTCAGGGTGTCAGGCATAGCTATAGATATCTCCTCATTTAACCTGTTCAGTAACCTTGTAAATTAGGGGGCCCTGTTATTCTCATCTTTCCAGGAGACTGACACACCCGGAGAGTAACTTGCCCAAGGGCACAGAATAACCTGCCATGTGATCTATCACATATACTTTTTAAAGCATTATTCTGGAAAACTCTGGGAGAGCAGAATGGCATGTCCAAAGGGAAGGCAAGAAAGAGCAAGGCACATGAACAAAACTGAAGGTGGACCATGGGGCTATATTTGCCTGGGATATATTTGCCCAATGGGACAAGGAGCTGGGGCAAGTGGCAAGAAGGTGGCAGGAGGGCTGGTAGTGGTGGCTCAATGTCTGCAATCCCAGCACTCAGGAGGCTGAGGCAGGAGGAGCACTGCAAGTTCAAGGCCAGCCTGGAATACATAGCAAAACCTTGTCTCAAGAAAACAAAATGGGGAGTGGGGGAGAAGGAGAGGGAACACTAGGCCGTGCTAAAGAGCTTGGGCTTTATCTTTGAGGCCAGAGGAAAGATGTAAAGACCAGTCCGACTCCTGCCCCTCTCTACCCTAGGGTATACAGCCCAGGTCTGGGACCAAACCCAGGTCTCTTCACTCACACCAGAATAGGGTCCCGCCCCAGAGAATTGAAATAAGGGAAGGGAGAAGGCTCGGAACAGTGGCTTCCAACACTTCAGAATGAAGATTAAAGAGTCTCTGAACAAGAGGAATTAATCTGCCCGATTCCGGTTCCTTGCACGCCCTGGGTGGACCGAGTTGTTCTTTTGGCCACACCCTCTCCACCCACCGGCCTCTTGCAAAGGGACAGGGCTGGGAGGTGACTCTCAGAAATGCCAGGTCTGGACTCCACAAGGGCAGCCGCTGAGAAAAGGCGGAGGATCAGATGGCCCGAGTCAGCCCTCTGGAACCCCCACTGGGAGGTGAATACAGTGACTGGAAACCAAAGCAGCCTGCTGTGCAGAGGCCTGGTGGGCGGTCTCCGCCGAGATGAAAGGGCTGGCAGGGCCGGGCGAGCCGTGTGCACAGGCCCGACAAGCCTTTCAGAGACAATTCCTATCTCTGCTGCCTGGATTCGTGCCCGCCCGCTGATAGATTGATTAATGTGCAGTTGCAAGGGCAATCAGTCAAAACCCGTGCGCTTGGCTTTTGCTTTGTCCTAGCTTGATTTCAGGGCGGAGTGGTCTCCCCGTGTGGTGAGGCCCTTGGCTGGTGGGCCTGGCCTGATTTGCACGGATGAATTCAAACTCCTTGGCTGGCTTGAGTGGCTAGAAGGAAAGATCGTGCAGAGTACCTGCAGGCCCTCTGCTAGCAGCCACCGGCAGGCAGAGTCCCTCATCTCACAAGGCTTGGACAGTGGCTGAGTAATATAGTAAATAACATACATTCAGAATCGGGATGATTCTAGTTGAGAATTTCTCAACCTTAGCAGTCAGTAATGACATTTCTGGAAAGGGTATTTCTTAGCTCTGTGTTATAGGATGTTTAACAGCATCCCTGGTTTGTCCCCACTAGATGCTAGTAGCAACCCCAGGAATTATGACAAAGCAAACTAAATATGCCTCTAATCATTGCCACATATCCCCTGAGGCCAAAATCAACCCTGCCTGGTTGAAAACCACTGCTCCAGACCACAACTATTCACTAAAAATATATGCAAGCTCCTCAGGTAATTTGTGTGAGCATTAAAGTTTTAGAAGCACTGGGCAAAGGAAATCCTGGGTGTTAGGCATCTTGGGGTGACTCAAGTCTATGAAATAAAATAACTCAGTGGATAGATATTGTGTCTTCCTGTTAAATGATGTTTTTTGAGCCTCAGTTTCTCCATCTATAAAATGGAGATTATTCATATTCTTTCTTGAGGCTGGGATGATACTTAGAGTGAACTTTTCACCAAGCCCTCTTTCCTCACTGGCTACAATTCCCTCTATATTTCACAAAGCCTTCTCAGAATCTGACTTTCTTAATATTTGGAAGGGGGGGGGGTAAATACGAGATAGATATTGCTGCCGGGGATCCTGCCCAAGAGGGGAGACCCTGACCCTAATTGCACAGCCCACCTGGGTGGGGGGAAGCACAAAGAGCAGCCTGAAGGGCAGGGCGAACCCCCCCCCCCAACAGGCCACATACATGCTGTGTGCAGAATGCTGGGCACACTCTCACATGCTGTCAGTGAGTGGCCAGGGAACAGTGTGCATGCAGTGGTGTCTCTGTCATCTATGTGGACTTCCTGTTCCCAAGGCCAGAACATTCTAGAAAAATACTTATTAAGAAGCTGAAGGTTCACTGTTTTCCAAATTGTAGGTCTTCTGCCCTGGAGGGCCCACCCCCACACCCAGCCAGGATCTGGGTAAAGCCTGGCTCTCCCCTCAGAATCCTCCAGATTTCTAGTTACAACACGTTCAGAATGGAAGGAGCTTATCTCCAAACTCCATGGCTTAGCCTAGTTCTCACTTCCTTCGCCTTTCATCAGGCTCCTGGGTGGGGCCTCAGGCAGGCAGGAGGCAGGAGGGAAGGTGAAGCAGGGGTCAGCCCCAAACTGGTGAGAAGTCTGTGTACCAGGGAGTACTATGCAAGCAGTGAGGATGGAAAGAATCCCAGGGGCCTTGGTTTTCCTTCCTAGGGAGCTAGAACACAGTCTTGGTTAGGCTAAAGTGCTGGGTTAGGATCATAGCTAAGGGTTCCTCTGAGGGTGACATCCGTATATATATAAGTGTGAGGTTTTCAAAATGAGAAAGGCTGGGGGTGTGGCTCAGTGGTAGGAACACTTGCCTCATGTGTGAGGGCCCCACCGTCCACAGCACTGCATATAAGAACAATAGTGATAAAAATAATAGAGCCCCAAATGTTTTCCCTGCCCCAGATGGTGACTCAGAAACAGTATCTTGGACCAATGAAATACTTTAAAACTAGGAAAAGAAAAAGAAAGAAAGGAAGAAAGGAAGGAAGGAAGGAAGGAAAAAAAGAAAGTAAAAATGGTAGAGAAGGGCCAGGGATTTAGCTCAGTGGTTCCACCGCCTGGCTCACAAGCTCAAGGACCTGAGTTCGATCCCCGGTACCAAAAAAAAAAAAAAAAAAATGGTGAAGAAAAAACCAGAAGCAAAATACAGCCTGTCCAGGACCTGGAATTGGGATATGTGGAAAATAACAACTTGGTGAAGAAAAAAAGAAGTAGATCTCCAGGAATCAGGAAGGAGCTGACAAGAAAACTAGAAACTACACAGAAGCTGGAGAAACAGAGCACAGTGCAGAAAAGAGAAGCTGGAGAAATGGAATACAGTGCAGAAAAGAAAGAAGTCTGGAAGGATAATCCCACCTCCTGGGAGGAGTACTTATCTCTGCTAACACAAAGTAACCCCAGAAAGGATCAGAAGCTCCAAGGAGAAATAGCAGACCAGGCCTGCGGTGCCAGGCCCAAGAAAAGTGCATGATTACTCCAAACTGCAAAACAAGATGGAGTTTTACACTAGAAGTGACTCCATCCACATGGCAGGCTAGAGATGGACATGAAATCTGGTGCAATGTGGGCATGGTGGTGCATGCCTATAATCCCAGCACTTTTGAGGTTGAGGCAGGAGGATCACTTAGAATTTGAGGCCAGCCTAGAGTACATAGTGAGCTGAAGACCAGCCTGAACAACAAAACAAAAAATAAACTCCCCCCAAAACAAAAAATAAACAAAACAAAAACAACTCCGTAAAGTTTAAGCTTAGACCTGGAAGGACATGAGGGTCCTGCCCTCTGTGGTAAGAAAGCAGGCCAGTTGTGTGTGATTTTTCAGATGGGGCTGGATCTGAAAGTGCTACCCCTCTGCCTACCTCCAACAGGGAGCTCAGTGCCCTGTGTGCTTTCCCCATCTGCCAACAGGATCAGGGATGCACCTTGGCTTGAACAGTTGCCACACCCTGGGCTATATGGATAGAAGGAGTTCTGGTCGGGCAAAATCTCACAAATCCATGGGCCTTGGAGTAGCGTGAATTTGGGCTGACAGAGGGACAGGGAAACTAGGAGCGGCTAGAGTGAATAGGCTCCAGGGTAGATACCACTGACAAACCGCACCCTGCAGGAAAGGTGGGGCAGGGTTCAGCATTCACACACAATAATTTGAGTGTGGAAACAAAACAGGTCTTGTACTGGCTGAATAGCCCTCTCCCAGGTCTGGTGGATTCTAATACTGCAGACCCTGGAAATAAACCACTCATTCAAAAAAAAAGAAGGAGGATTTTTTGGGAGGAATTTCTTTCTTTCTTTCTTTCTTTTTCTGTTGTGTTGTGTTTTGTTTCGTTTTATGACAGGGTTATCATTTCTGGCCTTTTGGCTAAGATCAAGTGTTTTATGAGAGGGTCTTGCTCTGTACCTCAGGCTGTCTTTGAAGGCTGGCCTCAGCCTGGTGGAAATCCTCCTGTTTCAGCTTCCCCAGTGCTATGATTACAGGTGTGCACCACCATGACTGGTTAATTTTAATTTCTATTATGGTAAATACTGAGAGCTATAACTCACCTCAACAAAGCTCATTGGATCCACGATGCATTTTAAAAGTGTAAAATGATCCTGAGCAAAGAATTGGGGGGAAAAGGTGTAAAATGAGACCTGAGACCAAAAGACTTTAAAACAGCTGCTCTATGTAAAGTTACCTCCTCCCAGTCGCTGTCATATTACCCTCTTTTACTTACTTCACACACTTTTAACTAAAGAAATTATTTTTATTTTGAATGTGCTTCTGAGTCAATTGGGGATCTTGTTAAAATGCAGATTTGGATTTAGTAGGCCGGAAGTGGTGGGGGGGTAGGAGGGATTGAACCCAGGGAGCTCTAAGCTATATCCCTAGTCTTTTTACCAGGAAAGTAATGCAGTGATAGAAATAAGTCAACAGCTTTCAGTAATAACTCTTTTTTTTCTTTAAAGAAGCCAGAATAGTATACTTTTCTTCCATATCTTTCTAATTTCCTTTTTTCTGTCTCTCTCTTTTTTTTTTTTAGCTTTAAGTAATTACTCAATGTGAATGGTCTCAACTCTCCAATCAAAAGACATAAATTGGTTCCACCGCCTGCTTCACAAGTGCAAGGTCCCGAGTTCGATCCCTGGTACCAAAAAAAAAAAGACGCAAATTGGCAGATTGGATAAAAAAACAAAACCCATCCTTACATTATATATAAGAAACATGTTTAATAAAAAAAATTCATAGACTAACAGTAAAAGGATGGAAAACAGTACTCCATGCAACAGAAGGCCAAAACCAAATAGGAATAGCAATCCTATTTTCAGACAAAGTGGACTTCAAGCCAAAACTGATCAGACGATACAAAAAAAGTCACTAGTTATTAGGTAAGGGACCAATTCAACAGGAGAAACTAACAATTATAAATGTGTATATGCACTAAAAACCACTGTCCCCAACTTCACAAAACAAACACTACTGGATATGAAAGATCGATAAACCTCAACACATTTATAGTGGGAACCTCAATGTCCCACTGTCACAAATACACTGATCATTTAGACAAAAAAGAAAAAAAAATCAGAGTTAAACCACACAAATTGACTTAATAGATATCTACAGTGTTAGACTCAAGAACAACAGACGACACATTTTTCTCAGCAGTACACGGAACTTTCTCCAAAATAGGCCACATACTAGCCCATAAAGCATGCTTAATATATACAAAAGAACTGAAATTATCCCATGTATATTATCAGATTATAATGCCATGAAACTAGTAATGAATGACAAAAGAAATTATGCAATGCATCACAGAAGAAATCAAGGAAGAAATCAATGATAATGCCAGGACATATGGGACAGAATAAAAGCAGTAGGAGGAAGGGAGTTTATAGTTTTGAACGGCCACATCAGAAAAACAGAGTAAGCCCAAATAAATAATGATGCACCTCAAACTCCTACTGGAAAAACAGCAGTTCAAATCCAAAGCTAGTCCAAGGAAAGAAGTCATAAACATCAGAGCAGAAATTAATGAAACTGAGACAGAACGTACAAAGAATCAATGACTCGACAGCTGGTTTTTCAAAAGAATAAGCAAATAGACAAACTCTTACCCAATCTTATCAGAAAAAGGAAAGAAAATAATGGAATTAGAAATTTAAAAGTTGAGCAAGGAATGGTGGCCCATGCCTATAATCCCAAAACTTGAGAGGCTGGGGCAGAAGGATTGCCATGAGTTTGAGGCCAACCTGGGCTACACAGTGAGTCCAAAGCCAGCCTGGACTACATAACAAGACCCTGTCTCAAAAAAACTAAAACAAAATAAAACAGGTGAAATCACAACAGATATCACCAAAACCCAGAAGATTTTTAGTAACTACTTTGAAAACCTTTACTCCCATAAATTGGAGAATCCAGAAGAAATGGATAGATTCCTAGATACATATGAGTTGCAAAACCTGAAAGAAGATATAAAAACCCTGAATAATCCAATAACAGACAATTAAATTGAAGCAGTAATAAAAAACCTACCAACCAAGAAAAGTGCAAGACCCAATGGATTCACCACTAATGTGAATACTTCCCAAGCTCTTCAGTGAAATTGAAAGAGAAGGAGTACTCTCAAAGTCATTCCTGGAAGCTAGCATTGCCCTGATTCCAAACCAAACAAGGATCTAACCAAGAAAGAGAACGATAGGCCCATTTCTTTAATGAACATAGCTGCAAAGATCTTCAACAAGACACTGGCAAATAGGATGCAGCAAACCATTAAAAAGGTCATACATCATGACCAAGCAGACTTTATTCTAAGGGTGCAAGGAAGGTTTAACATATGCAAATCAATAATTGTAATAAATCATATAAATAAAAGCAAGGACAGAAATCACATGCTCATTTCAATACATGCAGAAGAGGCCTTTGATAAAATTCAACATCCATTCATGATAAAAACTTTAAAGAAAATATGTACAGAGAACATTATCTCAAGCTGATAAAAGCCAATTATGACAAACTTACTGCCAATATCATATTAAATGGGAGAAACTGAAAGCTTTCTCTCTATAATCAGGAAGAAGACAAGGATGTCCATGAACACTGCTCCTGTTCAATATAATACTCACAATGTTAGCCAGAGCAATCAGGCAAGAGAACAAAATAAAAGGGATGTTTATAGGAAAGGAAGAAGTCAAACTATCTTTACTTGCAGATGACACAATCTTATGTTTAGTGAACAAAAAAATTCCACAAAAAGACTCCCAGAATTAATAAACAAATTCAGTAAGGAAGCAGAATACAAAATCAACACAAAAAATCAAGTCTTCCTCTATGCCATTAATGAACTCACTGAGAAAGAAATTAGGATAACAGTACCATTCACAATAGCATCAAGAAAAATTAAACACCTAGGAATTAATCTAATGAAGGAGATTGAAGAGGACTTTAGCAAATGGAAATATATCTCCTGTTCCTTGGTAGGCAGAACCAATATTGTCAAAATGGACATATTTCTAAAACTGGATAGATACAGACATATAAACAGCATTCCTCACAGAACTAGAGAAAACAACCCTAAAATTCATATAGAAGCAAAAAAGACCCAGAATAGCAAAAGCAATCTTGGGTAGCAAGAACAAAGCAAGAGCCATCACAATCACAGAGTTCAAGTTATATTACAAAATTATAGTGATGAAAACAGCATGGTACTGACACAAAAAAAGACATGTGGATCAGTGGAACAGAATAAAGGATGCAGAAATTATCTCTGGCACATTCAGCCATCTGATCTTGGATGATGGGAGCAAAATATATGCTGGAGAAAAGATGGCCTTGTTAGCAAATGACGCGAGGGCAATTGGCCATCCACATGCTGAAGATTGGATCTAGACTCACCCAATTTCTCTAGTGTCTAGAGAATGCAAATTAAAACAGCACTGAGACTCCATCTTACTCCAGAGAGAATGGCTACCATCAAGAATCAAATAAATGCTGGAGACACTGGGGATGAAAAAGAAACACTTCTGTTGCTGGGAATGTAAACAACTATTTGTTGTTGTTGTTTTGTTTTGTTTTTTTGTTTTTTGGGACAGGGTCTTTGTAATTCAGGCTGGCCCTGACCTCACTATGTAGCTCAGGCTAGCCTTGAACTCCTGGTGATCCTCCTGCCTTTGCTTCCCAAGTGCTGGGATGACAGGTATTTGTAATTACACCACTCCTGGCTTCTTCTTTTTTTTGTTTTAATTTTTTTGGTTTTTGAGACAGGCTCTCACTTTGTAGTTAGGGTGGCCCTGAACTTTTTTTTTTTTTTTTTTGG
>NW_004624773.1:15458372-15496690 GCF_000247695.1 Heterocephalus glaber
TTTTTTTTTTTTTGGTACCGGGGATCGAATTCGGGTCCTTGTGCTTGTGCAGCAGGTAGCGAAACCACTGAGCTAAATCCCTGGCCCCCCTGAACTATTATAGACAGCTAAATTAAGTAGAAATATTATAGGCAGTCAGACAGGGGTAGGGCCTTGAGGGAGTCAGTGCAGAAGATGAGAACACATCAGAAACTGGCTGGAGGTGCCTCTGAAGAAGATTAAAGGCACAATGGCCAAATTGACATACTTCCCTAAGGAAGATTATTGGTACCATCTTTTGAGATTTCCCATATAAATAAACCACCATCTCATTAGAAGTGGGCCATCTCCCATCTACTATGACTAAAACTAAAGACAAGATAAGACTGTAGATTGTTGACCAAGGTTATTGATGTCATCCATATCCCTTTGCTGCTATTGGATCAATCTTAGCAAAGTGGCTATACTTGTAATTGTATTGGTTGATTAAATTTGACCCATGTTGTACCTACCCCTAATTACTTTGCTCTATAAAACTTTCTCAGAGAAGTGGGCTCATTGGCAACCCATTCAGGACCCCTCCTGTATCCTAGGAGCTATCCCTATTCCCCAATACATTTTCCTACTCTTAACCTCTGTTGTTCCTTAAAATTCATTCTTTGACTTCAGGGAACATGAACTCAGCATACCTGACATCTAGCAGGTTGGGAGTTACATTTATTTCCCCTATACCACAACCACTAAAGAAATCAGCATGAAGATTCCTCAAAAAATTAAAAACAGAAATTCTATTTGAGCCAACTATTCCCCTTCTAGTTATCCTCCCAAGAGAATTAAAGACATCTTATTACAGTGACATAGTCATAACAATATTTATAGCAGCACAACTTATAGTAGCAAAATTTTGGAAGCAGCTTATATATATACATCAACAGATAATGGATAAAGAAAATGTGGTATTGATATACAATGGAATACTATTCTGCCATAAAGAAGGATAAATTTGGGTATTTGTAGGTGAATGGATGCACCTTGAGGCCATAACATCAAGTGATAAAAGTCAGACACACAAGCTTAAAAAACATTGGCTGGTTTCTCTTATATGTGAAGACTAAAGTATACATAAACTAAAGAGCAAACTAAAAGGTAGACAATAGGAAATAGAGAGATAGATCTTTTGCCAATGGGCAGGGGTCTGAAAGATGGAGCAAAGCAGGAGGGAGGGGACGGAAAAGGGAAGTAAAAAGAATTAAGATGTATTATGTACATGGGAATGTAATTCTCATATGCTGCAAACACGTACTAATAAAAATAAAAATTAAGAAAAAGAAGGAGAGAGAAGGAAGAAAGAGAGAGAGGGACTAGGGAAGGAAAACCCTTAAACTTTATGAAGTAATGGGGCCGGGGATTTGGCTCAGTGGTTTCGCAGCCTGCTGCGCAAGCGGAAGGTTCTGAGTTTGACCTCCGGCACCAAAAAAAAAAAAACAACAAAAAAACTTTATGAAGTATTCACAGAGAGAAAAGAAAGAGAAAGGAAGTAAGCAAAGAAGAGTGGAAGGACAAATAAAATGAACCTGATCTTTGGCACACCTAACACGCCATGGGTATTTTGCTGTATGTTTTTTCCCTGTGGTGTTGAGGATTGAACCTAGGCCCTCCAGAACACTCGGCAAGTCCTCTAGTACTGAGTCACACCCCTTGCTGTGCATTTTACTATTATTTCTCCTTTTCCTCTTCTTCCTCCACCTCCTTCTTTTCCCAGTCTTATACCCATTTTGCAGTTGATAAGAAGATAAGGCCTACAGAGGAAACTGTGAGTGAGTGCCCTGGGCTGGAGTCCCTTACTAGTTTAGTGACCTTGGGAGAATCATTTATTCTGTCTGGCTTTCAGCTTTCTCACCTGAAAGATGGAAACAATGACAGCTACTTTGCAAGGCTGGGGTGGAACATGAGCTTAGCAGGTGGTAGACCCTGGGTTTGATCCCCAGTACCAGACAAGAAAGAAAGAAAACAAAAACAAAAACAAAACTACTTTTCAGAGCTATGGAGTAAAAGCAATGATATGTAACACCTAGTGCATGCCTTGCATTCAGACCATGGTAGTTATTAGCACTATCACTTTTAAGTGAGTGGCCTGGGGGCACCCAGCTAGTGAGGAGCCAGAGTTTCAGCTCAGGAGTCCAGAGTGCATGTGTCCTGCCACACCAGGCTGACTCACTAGAGAGTCACAGAGCAGGAAGGTGGCACATAAACTACAAACCCTTTCTCCCACAGGCACGCATTTGCACACAGGGAGTGACACCGAATGTTTTTGTCTCCTTAGCAACCATACCCTTTTATTGTGAGGACCACATCTATCTTTCTTAGTATGTGAGGATTAGATATATTTGACACCATCCCAGGCCTAGAGGTGAATATTTAACTCAAGTCAGGCAAGATTTAATCCTGATATTTTTGTTGAGAAGGAAGATTTCTTTTTAATGATGTTATTAAGAGGGTAGAATATAAGCCTAGAGCTACTGAAAAGATTCTTTGCCATTTTGTGGTCCATGAAAGCAGAGTTGAGAGATAAAGAACAACAGATCCCTAACATTATCATTTGATCACCTGGATACAGCTATGCCTGAAGCCAGAAATCAGCTGGATTTTTCTCCCTGTAGCTGATTTGAATTCAGTTTTTGTCTTGCAACCAAGAGTCCTCACTGACTAATCAAAGGCCTGTCTGACAATAACGCTCATGTACCATAAACAATACCAGATTGACTCAACAACACAGAGACTAAAGAAAAAAAACGCAAAACAAATACTTTCTCTTTTTCACTTTCTTTCATTTTACAGATGTGAAACAATATAAGGGTGCTAACACTTGTTGGATGAGTGAGTGTGCAAACATGTCCAACAACAGTCCCTTTTCCTCACCACTCATCAATTACCTAGTAACTTGCATAAACTTGCTGGTCAATCTCGTAGTGTCCACATAAAATCTGTATGAATTCCACAGAAATACGTCCAGCTCCAATTCTGATGCTCCATGAACACTGGGCAGGGGATTTAGCTCAGTGGTTCTGGCGCCTGCCTTGAAAGCGCAAGGTCCCGAGTTCGATCCCCAGTACCCCCCCCCCCAGAAAAAACATTAGAGTTGGGCTGGGCATGGTGCACGCCTGTAATCCCAGCACTTGGGAGGCTGTGGTAGGAGGATCACTGAGAGTTCAAGGCCAGCCTAAGCTACATAGTGAATTCAAAGCCAGTCTGAACTATATCAAGAGCCCCTGTTTCAAAACACAAAAAAAGAAAAGAAAAGAAAACTATAGTTGATGAGACATAAGAGACTGCGTGTGTGTGTGTGTGTGTGTGTGTGTGTGTTTTCAGTACTGGGAATTCAGTACTGGGAATTGAACACAAGGTACTCTACCACTGAGCTGCATCACCAGCCCCCCCCCTTTCTTTTGAGACAGGATCTTGCTAGTTTTCCCAGGCTGGCCTCGAACTTGTGATCCTCCTGCCTCACCCTCCTGAATGGCTGGGATCACAGACATGTGCCACTGAGCCTGCCTGGGAAAATACATATTTTAAGTCATAGCTTTGAATTGTTCTTGTTGTTGAACTGCTCTAAAGTCATAATTATTCAATAAATATTTACTGAACCCTTCCATGTGCCAAGTCTCCTGAGTTTTCCTGGGATAATCAAGATAAGGAGAATCATCCCATCATTTCTTACATACTTAGCATTCCTACAGTGAGAAAACAAGCCCTCTGCTCTCCTTCTGGAGGAGGTAGGTCTTCTGTCTCCTTAAGGCTGTGACTTGGCAGTTCAGGTCTCCGTCTCCATCTCCGATCTGCGGGGGGGGTGGTGGTGGTGGTGGTGGTGTTGACCATTGAGTCACACTCAGGAATGTCTCCCACAGAACCTCACACCAGAGAAGCCAGACTTCCAGCTAAGCCGGCTGGTGACCTGGCCACCCCTGTGAGAAGCTGGGAGGGCTGCTCCCACAGACGGTCACCCCATAGTGACCTCACCTGCCAAACCAGTGACTCACCTCCCAGTTCCCTCCCCACCAGCCAAATCTTGCTCATGTGGAATACTTGAGGGGAATACCAGCCTCCTGTTTCGTGAAAACATACAATTGTGAGCTATTTTTAAAAGCATGATGATTTCTTTCAAGTAAAGACAGCAACGCAGGCAACATCAAGAAATGGGTGTTGGGTGAAGTGTGTGAGAAATCTCCTTTTATGAGAGAGCCGAGTAAGAATGGGGATGGCTTAAGATGACTTACTTTCTCCTGCCTTAAATTTTTTCATCAAGGTGAAATATGTGCAAAACAGAATTTACCATTTTAGCTATTGATCTGTGCACAACTCAGTGGCAATAAGTACATTCACAAGACTGTACAGCCATCACCACCATTCATTTCTAGAGCTTATTCATCACTGCAAATAGAAATTTTTTTTAAGACTTTGTTTTTGAGACAGGGTCTTGCTATGTAGTTTGGGCTGGTCTTGTACTCACTATGTAGCCCAGGCTGGCCTCGAACTTACTGCAATCCTCCCTCCTGTCTCAGCCTCCTGAGTGCTAGAATTAGAGGCATGCACCACCAGCCCTGGCTGCAAACACAAATTTTACGCAGATTAAAAAAAAAAATTCCCGTGTCCCCTTCCCCAGCCCCTGGTAATTGTTATACTATTTCTGTATCTATACATTTATCTGTTTTCAGTATCTCATGTAAACAGAATCATACACTCATCCCCTTTTGGAACTGACTTTTTTCACTTAGCATCACGTCTTGAAGGTTCATCTAGGCTGTAGCCTATCTCAGTACTTTTTAAATTTTAGACAAGGTCTCACTACGTAGTTCAAGCTGGCCTTGAATTCATTATATGGCCCAAGGTAGCCTCGAACTTGCAGCAATCTTCCTGCCTTAGCTTTCCTTTTTAAGACTAATATCCCATTGTAGGTACACATTCCATTTTATTTATCCATTTATTTATTGTGTTGTTTGGACTTGTTGGCTATTGTGGGTGGCTTAATTTTGAGTCCTTAAGGACCATTTGTTTTCTTCAAGCAATTAGAAAGTCTTCTCTACAAAGACTGGGAGTTCTCTGTAACTGGGTCTAAAATGGCCAGTTCTGAGTACTTCCCTCGAGGATTGGGAAGATGAAGTTAGATCCTGGATAAGAATATGCTTTCTAACTCTAAACCCTACAAAAAATGTTCTCACCTGTTTGTACTATTTGCTTAAGTTTTTCTCCATAGAGAAAAAGGGAACCCAGGGCTAGCCTCTTTTTAAATTATAATCCATTTTGATAGAAATGGCCCAAATGAATGAGGTTTTCCTGGGGTGTTTATATGTACCACACCCTACCTACCTTCTCCAAAGTGGAGTGCAGTGTACCACATGCTTACCATGGTCCGGGACACTGTTCTGTTAATTACTAAGCATCACCCTCATCTGCAGAGAGGGGACCAAAGTAACAGAGTCAACTTTACCGAGTCATCAGGGGTACTTAATGTGATCATCGCTGTGGAGGATTTTTAGTGCAGTGCCTGCCATACAGGGGCCTTCAGTCGATGTTAGCTGCCTCTAGATTTCCTTCCTTTCCCTTCCCTTCCCTTCCTTCCTTCCTTCCTTCCTTCCTTCCTTCCCTCCTTCCTCCCTTCATTTTCTTCCTCCCTCCCTATTCCCTTTCCTTCCTTTCTCTTTTGTTCTACTGCTAAGGATCAAATCCAAGGTCTCACTCATGTTAGGGAAGTGCTGTCCCACTGAGCTCCCCCAACCCCTTATTATTATATATTTCCTACTTAGGATTATTTTTGTTCTAATCGTTTTAAATTACTAACACATAAATATAGATTGAATGCATGGTCTTAGTGTAGTAAACAAAGCAAAACATTAATTCCAGAGCAATACAGCCAAGTCTACCACGCTAATTGACCTTTTAAGAGGTGCCTGGGGTGGTTAAAGAGAACCTGTGTTGGGCTCAGATCTGATTTTGTTTCCTTGGCGGCCTCACATTAACTGCTCAGTCATTGTCCTCTTCTCTGTGACGTGGGGCTGGCACCTCCCTCCTGAAGTCATGCTGAGGGCTAGGTGGGTTTATGCCTGTGCAACTTTGCAAGTGTTCCCTACACACTTGCGGCCACGATTATTACAGTCCCCCCACTTTGCCCGGCACATTGTGTGTGCTCAATAAGTGTTTGCTGAAGTGAACTGAAACAAACGTTGCTTCACCAAGAATGCATGAGGCCAACGAATCTTAAAGATTCACAAGAAACCGCTCCATGGCGGGGCGGGGCGGGGGGGGGGAGCTAGGAAAAACACCAAACCGCAGAGGATTAGAAAAGCCGCTTCTGCCAACAGTATGCTGTCTGGGCTCTTCTCTGAGCAGAGATATTCTGATATTCTCAGAGTTGGTTCTAAGACCCTGGGGTAAGAGAGCTTTAATATTTTGATACACGAGCAATGTGGAAAGTGGCCTACCAGGGCAGAATCTGGAACCCGCGGCCAGCACCCAACACAGCCAGTGGTTTCCTGAGTGGGACAAGCCGGGAGTCACTTCCCGGGGACCGGTTGGCCTCGCCAAGGCTGCCAGGATGCTGTGGTCTCCATGACAACAGACTGTACGAAGGAGGAGATGCAGCAAAGAGGTGGTGTCATCCTGCCAAACCAACCCCCCGCCCACGCACAGCCAGCCGAGCCGCAGGAAGTGGAATTCTTCTGGGAAAGCGGCTGACGTCGCCGGTGGCCAGGCCGCTGCCCCTGCCCAGGCAGCGCTGATGCAAGGGCCGCGCGCGCCAGGAGGCGGCTGTCCCCGGGGAGGGCCCAGCGCTCCGTCCCGCTCCTTTCCGGCCACCCCGCCCGATTTTCCCTGCGAGGAGTCAGCAGCTTCTGGGTGGTTCCCCCTCGAAAGGCTCAGTGTGTGCGCGCGTGTGTGCGTATGTGTGTGTGTGGGGGGGTCCTTTGCCCAAACCAAATCCTCTGGTCTGCTCTTCCCAGCCTGGGATTAGAATCTGAGCCTCCCAATTTGGCCAGGTTTGGGCGGACGTGCAGGGCTTCCGCTGCTCCCTGCCGCTCCCTGGGGACTGCCCGGGTGGCCAGGATACCTAGTGTCAGCGGGTGCCAAGGAAACCGCCCGGATCACGAGGGAACCTTGTGTCCGGATGAGGAGGTGGTGAACAGCCTCTGGGGTGGAAGTGGTCCGGCCTGGGCAGGTCTCTATCGCCCTCTGCTGGGAAAATAAGAAAATTGCTTTAAATTCCCGCCAGCCTCTCCCAGAGATTTGGGGAGGGATGGCAAGTGGAGTGAGGCCGGGGCGGAAATGTTAGGGATAACTGTCCTCATAAAACAGATAGGGAAACTGAGGCTCGGAGAGGACAAAGAATTTGTCCGTACTCCCACAGCTACTCTCGGGCGAGAATTTGCATTGACGACCCTCATCGGGCAGCAGTTTTGGAAGTGAGCAGCCCAGTAGTTGACTGCTTCCCCCTGAGGGGTCCCTTTACCCGCTGCCTCCTCCGTCAGGCGTCGATCACTGCATCCCTTCGGCGGTGCCAAGTGTGATTGGGGACCTTGTTTCAGCGGCTCTGAGAAGTCGAAACTATTTTCAAACAATATTAGGCTATTTGGTTTTTTCATTCTTTCTCCTCCAAGCATGTACAGGAGAATTTTTTAAAGACCACATGTCATATGTTGCTGCAATAGGCTGAATGCAGAGGCAAGTATCAGAATCCAGCCCTCTTCTATTAGAAAAAAAGAGATTTACAGCAATGTAAAATGATGTCATGCTTCTCATTCGTGATTTTTGTTTTAGAAAATAGAGCTATTATATGTTAATATGTAACGATTTTATCATTTTTGAACAAATTACATATATATTTTGGTACCGGGGATTGAACTTGGGTCCTTGTGCTTGCATAGCAGAAAATTACATATATTTTTTAGTTAATAATTTTAATTTTTTCTTTTTTTGAGACAAAGTCTCGCTATGCAGGTCAGGCTGGCCTTGAACTCACTATGTAGCCCAGGCTGGCCTCGGCCTGGTGGAAATCCTCCTGTCTCAGCCTCCCCAGTGCTATGATTACAGGTGTGTACCATCACACCTGGTTAATTTTAATTTTTATTATGGTAAATACTGAGAGCTATAACTCACCTCAACAAAGCTCATTGGATCCACGATGCATTTTAAAAGTGTAAAATGATCCTGAGCAAAGAATTGGGGGGAAAAAGTGTAAAATGAGACCTGAGACCAAAAGACTTTAAAACAGCTGCTCTGTGTAAAGTTACCTTCTCCCAGTCGCTGTCATATTACCCTCTTTTACTTACTTCACACACTTTTAACTAAAGAAATTATTTTTATTTTGAATGTGCTTATGAGTCAATTAGGGATCTTGTTAAAATGCAGATTTGGATTTAGTAAGCCAGAAGTGGGGCCCAACTCTTCTTTTGGTGGGGGGTACTAGGGATTGAACCCAGGGAGCGCTGAGCTATATCGGCAGTCCTTTTAATTATTTATTTTTATTTTGAGACAGGGTCTTACAAAGTTTCTCAGACTGGCCTAGAACTTATAGATCCTCCTACCTCAGCCTTCTGAGCAGCTTCGATTAAAGGTACACACCATCACATCCAGCCAAGACTGCATTTCTAACAAGTTACTGAGCAATGCTGATGCTGATGTTACTGGTTTGGAATCCACATTTTAGGAACCACAGCTTTAGACTTTGATCTGACCTGGAGATGGACTTACTTGGGACCTTTCAGGTGAAATTACATTAGGTGGCTGTTCAGTGTCAGCCATTAGAGACCACGTACACAATTAGGACCAGCTTCTCTCTGCTTGGGGCTAAGACTGCTAGAAGAAATTGAGGGTCAGCCAATTTGCACATTGGGAGAGGTAAGAAAATGACAATGGAGTTTAAGAGGAACTTGGAGCTACATTGCTGAAAGCTATTCAGAAGATAGACATTAAGCTTATTCAGTTACAATTCTAGAATCAACTGGAGTCATTTTCAAATATCAAAGCACACAGTAAATAGTTATATGGTGGGAATTTCAGTTGTGATGAAAAAACCTTTACAGGGGGTGGGGTAGGGGATTTCTAAATATGCCATGTAACATTTTTGCTGTGGGGTGGAAAATGTATTTAAAACCAAACTATTTGTAACTGCTTCTGCTATCTAAATTGGGGTGCTAGTATAATTTACATCAGTGGAAAAATGAATCTCTACACTGGGTCTTTCCACTTAGCGAAGGGAAGAAAGAAGATTGACGTTGTGAAACCTCTGCCAGTTGAGTTCTACTGCCAAAGGAGGGATTACAAACTCAAATGCCTGCAGAGGTCAGGCAGGACACACAAACCAGAGAGCCTGGTGGATTCCGGTGAAGAGACGCCCTCTTGCCCAATGGAAAGGGGCAGCCATTAGTCAGCTTTAACTCGTTGCTGCCATATTTGGCTGAGGAGGACCTCATGGTGTCCAATTTTCTCTCTTCCTTCTCTTCTCTTTCTCTTTTCCTCCTCTCCCCCCTTCCCTTCTTGCAGTACTGGGGATTGAGCCCAACACCTTCACACTGAGCTACATCTCCAGCCCTTTTTATTGTTTTATTTTGAGATGGGTCTAAGTCACTAAGTTGCCCAGGCTGGGCTCAAATTTGCAATTTTCCTGCTTCAGCCTCCCAGTGTGCTTGGGATTACAGATAGGCACCGCCACACTTTGCCAATCTTCCAATTTTTTGAGAGAAATCTGAAATCAGGGTTACATGTGAAATGTATACTTTTTTTTAGCATCTGAAAGAAAATCAAATTAAATACACACACAAATGCATGCACATTTTGTGCTAAGCCAAGCAAAGCAAATGTTCCCAGGTCTGAGATAAAAGGGTAGAAATTGGTCTAGGTGCCCCCACCTTGATTTGCAGTACTGGGGTTGAACCCAGAGCGTCCTCATTGAGCTACACATCCTTGGCCCTTTTTATTTCATTTTCTTTTGTTTTTAATTTTCTTTTTTTTGTACTGGGGATCAAACTCAGGATCTTGTGCTTTCGAGGCAGGCCTGGCGCCACTGAGCTAAATCCCTGGCCCCTTTTGTTTTTAATTTTGAGAGGGGCTTGCTAAGTCACTAAGTTGCCCAGGTTGGAGTCAGATTTTTGATCCTCCTGTCTCAGCTCCCAAGAGTGCTAGGATTACAAGTGTGTGACACCACGCCTGGCCATAACCACTGAGTAATCTCCAAGGCAGACTATTGCTGAGGAGTGGGTAGGATGGTAAAGAAAGGGGTTTGATTATTTCTTTAAGAAAGGAGCTACCAGGGCCAGGGATTTAGCTCAGTGGCTTCGTTGCCTGCTGCACAAGTGCAAGGACCCGAGTTCGATCCCTGGTATCAAAACAACAACAACAACAAAAAAAAACAGAAAGGAGCTACCCAAAGTGAGGGGAGTCTTGGGAATCAGAGGAGTTGAAAAAAGTGAGGAAGAGAAAAGAAGTCAAGGAATGTGGAGGGAGGCTTCGCTTGAAGGAAAAAGAGGTAGGAAATCATTCCTGGTTGATGATGAGTGGATAAAGACAATGTGGTTTTTTAATATAATGGAGTGCTTCTCTGCCATAAAGAAGGATAAGCTTGAGACATTTCAAGCTTAATGGATGCACCTTGAGACCATACTCTTAAGTGAAAGAAATCGGACACACATGTTTAAATACCACATTGTTTCTCTGGTGTGAGAAACCAAAAGTGTAAATAAGGATCAAAATGTATAATAGATATTGGAAAATGGAAGGAAAATGTTCAAATGGGAAGGGGAACAAGGGAGGGGGGAGGAGGAAAGGAAGGAAGGGACAACAAAAAAAGAATAGAAAGAAAAAATGGAAATAAAGCTTTTGTAAATAAGGAGGGGAAGAAGGGTTGAAGGGAGGGGAGGGGAATGGGAAAAAATGGAGAAGCAAGATACATTGTGTACAGATACAAATTCCCTATGATGAATGTTCACTATGTATATCTAAAATGTACCAATAAAAATTTTATACAAAAAAATCATTCCTGGTTGAGGATTTTACATGTGTGCAGGCACAGGGCAGAGGTATGGACTGCAATTAGTGAAGGAGTCTTTGGAGTGTCTGGGGTAAGGGAAGAAGGCAAGGAGGCTGTGTTCCACTTCCTTGGCATCGGAGCTGAGCAGACTAAGGCTAGCAGCCACCTGAGATGATGTGTAGTAGAGATGTAACAATGAAAACAGGACTGGTCTGCTGGCTGACAGAGCGAAAAGTCCCAGGAACTACCTGAAAAAGCTGGACTTGCTGAGGAGGTAGCATCAGTCATAGCACCTGTCTCAAGGAGCAGGCAAGGGCCCAGCAGAGGCCTTGGTTAAAGAGAGCCTCGCAGTGGCACAGGGTAGGACCTGCCTGCTGTTGACTGCAGTCGTTGAGGGCCTCTGAACCTCAGCTTACTTCTCAGATAGGCCACCGTACTGTGTGTGTCATGTTGCTGCAGAGTTCCTGTGAGGCACCACTGAGGTACTATTGGAGAAACACTGTAAAAAGAAGGAAACCAGAGAAATGAGAGATTGACGTAAATAGTGTCAATGGCAACACAAGTGCACTAAAGATCCTCACTGAAGCTGGCTGTGATTGCCTGTGCCTGTAGTCCAAACTACTCAGGAGACTGAGGCTGGAGGATTGGTTGAGTCATGAATGTGAGACCAGCCTGGGCCACATAGCAAGACCCTGTGTTAACAAACTCCCACTGGGCACCTACAGTGTGCTAGTGCTGAACAGAGCACTTCCCGTGTGTTTTCTGGCTGAAACATCATAAAATGATAGAATATTGTTCTCCATATTATATGGACAAGAAAATGGAGGTTCAGAGATATAAAGGCATTAGCCCACTGTTACTTAGCTAGGAACGGGTAGAACCAGGTCTGTGTGACTCAGTTATATTCTTAACCAGTTTTTGTCATGCCTTCCTGATTTTTGTTTTGTGGAACTGGGGATCAAACCCAGGGATGCTCTACTACTGAGCTACATCCTCAGCCCTCCTTTTTAATTATTTTGCCACACTGCATCTTGCTAAATTGCCTGGGTGGGCCTTGAGCTTGCAATCCTCCTCCCTCAGCCTCCTGAGTTGCTGGGATTACAGGCCTGTGCCCCCACACCCAGCTAAGTGCCCTGTTATGTTGATAATTATTCTTAACATTATGCTGGCCGATATATTAGAGACTGTTAATCGTATGTGCTCTTTAAAAAATTATGATATGTTAATATACAGTGGTAGTGCCCATTCACTAGGATTTTAAAGATATCATTTTGGTATATCATTCAACAAACCTGTGATGAATACTTACTCTGTGCCACCTTCCGTGCTACATAATAGGAAAAAGTCTATGAACAAAAGACACGGATCTTTCGTCCTCACAATCTCGCAAGGTAATGATAGAGAAATACCATTAATCAATTACAACATCAAGTGCCAAAGGGGGAATACTTTGCACTGCACCTGAGCTGAGGCCTAAAAAGTTAAGCGGAAGAGGTGGAGGGCAAGAGAGTGGTCCAGAAAGAGTGAGAGAGCCTGTGTGCAAGTGAAGGCAGGAGGTGATGGGGAAATGAAAGTAACACTCTGTGGTCCAAGATTGGGGGTCGTGGTGAGAAATGACACCGAGGGGGGTCAGGGACAGATCACACAAGGCCCCTGTGTCATGTTAAGATGTGTAAATATAAAAAATCAAGTATCGGGGTGGAGGATTTAGCTCAGTGGTTCCGCCGCCTGCCTCGCAAACTCAGGGTCCCGAGTTCAATCCCCAGTACCAAAACAAAACAAAAATCAAGTATCAATAGATTAAGTTAAATCAAAGTATGTTACTATATTATTGATATTAATATTCACTGTGTATTTTAAATATCTATATTAAATAATGTCTATACACATATGTATGTATATATGTGTACATACATATAATAATTTTTTCTTATAAACTAAGTGTGACATACTTCTGTAATCCCAGCTCTCTTAGAGGCTGAGGCAGGAGAATCAAATGTTCAAACTCAACCTGGGCACCTGAGTGACTAAGCAAGACCCAATCTCAAAAAAAAAAAAAAAAAAAGAGCTGTAGCTGTAGCTCAGTGTGAAGGCCCTGGGTTCAGTACCACAAAACAAAAACAAAACTAAAGAAGAATCATGGATAGTGCTGTTTTAAAAGCTTTGTTGACATATAAGTGACACACAACAAATAACCAGCCCTTAAAATACACAGTTTGATGAGTTTTGACGATTGTATACATCTGGGAAACCATCGCCACATTCAAGGCAAAAAACACCCCACAAACCTCAGAACTAAACCCCCCATCACTACCCAAGCTCAGGTGCACCTTTGTAATGCCTCCTTTCTGGTCTTTTCTGTTCCCTGACAATCACTGATCTGTTTTCTGCTGCCTTTTTTAGAATTTGGTAAATCGCAGGTGTCATGTAAAGGAAAGTGTACAGTCTGTACTCTTTTATCTGGCTTCTTTCATTCAGCATAATTGTGAGATTCATTCTTCTTGTTGTTTGTATCAGCAGTATACGAAGGCAGTAGTATATGAAGACAGCTGGGCTCTAGGTCAGATTGGCAGAGTTCAGATGTCAGCCACACTATTTACAGATGAATGACTTCAATTCGGAAACTTCAGTCTGTTTGTTATGCAGTTGCCCCGGGCCTCAGTGACCATGTCTTTCAACCTGGAATTGTGGTAAGTCCCTGCTCGGTAGGTAGGTTGTAGGAGTTGAATGAAATGATGTGCATGGCTGGGTCTAGCAGTTGCTCAATAAAGCTCAGCAAGACTATTATGGCTGGGGGTGTGGCTCAGTGGTCGAGTGTGTGCCTAGTGCACTCAAGAGTCTGCATTCAGTCCCCAGCACAGAGAAAAGAGTATCATTGCTGTCAGTGCTATAACTTGGAACATTTTCAGAAAACACTAGACAGCTGTGGAACATGAATGGGCCCCCAGGACCAAGAAGCAGAAACCAGAGGCTGAGTTCCCTTTTGGTGACATCACAGGCTCCAAGGTGGCTAATGCTAGTTCTTTCACCTCTTTGTTCCTCAGATTTAGGCACAGTGGGACCCAAAAAGCGGGGTTTGGGTTGATAAAGAGCTAAAACTCTCCAGGCAAGAGAAAAGGGAAGCTAGAAAACTGCAATCAAGCAGTCACACCATATCCTTCCAACCCCAGGGACCCACACCTGCCTTTCTTCTACATTCGAATAACAGATTTAGTTGTCTCTAACGTGCAGCAGCTGTGTTATGTTTTAAAAGAAACTTTTAGGCTGAAGGAGGAAGATCACCAGTTCAAAGCTATCCTGGGCAACATAGTGAGACCTCGTCTCAAGAGAACCAAAATACTCAGCACTCGGAATGCTGAGGCAGGAGAATTGCCACGAGTTCAAGGCCAGCTGGTCTACATAGTGAGCTCAAGGCCAGCCTGAGCTACAGAGCAAGACCTTGCCTCAAAAAAAAATAAAATAAAAATTAAAAAATTAAAAAAGAAGAACCAAAATAATAATAACAAAATAAATAAATAGAAAGGAGCTTCTCTGAAGCTTCAATACAAAGGAGACAGGTCCCTTGTGTCCTGACGACAGTGATAAAAAGTCTGGGAGAATTCTCTTCATTGATACTGTCTTTCCTGGCTCCATTTGATTATTTTCCAGGGCTAAACTGTCCATAACAAAGAGAGCTGTGTCTTCTTGCAGAGGCGTACCGAAACACCCCAGCTTTAGAGTCAGATGAGACCTGGGTGCAAATCCTAGCCCCACTGAAGACACTTTTATAATTGAGTCGGCTGACTGAACTTCTGGGTTTCATCTTTTTAAAATATTTTTAGCCTCCCAGGACTCTGGGAGGCTGAGGCAGAGGACTGGACATCTTAGTGACTTTGCGAGACCCTGCCCTAAATTAAACATTAAAAAGGGCTGGCGATATACTGTATCTCAGTGTGAAGGCCCTGGGTTCAATCCCCATTACTGCAAAAAAGAAAATATTGATACATATTTTTTAAAGACGGAAAGGCAGACTTTATTCAAGGACGCCCATGGTAATAGATTTAGGGACCACTGCAACCAGGTTTTGTGAGAGGAAATCAGTGCAAATAGCACCTGGCATGGGGACATGCCACAGGTGGGAAGTAGTGAGGTCACTATAAATGTCACGTGTGTTTTTATAAATACTTTCTCTACTTCTTAGCCTGCTGTCTTTATGCTTCTCCTTAAATCACACCTTGAGCAGTAGGCTGCTTATTTTTAGGCATCGCACCAGCTGGACCTGAGATCCCCTGAGGAACAATCAGAAAGAACTGAGGATTCAAAAGCCAGTCACTAAGCAGGACATGAAAATTGTTTTCAGCAACGGCTGCAGTAGGAAAGGTGTATTTAATTAGCTCTCTTTACCACCAGAGGCCTGGGGCTCAAGAGTGAGTGTAACAGGATACAGATGAGGGACTATCCTGCTCTCAGAGAAGTCTGAACAGAAGTGCACTGCTCAAGGCTTAGTCAGCTGCCCACGGTGGATGTGTGCAAGCTGAGGCTAGGTGACCAGGTGTCAAAAATGCGGTCAAGGTGATTCCTGATGTAGGAAGTCAGACTTGACTATTAGCTTTCAGGGGATGCTGGGGAGGTGGTTGCCAGGGTTCAGGGTCTCCATCCTCTTACAGCTGCAACAGCGCTTCCTCTTTTTTCTGTTTTGTCTATTTGAGTTCCTGAAAATTTGAAAAGAAGATTCTGCCCTTTTAAAATGTATTTTGGTTTGTATTTTAAAAAGTATTTTGGGGATTGAACCCAGGGCCTCTGCACTGAGCTACATCCTGAGCCCCCCCCGCCTTTTTTTTCCCTTTTTAATTTTTATTTTGACACAGGGTCTCATTAAGTCACTAAGTTTTCCAGGCTGAGCTTGAACTTGACATCCTCTTGCCTCAGCTTCCCAGAGTGCTGGGATGACAGGCGTGCGCCACCATGCTTGGCTGTTTTCTTTATTGTTGTTGTTTTGGTTTGGTTTTTTTAGGCTACTGGCCTGGGTGACCTTTTGAGACCTTTTGGAACTTCGGAGCTGTCAGCAGATGATTCAGAATTGCCTGTGACCTTGAATGTTTGTCAGAACTCTTTTTGGCTACTAGTGTCAAAACACCTCTTAAGTTGTCTAAGACAAGAAGGGGATTTGCCAACTCTGAGGAACTTGCAGTGCTGTTGAGGCAGCTCACAGAATGGCAAGAATTGGGACAAGCACGGCCTTAGGCTTTAGACCCTGCACCTGTGTGCTGCCTGAACTCTGTTCATCTGGCTCTCAACTCTGTTTTTCTCCAGTCCCTCTGGTTATTTCCTTGTGGTGCACATGGCAGCCATTAACCCCACCTCCTGGAAAGACAGACTTCTTGCTCTCAGCAGCTCCTAGTACACAGCAACCCTGGGGCAGGAACCATAACTGGCCCATCCCTGTCGAGGGGACAGCATGGAGTAATACGAATGATTGGGGCTGGCTTAGATCCTCTTCCTTATAGTGAGTTTACTAGAGAGGATAAAAAAGTGGTCTGGGTAAACAAAATACAGAAGATACTTCCAACAAAATGTACACAGGAACACTTCAATAAAAATCTTTGGCTCTGTCCCACAGAAGGGAGTTCTGGTGAAATGAGTTCCTGTTTATTCAGCGCTGGTTTTAGGTCAAATACATTACATGCATTACCTTTGTAAATTGTGCTATCAGTGATCTGAGGTATTTTTTAAAAGTCATTTTACAAACAAGAAATGGAGGCCCAGAGATATCAGTTATCTTTCCCAAGACCACACAGCTAGACACAGAGAACACAGATTTTGCTCGGGGAATCCATCTGGGCTTGCTTAAATTTTAAGCTCTTCTTTCTTATTTCTGAGAATGTAGAAATGAGGAAGTGACTGAAGGGATTTAGACATGGAATGGAACAACATTCCTCAAACAGCAGAACATAAATTCTGGGGCTGGAGATACACACTGGACAGGGAGACACTCTTCTCTGAATTGGAGGCCCAGCTCTGTCTCTGCTGCTGACCTGCTATAAACCAAAAGAATCTTTTAAAAACGTACAGATCCAACTGTGTTGCTCCTCTGCCGGCATATTTCAGTGTCCTTGGGAGAATATCCAAACCTCTCACCCCGCTGACAAGCACCTATGCCTCTGCCCTGCTCTGTAGCTATTCTTTGCACCTCTGTTCTTGTGATTGCACCAGTTTCTTACAGGCTTCTGGCTGCTTTGCGAATGCAATCATCTCTGTTTGAAATATCTGTTCTCTTCCCCATTTTGTCCCAGCACTTACAGTTACCCACCACTTGTGGCTCCACCATCTTCTCAAAGCCTTCCCTGATTGTAGATCAGACCCCTTGGCAAACTCCCTTGAGTCACCCAAGCTATTCTTTAAAGCATGTCTCCGAGTGGAAATGAATGATGGTTTTTTGGCTGGTTGGAGGCAGTTTCTGCCTCATTCATCTGTATCCACAAACCCCGCAGAATGCTTGGTACAAAGTGAAAGCGCACTCAGTGTTTACTGAAAGCCTCAGTGGAGATCTGAGCACCGCTCTCTAGTCATCAATGTCATTCTGCGTGAGTGCCAGCTTCTGGGATTCTAAGAGCCTTCAACGCAAAGCACCTGGGTGCAGAGGGCACTAGAGTGAGTAGGTAGAATTTGGTCAAGTCACAGAGGCTGTTGCATTTTATATGAAGCCTGTGGAAGAAAAGGCTAGCTGGGTCCATCTGGTCTGCTAACAGGTGGACTCAAAAATGAAGAGGAGAAGTTCATTTAAAATCAGCCCTGCCTGCAAAAAAATCTCACACTCCTTCCCCAAAGAAGGCTGTCACTTGGTTCCTTTCTCTGGCTCTGACATATGCTTCAATCCCTCGCTCCCAAATGCAGTCGGTATTCAGAGTTTTTTGCCATGTGAGGAGAGCTGCTGGGAGCCTGAGAACAGCCTCTCTGACAGATAGCCGCAGATAGAAGAACTTGCTGTTGCCTCAGGAGACTTTGCACCCTGTGCCCCTGCCTTCAATCTGGACAACAGAGATTCAAAGCAGAACAGTGGCTCTGATTGTGTTACAGAGGAAACAGAATTGAATGAAGCTTCAGCTGGAATAAAGAGTTCACTAGATCTGCTATATATAGGTGTCTGTCTTGGACTGACTGCCCAACAACTCTGGGGCTGAACTGAGTTCAAATCCTGCCTCTGTTCCTTACCAGCTATGCGGTCTTCTGCAAATCACTGAACTTCTTTGGCCCTTGGTTTCTCCCTCTGTAAAATGGGGATAGTAAAAGTACCTACTTTTTAGTATTATAGGGAGAATTAAATGAGTTAGTTTGTGTAAAGTGCTTAAAATTGTTTCTGGCCCATACTAAGGATGCTACTGTTGTTTTTAGTATTATGTTATGACAAATCTTCTCCATGCCTCATCTGGTATTAGGCAATTGGACTAGTTTTTCTCAGAGTTGTTTGCAACTACTTGCATAAGAATTGCTTGGACCAGAGGTAACATTCAAATGCTTAACAAGGGGCAGGAACATCCATTAGTCAGAACTGACAGTAGGTGCAGTCTGGGGCAGGGTAGGAGCATCCTATGCCAGATAGCAGCCCGGTGGTTTCTGAACCATGGCAGATCTGGGCAAGATCAGCATAGCTGAGGTCATCAGGTGTAGGGACCAACCATTGTGCTTTGCCCGGGATGTAGGACTTTGATTGCTGAAATCTGGACATTCCAGGAAAATCTGGAACAGTTGTTCACTTATACTCAGGCCTTCAGGGCCATGTCTCTTTTCTAACTGGTTTAGAGGTCTGTGGCTATTTTAACAATCAGTAGAGTTCCCAGTACCTACCGGTTGAATGTCAGCTCTGCCTAGGACCTTCTGAGAAAACAGACTTCTGGGCCCACCCAAGATAAGTTAAACCAAAATGTCCAGAGGTAAGAAATTTTCATGCACCTGCATGCATATCAGGTGATCCTGATGCTGTCAAATTTGAGGTCCTCTTCATTAGTTTGCCTCTTCGGGAAGGCAGGGACTATGTATATATCTTCCTCGTGACTCTGTCCAGGACTAGCACATAGTAGGTACCTAGTAAATGTTTGAAGGGTGGATGTATGCCATTATATTGTGGAAGCCTTCATTCAATCCCAGCACCACCATGCACTATGTGATTTTGCACAAGTTCCTTATTTTTGCTGTGTCTGTTTTCCAAACTAATTAGCACAATGAAAGTCACTCCTTCACTGAATTACTGAAAAGACAAAGCAAGTAATCCACATAAAACATTGAGCCCAATGCTTGACATGGGTAAAACACTCAAGAAAGGATGGCTATTATTATTGCATGTGCATAGAAAAAAGTCTGGGCCAGTGTACATTGGAATAGTCATAACAGCTTTTGCTGAGTTATCTTAGTTACTTTTCTCATTGCTGAGACAAAATACCCAACACCCAAAGTTAAAGGAGGAAAGGTTTATTTTGACACACAGTTTATAGAGGTTTCAGTCCTTAATTGGCTGGCTCCAAGGCAGGATGGCATGGCAAAGGGGCATGGTAGAGGAGAATTTCATGGCAGGCAGAAGGCAGCAAAAGCAGCAAGCAGCAAGTGATGAAGTAGTGAAGCAGCAAGAGATGACAGCAGCCCTCTTTCCTTCCCTTATATTCTATCCAGGCTTTAGGGTGGGTAGCATCCACACCCAAGGTGGGCCTTCTTTTTTTTTTTTTTGGTTCCGGGGATCAAACTCGGGTCCTTGTGCTTGCGCAGCAGGTGGTGAAACTACTGAGCTAAATCCCCGGCCCTAGTGGGCCTTCTTATTATCCACACCCAGAACTATGCCAAACCAATCAGTGGACTGATTTAGTAATCATACACTTAATCCCAGCATCACATACTCTAGATCCAGTCACTTCTGAAAAAGCTCCACCTAATACTGTATGAGAATTTGAGGTGACATATAGACATAAGCCATAACATGGGTGATTTCCTTAGAAATGATTAGAATGATTCAGTTTTTGCATGCCTGTATTATTTGAATTGTCACAGTGAACATAAATTATGTGTATATAAAGAAGAGAAAAAATAAGACTTGATTGCTGCCCTACTCCTAGCAGAGCCTGGCATATGGTGCATGCGTAGGGAATATTTATAGAAAAACTGGATGAGTGTTTGTATGCCCAGGACATACAATTTAAGAGGCTTATTCACATCAAAATACAGCTGTTTAATTTATCAAGCATTACCACACTTCAGGTTTTAAAGATAAATGGTTCTCTAAATTATTCCAGTATTATTTCATGAATTACTCACTGAGAACTGAATTTACAAGTTATTTTTTATTCGAGATTAAATTTTTAAAATAAGGTTTTACATTGATATCAGTTCCAATACTCTTAGATAGAAATGGCAGGTACTCAAATGAGACTGTTTCAAACAAACCTTTTGGGGGGCACTTCTAAGGGTGACTTGTTTTGCCGTTTGAGGGGCCTAATTGATTCCATCATGTTTCTCTCTTTCTGTACAGTAAATGATGCCCACCATCATCCTCAAGCTTTCAATCTGAAAGAGATATTTTCCAATGTTTCTGGCAAAAATCCCAGGGAAGCCTCTGATTTGGTTAAACATGGTTCATGTGGTAGAGGTCAAAGGCAGTGGATTGAGCACATTTGTAAGGAACGGGTAAATGGTGGGGCCCAAAGAAAACATTGCTGATCAGACCAGAAAACAAATGGTCACTGTGCATAAACAACCAGGTCCCTTGTTCCCAAGGAAGATTCTTTTGTAAGGTTCTTTGAGTTCACTGGGGACTAATGCAGTACAAAATACAAGAAATTATGAATTTGCTGACAGACCTACATTGTCATTCAGATTCCAAACTTTCTGGATTATGAAGAAGAAAAAATGGAAGATAAATATTGATAATATTAAAATAATGCCTCATTATTAGACATTAAACTGTTGTGTCATTCAGAAAATGTAGTTTTTAGTTTTTAGGTTTGTTCTGCCACTTGCAGATGTCTTTAGTCCTCAGCTAACTCTGTGGTAAAATTAAAGAGTTGGCTTTGATGATTTATGATATTTCTCTTTGCTTTGATTCTGGGCATGGCTAATGTCTGAATTCCAAAGCAACTGTCATTTCCACAGGCCTATAATTTCCTAAATGAAATTGACCTTCAAGGAGTAATTTCACAGAATGAATTCTTAGGATGCAAAGAACATTATTTTGCTCTTTAGAAGTAGCTATCATTCATTTATTAATTATTTACTTCATTTGGCCTTCATAATATTTTTATTTCAGTACTGGGGATTGAACCTAGGATTTCACACATCTAGACAAGCACTTGACCACTGGACTACATCCCCAGCCCCTTTTAAAATTTTTTATTGTGAGAAAGTTCTTGCTAAGTTAACCAGGAGGGCTTGGAATTTGAGATCCTCTCACCTTAGCCTCCCAGAAAGCTGAGATGACAGGCATGCCATGCTACTCCTGGTGAATTCTCTCTAGAGCTTCCAGAGGCTGTAAGACACTAACTGCCAACCATGTGGAAACTGTGACTTTTATCCTAATGATATCAATTTGAACTTTGGATTTCCAAAACTGTAAAGTAATAAATTTATGTTTTAAGCCACCAAATTCATGGTAATTTGTTGCAGCAGCAATGGAAAACTATATAGGTAAATACTCTAAACCTAAATTACTGAAAAATGCACAGTTATAGAAAATTTATATAACTTGCCCAAGCTGAGATAGCTCCTAAATGGGAAAGATGAAATGCAATTTGAGCATATTTGGCTTTATGGCCTGTTCTTTTGACTACCATGCTATATATGTTGAGTGTCATATGTATGACACAGTGCTGGGGCTGTTCAGGATACAAGGAAGCATAAGAACCTAGTTCTTAAACTGGGTGATGCACACCTGTAGTCTCAGTGCTCTGGGAGGCTGAGGTAGAAGGAACACAAGTTCATGCCAAGCCTGGGCAAGACCCTATCATAAAATGATGACGACAACAACAACAACAAAACTGGGGTTAAAAAAAAAAAAAAGTTGGGAGCTGGGGATGGTGGTGCACACCTGTGATCCCAGCACTCAAGAGACTGAGGCAAGAGAATTGCCTTGACTTGAAGGCCAGTCTGAGCTACATAGTTAGTTCAAGGCCAGCATGAACTACGCAATGAGACCCTGTCTTGAAAAACAACAAAACAAAACAGAGCAAAGCCAAAACAACAACAACAAAAAGGTCAGGGACATATCTCAGTGCAAAGGTCCTGGGTTCAATCTCTAGTACTCATAAATACATAAATACATACATACATACTCACTAGCTTGAGAGAATTTGTGAACCTGGTGTAGGTAAACAACAGAATAGTATCAGCTACTTTTATTGGAAATACAGACTACCAGGCAATTCACATATGTAAATGTATAACTATTAGCCTTGTCTTCAAAAGAAAAGATATTACCATCCATCTGTTATGGGTTGAACTGTGTCTGCCACCAGAATTCATCTGTTGAAATTCTAATTCTCAATTCTTCAAAATGTGACTCTGTTTAGAGACCAGGCCGTTACAGAGGTGATTAAGGTGAAATGAGGTTATATGTTTGGGCCTAATCTGATATGACTGATGTCCTTATAAAAAGAGATTGAAAAAAAAATAAATAAAAATTTAAAAAAATAAATAAAAAAAGAGATTGAAACACAGATGAAAGAAACCAAGGAGGGAGGTCTCAGAAGAAACCAACCCTGCTGACACTCTGATATAAGACTTTTAGTCTAGAACTGCAAGCAAAGATACGTTTGTTATTTAAACCACCCAGGCTGTGGAATGTTGTTATGGCAGCCCAGAAAACTAATATGTCACCCATAAGTAAGTGGAATTACTATTAGCCAAACTATACACATCATGTTGTTTACTTCGGGTTTTAGTGGCTTATTCTAATCCAGGACAGAGGAATTCTGGAGTGAGTTCTGTACTCAACAATCCATTTCTAGCCACTCAGCTACTTTGGTGCATGCAAAACTTTGGGTCTCAATACCTCGGGACCTCTGTGTAACCTCCCTCTCTGACACCTGAAACTTTCCTTTTTTCTCTCCGTCTCCCATTTTCTCTCACCATTAAATTTCTGTCCTCTGTATTCCCCTCCTTCCACTCAAGGTCCAGCCTTTTTTCTCATTTCATCTCTAATGTTGCTTCTCTATTAAATTCTACAGCTAGATGATGCTTGAATCTCAAAGGCAATGTGGAGAGGGTATATGAGTTCTGTATTGTAGCCTGGACTTAGAGTGAATTATCTAAAATGGAACCAGACTTTTCACACCACAAACATTAACCTTGTAGTGGAGAATCTCTTATTTTTCCATCTCTTTATCAGAGTCTCAGTTACATCACTTGAATATACTAGTTAATGTGTATATCAGTCAGTAGAGGCTAGGTTTTGCTGCAGTAACAAACAAATATTTAACACAATCAAGTTCATTTTTTTTGGAGACAGGGTCTCAGAATGTAGTTCAGGCTAGCTTTGAACTCACTATATAGCCCAGGCTGGTCTCAAACTTGTGGAGATCCTCCTGCCTCAGCCTCTTGAGTGCTGGGATTACAGGTGTGCACCACCATGCCCACCACCATGCCTCATTTCTTACTCATGCTACGTATGTAATGCTGGCTGCAAGGACCCTATTTATCATAGTGCCTGAGGAATCCAAGTTGAAAAAGGCTCTATACATCCTTCCTGATGGCTCAGGCAGGGAGGAGGGTGTGAAAAAGCATACTGGCACATACAAGCTTTTGCCTGGAAATGACACACTCCTTCCACTCACATTTAATTGGCCAAGCAAGCCAAATTTTTGCACCTTACTTCAAAGGAGGTGGAGAAGTGTAATCGTAACATATGCCCAGAAGGAGAGAATGCAAATATTTGCAAGCAAACCTGATAGCCACTACGGGAGCAGTTTTGGCTATAAGTAACAAAACATCTGCCTAGAAATGGCTAAAAAAATGTGGAGATTTATTATTTTATATAACAAAGGGCCAAAATATAGGATATTTTCCACCTTGGTTCATTCACTGACTACTATGGTTTAGGTCTGGAGTGTCCCCCAAAGGCCCATTGTTAAAGCTTCACCCCCAGTCTCTGATGCTACTGCAAGGTGATGGAATTTTTACAAGGTGGGGTCTAGTTAGAGAAAGTTAGGTCATTGGGGGTATGTCTTCAAAAGGGATTATGGGACTCTGACCTATGGTTCCTCTTCCTCTGCTTTTCAGCCACAATGAAGTGAGCAGTTTGGTCCACTTTGTACTCCCTGTCATGATGTGTCACCTCACTACAGGCCCAAAAGCAATGGTGCCACCTGACCATGGACTGAAATTCCAAAACTGTAAACCAAAATAGACTCTTCTCTTTTAAAGTTGATTATCTTGGGCATTTTGTTATAGTAACAGAAAGCTGATTAATACACTGACCTAAAGACATCATCAACAATTCAGATTCCTTTGTTTTCTGCCTTGTCATCCTCAGTTTGTTGCTCTAACTTAACAGAATGGCTCTCTTCATGGTCTGAAGAGGACTGATGTCTCTCATATACCACATACTGAGGATAACATTCAGAGACAGAAAGGAAAACACACCAGTTTCATTTCTCTTTTTGAAAATAGCTTCTAAGATGCTCTGCAACAGATTTTCCTCCCAGCCCATTAGCCACAGGCTCTTATTTAAACTACTTACCTGGAAGGTAAATCAGGACCTCAAAGATTGGCTTAAGTGAGATAGGATTTATCCCTTAGGGGCTGGTCCTCTAGATCCCCAAAGTGAAGGACATGAGTCACTTTAAGGAAAGTGAACTAAACTGGATTTCTGTTTTTAAAACAAAAGGTTATGTAGATTTGCCGCTAGGTAGGAAACGGACAGTATCTTCTGCCCTGGGCCCCAGGAAGAGAAGGATGAATCCATGTGGGAGGTGAAGGGGAAACCTTTCTGCCACACATCTGAGCTCACTGAATGATCACACTACATTTATGAGGTAGGTTTCCCTGTCCTGCTGCACAAATAAGAAATGAGGCATAGGATACACATAGACTTATCTGACCCCAAAGCCCTACTTTTAGCACTTGGCCTGTCTGTCTTTCCATTAACTGCAATTATGGAGTGAAATATCTGAATTAAATTTTTTTAATTTGTCTGTGTGGGGCTGGGGTGTAGCTCAGTGGTGGAACACTTGTCTGACATGTATTTGATCCCCAGCACTGAGAAAAATTCTTTAAGGAAGACAGAAGAGAAAGAGGTGAATTCCCATTTTATTAATATTGTTATCATTATTTTGCAGGGCTGGAGATGGAACCCAGGGCCTTGTGCATGCTAGGCAAGTGTTGTACCACAAAACCACACTTCCTGTTTCCCCACTTTAAATTAATCAAAAAATTTCCCTGGTATAAAAAAGATTTCTGTGATTAAATTAGCTAATTGCTGAATTCTCTTGTTCATAGACAAAAACCCCTTTTTAACAAGGGACAGCGGCAAGGAAAAAAGATCAAGTGCGTTCATCTGCAACTTTATCTAGGACTAAATTTACCTTGGAAAGGAATGTGGCCAAATAGTCTTTGAAGTAACTCCCCATTATTTTAGGGTCAAGGTAAAAATTTCCTATGACTATCCAACTATCAACTTTTCCTTCTTTTTTTCTTTTTTGTGATGCAAGGAATCAAACCCAGGGCTTTGAACATGTAGGCAAGCACTCTACCACTGAGCTACACCTCCAACCCCCATCAAATTTTTTATTAGTCTCATCTCCATGAGAAAAGTGTGTATCATTTAAAAAATCTACTGCTTCTCTGGGATTTGCTAATAGATACACTCATCAATGTAAATCTAAGAATGCAGTTGGTGCAGTAAATAAATGGAGCAGCAGCTTGTGGGAGACTTGAGCACAGAGCAGATAAGTGCCCCCTGACTGCTGCACCTACTCCCTTGTGGTTAGGGTGGAGTTTCAACTTGACTAGCTTTGGGATCCATCCTGTGGATTGTTGTAAAACACTTCTAATTGTGTCTGGGTGGTCATGGAGGTGTAGCAATGAAGTCCATGTCTGGTCCCTCACCCCTTCCTCTCTGGAACTCTTCCCCTATTCTGTTTCCTGGCCACCACAAACTAAGTATCTTTGTTCCACCATGCCCTTCTGCCATAATGTTCCTGCTTTGGAGGCAGCCAACTATATCTTGAATCCCCTTAAAATGTGAGCCAAATCAAACCTTTTCTTTAAATTGTGGGAGTAGAGTATTGCGTCCAGTAATAGGAATATACTTCTGTTGGGCCCTGAGCCTGCTCTGAGTGGCATGTTGCCTACTCCAGGCAGGGCACTTGATTCCACCCCTCTGACCAAATCATAAAGAATCCCAGAGTCTGGTCCTGCTCACACCAAATAGGTGGGGCAACCATTTTTCAAAGTCACCCCAAATGCCAGGTTCTAGGTTGAGAACATTATTTATACCATCACACATAATTCTTACTCCAACTTTCAGAGGTTGGTGGTTTTCTCACAGCTGAGAAATGGATATGCAAGGACATATCATGTCCAAAATCAAAGGAGATTAAGAGATTTAGGATTTGATCTGAAGTCTGCTTCCAAACACAAGGCTCTTTTTTTTTGGTACCAGGGATTGAACTCGGGTCCTTGTGCTTGCGCAGCAGGCCGTGAAACCACTGAGCTAAATCCCCAGCCCCTCAAAACAAGGCTCTTAATGACTCTATTTCCTCTGTTCACCTGGAGAACTTGATTTTAAGATCCCTATGAAAAATTTACCCAGTAGATATGAATATGACTATGTCATATTGATTGAGAGAAGCTAATAAACTTTCTCTACATCACACAGCTAGTAAGTGGTAGAGTCAGGATTTAAACTGATGTCTAAATGGCCCCAGTCCAGAGCTGCCTCTGACTGAATTGCCTCCCATGTCAATCAACTATTGACCTTGTATCTGCCATTCCTGGGTAACCTTCTACCTGGATAGCCAGCTTCTTTATATTAAAGAATTAACATATTAAAGATAGGGGGGCAGATTATATGTGTCATGAGCTTTGTGTTTGTATACATTTTTCTCCCTCTATTTGAAATTGCTCCAGAGTTTCTAAAAGAATTTTTGCTGTTTCAAAATATCAAATCCATCCTAGCATGGGTGTTTTTGCTTACCTTGTAGACAAAAACTTATAGACAGGTGCAAAAAAAAAATTCCACATTTCCAACCCAGAACCCATTGTTCAGTAATGAATTTTAATCCATGTAAGAAAGAATATTATGAAGAAAAAGAAAAAGAAAACGCTCTATCCATTTTTTTCCAAGGTCCCTTCAGGTCGACATATTTTTAAAAAAGAAAGACTTTAACTTGTCACTCAGCTCTCACTTTGCATGAATCATAGCAGACTCTACATGGGGAAACAGCCTAGTTCTAGGAAATGGTAACAGAAGCTGAGGTTTGTCACCTTCCTGGCCACATTTCAAATCCCACTTGGGTGCTTGTTTGGGGCCATGTGATGGTGCATCCTTGACCTGGTGTGGACTGAGACACTGGGCTATGGTCATCACAATGGACAGATGCCCACATCCCAAAGGCAGCTGCCTGTATGATGAGACCCTGGACAGAGGCTAGAACAGAGAAAAATCTTTACTGAGGTGGCCTCTTTGTCCCTTCAAGATGCTATTTCTATTTCAGGGATCATAATATAGTAGTAATAATATAAGAGTAGCTAGCATCCATTAAGTACCTAGCTGTAATTATTCTCATTGATGTTGATGCATTTGTTACTACATAACTTCAGTCAGTTACCTATCAAAATACCCTCTAAGCAGCCATTATTCATGCAACAAAGTGTGGGACTTAGAGATCCCACACTTGTGGGGGCAGAGACTTGGGGGTGACCCTTTCCTTTCTGCCACCTCTCAGTGGTTGTGAAAGTCTGAGAAGTTACTTAAATTTTCTAGTCCTCAGTCTTCCTCATATGGAAAATGGAGACAATAATATTATCTGTTTCAGAGAGTTGTTGGGAGGATTACGTAGGACCATGTATGCAAAGCACTTAATAACTTTGCATTTAATTGGCTCAGAGTAAGGGCTTACTGCTTGCCAGTGATCATTAGCTATTAAATGTAAATTCATATTAGCTCCACTGCCATTTTTGAGCATTTAAGAAGATCTGGAACAGAGAGTGATCCCAGCATTCGAGAGACTGAGGCAGGAGAATCACAAGTTTGAGCCTACATGGGCAATTTATTGACTTAGCAAGACTTTGTCTCAAAAAAAGTTGGAAATGTAGCTTAGTGCAAAAGCCCTGGGGGTGGAGGTGGGGAGCTTCTAGGGCCAGGTTTCTCTGCCTTGAAGAAAGGCAGGCATGGTTGCATACATCTATAATCCCAGCATTTAGGAGGACTGCAAATTTGAGGCCAGCCTGAGCTATGATATAGCAAGACTCAGTCTCAAAAAAAAAAAAACAACCTAAAGAACCTGAGCTTTCCATTAGTGATGATGTGGAAGGAAAAAAAAAAAGAATGAATGAATCTCTGGTTACCAATTGATTTATTGCTTATGAACCAGAAGATGATACTCAGGTATCTTGCTTGGCATCATGGTAGATGGAGGTGGTAGTAGAAAGGACACAGTAGGGCAAGATTTTTTTTTTGGCTTTCGTTTCTGCTGTGGATTTAGGACCAAGCATATTTTCTCACCAGCAAGATCAAACAGATGGAAAAAATACTCAGACCAGTGCTTGACATGGTTCACGGCATCCTACTGGATGGCAGGGAGGAAGGAGAAATAAATCAAAGTATTTGCTGCCACAGCCATTCATGTCTGAGAGAACAAGATAACATAAATCTTCTCTGTGAGCTGGGCCTTGAAATAGAGTGAGAAATTGCTGCAAAATGAATATTCAGTCAGGAATGTCCGTGGCCTGGTTTTCTTAAGAATTGAGCTTGTTTGAAGGAAATAGTGGGAGATAGGAAAAAAAAAAAGAGCTTGTCTATGGATTTGATTATCTTTTAGGACAAACTCAGTAATGCTGCTTTTTCCTTCTCCTTTCTATCTGCTTTCCTCTCTACTAACATCTACTGATGGCTAACCCTGTGCCAAGCACTGGGCTACATCCCAGAGGACATCAGCTCATGGATTTGATACAGTACCTGCCCTTAAGTAGAAGCAGTCTAGTGCGAGAGACAGACATGCTGAACAAATGTTTTCACCAACAGTCATTGTGCTAAGAAGGAAAGGGTTCAAATACATAAGGCCAAGAGTGAGGAAGGATCGCCACACCTGGTCTGGGGTTTAGAGCTGACCTCTCATAGGAAGTGGTATTTGAACCAAGGCCTGAGGAGTAAGCAGAAAGTAGCCAAGCAAAGAGTGGGTGGTGGGGATGTGGATGGAGAAGCTTGGTATTTTCGAGAAACAAGGAAATGCCCGGTGGCTGAAGCTTAGAACTAGAAGAGGAGAGTGAAGTGATGTGGGACTGGTGAGGAGGGGAAGGAGCCAGGGCTGGCCTACTTTCCTCTCACATCGTATGGCTCTGTTTACCTCCTATGTGTCCAGTTCTTAGAGGGAGAAAGCAAACTCTTCCTCCCTCTCATGGGGATACAGGCTTCAATGCCAGCGAACCACTCGAATGGCCCCAGGGGAGGTTCCTGCTGGAGCTTTGTAGTGCCCAGTGGGTCTCTGGTTGCTTGAGTCTCTTCTCACTTTCACTGGGGCTGTATGGCCTTTTCCTAGGAGCTTCACTAACCCCAGCACTAAGACCAGTAGCATCCTCACTCAGATATTTCAGGAGCCTTGGCTCAGTTACTTCATGGTCTGGTTTCCCCTTCTTGCAGCCAACATTGTCTGTATTCATGTGTTCCACTAAGAAAACCAAGTCCCCACTTCCGCCCCAGCTCCAGTAATTGGTTCCCTCTCTCGTTATCATTCATCACAGTGAAAACAGCTACCTTCTGTTGGCCCTTATTCAGTTCAAACAGCTAGACTTGATTCTGTGGCTGCCCTGTGTCCAATGCTCAAGGATACAAAGGTGAGCAAAACTGTAAAGGACCCTGCTCTTGAGAATCTACCAATATCCTATGATCTCACCAAATCTTCACAACAAGCCTATATGTAGGAACTATTACTAGTGCCCATTGTATAGATGAAAAAACTGAGTCACAGAGAGGTTAAACAATGAGCCCAATGTCTCATTTCTGATCAATTGGCAGAGCTTGGATTTAAATCTCTCTGAACCCAAAGCCTAAGTTCTTAACCACTACTTTCTGTTCCCTCTACCCACTCCTCTCTGAACTATCCAGAAACTGATTCTTCTACCACAGGGGCCTTATCTTATGTATAGAATCCTCTATATGTCACTCTTCTGCAGCTACAAGTCACTTTGCTATCCTCACAAGCCCTGTTATGTCTTGCAGGTCCTCTCTGTCCTACTCATTTGTTGGCCTAGTTTCTTCCTGTCACCATGTATTTCCCCAGGACTGTGTGGGGATGGAGTTTCACCCATTGCCCAGGTTCAGCCAATGGTCAAAGGGGCAAATTTGTTTCTTTTCTGGAGTTACCAGCCCTTCTCAGTCCACTCCACTTGCCTGCTGCTGACCCTTTGTTTCCTAGCTGGGCGATACAGTCTATGGTAGTTGTGGACACCCAAAGAGCTAATTAAAGACCTGAAGTTCTCCCAACACTTGTGACTTCAAGAAAATATTTCTCAAATGGGATGGCACCATCCTTAGGGGCTGTTTGCTTGTGAGGGTGCTTTTGGTTGTCACAAGGATTGCAAGGGTATGGGGTTGGAGATAGGGAAGTCTGGCATCCTACTGGCTTCGGGTTAGTGTGAGACTGGCTTGTGAGGCAAAGAACTTCTCTAAGATTTGAAATGTCCTACCAGACATTTGCACAGTGAAAATGTTCATTTTCTGAGCCTAGACATTAAATATATATGTGAATTTAATTAATTAATGTGAATTTAATTAATTATATCAATATATTTAATATATTAATAACTATACATTTTATATAAATTATATAGATATATAGATATATGAGAATGCCAAGTTTCCCAGGAATTCTGTTACTATACCAATGTAAAGAAATTTCTAGGACTTGGGCCGGGGATTTAGCTCAGCAGCATAGCTCCTGCCTGGCAAGTTCAAGGTCCTGAGTTTGATCCCTGGTATCAAAAAAAAAAAAGAGAGAGAGAGAGAGAGAGAAATCTCCAGGACTTGACCAAGGCTTGTCTGCCATTTCAGAAAGTGATGTCATTGACAGCAGCACCACACTTTTATCTGATTCATGAGTGACGCACGATAGTATCAGTTTTTACTTGTAGCTATTTTGCTCATGGAAATCTTGTGTATGCCTGTTTAAGTGTTATTTTGAAATAGAAAATTTAAAGTGAAAGTATAAAGACATGTTCAGTTGAAGATTGTCTCACTTCCCTGAAATCTGGATGGACTCATTAAAAGCTCAACATCACTTCTTCTTGTATAGTCATAGTTGCACTTGAGCATTTTTATACTGAAATACATATTAGAATGTAAAGTACTTTCTTTTATTTCTCCTTCATATGACAGGACTTTATATCAACTTTTATAATATATATGGTAGGTGGATTATACTATGTATGAATTTCAATTCAGAACAGTACAGGCAGTATTTCAGATGTACTTGTTTTAAGAAGTGGGTGGGATGGATAATCTCATCAAAGTCTCCTTGGTAATGAAGGGCTCATTTTACTGGTGATTGTTGCTACAAAGATTTTGGTATTCTTCTCTTGGAACTATCTTCGGAGGCAAGGCAGGGTTTAATTTGCTTGCCTCTGGCATTCACTAGTTAAGAATTTTCTAGGGTTTTGCTCATTGCAGAAGATTTTGACTTTTGAAGAGTCCACAATTTTTCAGAGCCAATTCTGTGACCAGTGAGAGTGATCAAGCTGAATGATGATCTTCTTGGTCACCAAATGGTGGGGTCCTTGGGGCAGGAATTGCATTTTATCTCTCTTTGCTGCTCCATTCTCAGCACTTACTATATAGCAGGTGCTCAGCGTGAGTTGAGTAGAATTTTTGTCAGATAAGCAATGTGAACTTGGTGTAAGAAACCTGAATTAATGCATTGCTGTCATACTGAATTTAAGTAACACAGAAGTGTATATCATAACAGAAAGTGGAACCTCCTAGTTAGTAGGAATATTTAAGAGATGGTATGGCCTGGTCACACCCCCTCAGAGTGGATGCTGGTTAAGACCAGCTGGTAAACCCACAATGGCTCATTCTAGTTGAATATTCCCTTTCTGTTCTTTTTGGAAATTCCAGTTCCCACAGGTTACCTATTAGGAGTAAGGGTGGATTTAGAAAGTTCTCTTCTCTCTATAGCAAACATTATTAAAAGTCTGGGGAGTATTCTTTCAGACTTGAAATGTGTCCATGGAAGTCAGGGCAGGGAAAAGGGCTTGTTCTTGATGAATGAGACATATTTTAATGTATTTATTCAGCATATAAAAATGAGATTTATATCATAATACTGTTCTAAAATGTATTCTTTTTCACTTCCTATTTCACAACACATTAGAAGCACTTTGCAATCAAGTGTTTTGAGTAGTTGACGCTGCAGGAAATTCCAAAGTGCAAGTTGCCAAAAGTGTTTTGAAGAAAGGAGTAGATTACCAAAGGGACAATTTCCGTGGGGAAAAAAGCCTGCAGATACATGAGTTCCTATGAATGTGCTTTCTTCCCTTTTTTGAAACATGCTAGAGTTTTGCATTTGGTAGATCCGAGTTTAAATTCCAGTGTGAATTTATGTTCTAGTGTGGGAGATAAGCACTAAACAAGTAAACAAAAAAGCAAACAATGTCAACATCACTCTCAACTCTGGTCCCTGTTCTGAAAGATAAGCAGTGCGAAGGCTTAGACCCAAAAGAAGGAGACCATTTTAGATAGGAGGCCTCTGAGGAGGACACCCCTGAATTGAGACCTGAGAGCATGCACTGGCCCTGGGGTAGGAGAGAGCTGAGAGTGTTTGAAGAGCTGCACAGGGCATGAAAATTTAGTCTGCTACCAGGGGAGCCTTTGGAGAAGGGATCAGAGGGACAAGCAGGAGCTAGACCTTGAAGATGCTTACAATCTGTTTTAAAGAGTTCCGATTTTATTGTAAGGTAAGTGGCTGATTCTGATTTGGTTTTAAAGGCCCTTTTTAGTTATTGTACAGAGAATCAATTAGAGAAGAACAAAGGTTGAAGCATGGAGACCAGTGAGGAGCAATTGCCATTGTCCAGACACAAGAGGATGGCAGCTTGGATGAGGGAGATGTGTGGAAATGAGAACAGTACTTCACCTTTTTACAGGTAGAACCAACAGGATTTGCTGAGAGAGTGAGGGATTTGGGCCTGAGTAACTAAGGTTAGTGGTGCTATTTATAGAAATGAGGAAGGTAGGAAAACAATGAGTTTGACAGGCAGAGGGGTCAGAGAAGTGAGTTGTGTTTGGTTAAATTCATTTTGAAATGCCTACTTGACACTCAAGTGGGTATCAAATAGGTAGTGGTAGTTCCACAGATGAGTTTAATCTGGAGATGTAAATTTCAGAGTAACACATATGGACATATAGATGTATTTAAAGATAGATATATTTAAAGCCACAGGAGCTGACATGGGAAGGTGGTTTTATTTTCCAGTTTTTAAACATCTTTTTTGCACAGTTTCTGAGTGACGATAGAAAGAACTTAAGGAAAGAGAAGAGGGAGAGGGAGAGGGAGATACATAGTTTAAATTTTACCCATACACGATGTCTTGCAACAAAGCAACAAAGCAAATGTTTGGCTTTTCCATGTACCTTTTAGCAGATGCCCTTTTCTGAGACATGGGACATGCACACCACCTGCTGGTCATTTCTTAGCATTTTCCAACATGACCAAGGTAGAAAGTTTCTAGTGTGTCAAATGTACAGATGGTCTCCAACTTTCAATGGTTCCACTTAGAATTTTTTTGACTTTATGATGATATGAAAGCAATGCACGTTCAGTAGAACCTATAGTTTGGTTTTGAACTTTGATCTTTTCGCAGGCTAGCCAAATGCAGGAAGATACTCTCTTCCTCTTCCTCTCATGGTGATGCTAAGCAGAGGCAGTGAGCTGCAGCTCCCAGTCAGCCATGCGATCATGGGGGAAACAAATGAGACCTTATCGGGCTGTGTTACTGAGCTAGGAAGTATGATGGCTTAAGTATATTAAATGCATTATCAATGTATGATATTTTCAAATACAATAGGATTATCAAGACATAACAGCATAGTAAGTCAAAGGGCATATGGGTATACCATAGAAATAAAAGTCAAGTGTACTTGTACAAGTAGCATACAATCACTTACTAGGGAGATCAGAGGTGCTATAGGTGTGGCAGAGTAGTGGAAAGAACCTGCATTTGGAAAAGAGAGCTCCAGAACTGAATCTTATCTTGCTTAACCAAGAGAGAAAATTCCTGGCCTTTAGACTCTAGAGCAGCAGCCTGTCCAAAAAAACTTTTTGGATGATGGAAATGTTCTATATCTGCACTGTCCAGTACAATGGACACAAATAGCATGTGGCCGTTGAACACTTGAAATGTGGCCGTTGTGACTAAGGAATTTTAACTATTTTAAATTTAAATAGCCAGTATGGCTAGTAGCTTCTATATTGGACAACATGATTCTAAAGGCTCAATTTCTTCCTCTATACAATGGGGATAATAACACCTAGTTACAAGCTTTTATGGCCATTGATTGAGATCATTTGGGAAAATATCTAACACTATGCATGATTTATAATGGGCAGTGGAGAAATATACATTTGAATATACCTCCAATGAAATCAGTAGAACATTCCGCCCACACCCCTCCACCTATCACTAAAGCTTTCATTAATCTCCTAGTGTGAATTCCAAAAGAAAAACAGGGAATATGCATTAGTACCACAAGTCAGGTTCTTTTTAAAAAAAACTTTGTGTTTGAATTTTTGAAATGAATCAGTCAATGTGGTGTTTTGCATTCTTCCCTCTTTCTGAGATGGGCGACTGTATCAGCTTATGGTGAGAAAGTCATCCTAGTCAATGAATAATCAAAGGCAAAGCCAAGCAGATGATAAATGTTGGCCTCCATCCTGTGAAGCCACCCACTAAGCAAAGTTGAATAAATCTGTTCAGGCTTAGCATATTTTTCAGGGTAATTGGTTGCAGTTTTCTCAGACTCTTTGATTGGTTAACTTTCCCCTGGGCTCATTCCAAACTCATAAAACAGACAGTGAAGTAAGTTCCTGATTTCAATTTAAGTTTCAGGGAGAGGACCATAGTATTAGCTCTGACAATACTGGAAACACGAAGTGTTTGTTCAGGCTTCTCTTTCCTGCCAACATTTGTGCTTCTGTAATTTTCCTTCTTGGTAAGGGCCACAGGTGATTGGAGAGAGCACCAGAAAATGACAGGTAATTAAACCAATTATGGTTCTGTTGTGCAGGTTGTGAGCATTTCAAATCATGGGGCTCAGAAGCTGTGAAGGTAAACAAGAGGGACACATCAGAAATGGTTAATTCTGTGGATTTAGAGTCAGGAGATCTGGGTTCAAGTTCTACCTTCTCCATCTATCCACAGTGTGACCTTATGTGAGACCTTAACACCTCTCTGAGCCTGTCTTCTTCTCAGTAAAATGGACATAATGCCAGCCAGCTCAACAGATGGTTGTGAGGAGAAATAAGATATTAATCATTAAGCACCAGGAACAGTGCCTGGTATGTCATAAGGACATAAAAAGAAGTGGTGAGCATCATATCACCTTCTTTAGTATGGTATAGCTATGCATCTGAGAAAGATTAAAACTCTTGACATAGTGTTTTTGTGTCCCCATTGTTATGGATGGCATTGCTCTCCCTACCAATTCATAGCAAAGTTCTAACCCCAACTACCTCAGGATGTGACTGTATTTGGGAAAATGGCCTTTAATGAAGTGACTAAGTTAAAATGAGGACATTACGAGGGATCCTAATCCAATGTGACCAGTATCCTTAGAATGAGAAGAAATTTGGACAAAAGACAGAGGGAAGATTCTGTGATGAACAGCTCTAAAGACAGCTCACTATCAGCTCAGGACAGATACCTCAAAGGAAACACACTTTGCGGAAACTTGGGTGGTTTTTTTTGTTTGTTTAGTTCTGTTTTGTTTTGTTTTTGAGATGGGTCTCACTATGTAATCCAGGCTGGCCTTGAATTTGCAGCAATCCTCCTGCCTCAGCCTCTCCAGTGCTGGGATAACAGGCATGTACTACCACATTTGGCCTTGCTAAACTTTGATCTTAGAATTCCAGCCTCCAGAACTGTGAGAAAGTACATTTCTGTTGTTTAGTCCCCCATCTGTTGTACTTTGTTATGGTAGCGCTAGCAAACTGACAGTTCACTCAGCCTGATACTCGCTTACTTAGTTTTTATGCAAGTACTTTTTATACTTATTCTGTTCAGATTCTAGGGCACAAGGGGGAATAATTTAGAGTCCCCACACTCATGGAATTATGTTATGGTCAAGCACACAAATGAGATAATTCCTAGTGACACTGTAAAGGCCCCAAGGTAGAAATGAGCTTGGAGGGTTGAAGGAATAGAATGGAAACCTGAGTCGACAAGTGAACTGAGTGAGGGAGAAGGAATGTAAGACAAGGTTGAGGAGGCAGGCAGGGTGGACTCAGATTCACCAACTTCATGATTTGTTTTCCTCTTCAGTACTAGGGGATGTTGTACGACTGAGCTTCATCCCCAGCCTCCCCTCCTTTTTGAGACAGTGTCTCACTAAGTTGTCCAAATGGGCCTCAAACTTCTAATCCTCCTGCTTCAGGTTCCGGACTAGCTGTGATTATAGATGCATTCAATTGTGCCTGGGTCAACTTCACATTTTTATGGTTATTTGATTTATGGAGAGTCAGAACTAGAACTCAGTCCCACTAACTCCTTGGTCACTACTGCCTTCACAAACACCATCATGATTCTTGTTTAGTGTATCCAGGAATATTATAGATCACCCACCACTTGGACTTTCCTTCAGGAAAGGATTATTCCTTAGGTATTGGGAGTGACACTGGAAAATAACCATCTGCCACTGCCCACTTGGCAGATTGCACCAGCTGAAGAAAATTGCCTTGCCCTAGGTCATGCTTCTTTCTTGCATGCCATGTCCACTGGCAAAGAGGGGTACCAGCCTAAAGATTGACCCCGTTGCTCCATCTTGACAACTCAGAAGCCCCAGTGCGTCTTCCAAGATGCCTATGAGGTAGGCTGAGACCTTTTAAAACTACCTTGCTATTTGAATATGGTGGCAAATTCCTGTGATCTGAGCACTTGGGAGGCGGATGCAGGAAGAGTTCAAATATAGGATCAGCCTAGGATAAACTGCAAGATATTGTCTCAAAAAAAGACAACTACCTTGCAGATCAACTTCTCTGTCCAGTCTTTTAGTCTTGGGGACCAATGTTGTCTCCAAGAACACTACCTCATAAATATCCTGCTGCTAACCTCTTTCACGGACTGTGCCTCTCTGGAGCCCCACTGTGGCAGTGTCCCTGTTGAAAAGCAAGCAAGGGATGAACCAGCAAATGCAGATCTTCAAGGCTTCTAATAAGGAGATGGCTGTATGCCTGGCAGCTGTGAAGTAATGATGAGTGAAACATGATTTTTAGAACACTTCATGATTTCTGTAGCAGGGCTCACTGTACTTACAATCCCTTTAGAGTGATCCTTTATGCACGGGCCGCCTCTATGACCCTGAAATTGTGGCTTCAGCTAATTGGACCAAGGACAAACACCTGACTCAAAGAGAGTCATCTCCAGGTCATGCGGTAGCCTAACAGGTGGCTTTTTAAATCAAATGACTTCTGTTCACCTACCCAGCCCCTGACCAAATTGTATTCTTTTTTACCTTGGCATTACAGGTACACTGCCTCCTGTGGCTTTCCCTTTCCTTACACACATTACCTGTGTAATAATCTACATCCTCCCCCTCCCATACCTCCATTTCCTTTGCCTAGCAAACAACTATGTATCCTTTATCCCTAAAGTTGCTTCCTTAAGGAATCAGTCCCTTTCTGTTCCTTGATTTGATGCTCTTTGTAGTTCTCTTCCAGCACTTGCCCAATTTTTTATTCTTTTTCTTTTTCTTTTACTTATTTTATTTATTTGTTTTTTGGTACCGGGGATCAAACTCAATCAAGTCCTTGTGCTTGCGCAGCTGGTGGCAAAACCACTGAGTTAAATCCCCAGCCCTCTTTTCTTTTTGAATATTATTTTATTGGTACATTTTAGGTATACAATATAATGACATTCATCATTGGAAATTTGCACCTTTACA
>NW_004624773.1:15501230-15542584 GCF_000247695.1 Heterocephalus glaber
AAAATGGAAACACAGTCTTTGTAAATAGGGAGGGATGGAGGGGTTGAAGAGAGGGCAGGGGAAGGGGGAAAAATAAGACCCAGGAGAGATTATGTAAAGGTGCAAATTTCCAATGATGAATGTCATTATATTGTATACCTAAAATGTACCAATAAAATAAAAAAGAATGAAAAGAATCACACCACAGTGGTATATGTGCACCCATGTTCGTAGCAGCACAGTTTGTAATAGCTAAAACTTGGAAACAACCCAAATGCCCATCAACTGAAGACTGGATAAAAAAAATGTCATTTTTAAAATAAAATGGAGCACTATTCAGCCATAAAGAATGAGAAACTAGAGACATTCATAGCTAAATGGATGCACATTGAGACCATGCTCTTAAGTGAAATAAACAGGACACATAAAAAAATAAGACAGAAATAGTTTCTCTGGTGTAAGAAACTGAAAGTGTAAATGAGGATCAAAATGTATAATAAATATTGTGAAATAGGAAGAAAAGGTTCAAAGGGGAAGGGGAAGTGGGAGGGGTAGGGGAAAGGAATGAAGGAAAAGGAATAAATATGAGAAAATGAAAAAATGGAAATGAATTCTTTGTAAATAGGGAGGGCTTGAAGGGAGGGGAGGGGAATGGGGAAAAAAATAAGAACCAAGACATATCACGTAAAGGTACAAATTTCCAATGATGAATGTCAGCATATTGTATACTTAAAATGTACCAATAAAATTAATGAATAAAAAAATGAAAAAGTCAAAATCAAAATGAATTTTGTCAAAATCCAGAAGATTTTTAGTAATTACTTTGAAAACCTGTACTCCAATAAGTTGGAGAATGCAGAAGAAATTGATTTCTAGATATATCTGAAGTACCAATACTAAGCCATGAAGATATAAAAACCCTGAATAATCCAAGGCCAGGCAATGAAACTGAAGCAGTAAAAAACAAAACCAAAAAACTACCAACTAAAGAAAGCCTAGGTCTTGACAGATTCACTGCCAAATTCTACAAGAATTTCAGGGAAAATCTATTGTCAATATACCTCAAACTCATTAATGAAATTGAAAGGGAAGGAGTACTTCCAAAGTCATTCCTGGAAGCCAGCATTAACTTCCAAAACCAGACAAGGACCTATTTAATAAGACAACTACAGACCATTTTCTTTAGTGAACATAAATGCAAAAAGCCCCAACAACATACTGACAAACAGAGTGCAATGAACCATCAAAAAGATCATACACCATAAGTTTAAGTAGGATTCATTCTCCAAGGATGGATTGGTATATGCAAGTCAATACATGTAACACATCACATAAATAGAAGCAAGGACAAAAATCACATGATCATCTCAATAGGTGTAGAAAAAGCCTTTGGTAAATCTAACATCCACTCATTATAAAAACCCTGAAGAAAATAAGTACAGAAGAACTTTACAATCTAATAAAGGCCATTTATGACAAACCTTCCACCAATATCATATCAGATAGGGAAAAGAACTTTTCCTCTAAAATCAGGAACAAGACAAGAATGTCTACTATCACAACCTGTTTGATATAGTAATTGAAACATTAGCCAGAGCAATCAGGCAAAAGAAAGAAGTAAAAAGGATATGTATTGGAAAAGAAAAGGTCAAATTATTATTATTATTATTATTATTATTTACAGACAACATGACTCTCTTAATAGAAGACTTTAAAAATCCTACCAAAAGACTCCTAGAATTAACCAAATTCAGCAATGTAGCAGGATACAAAATCAAAACACAAAAATCAGTATAGTTCCTGTAATCAATAATAAACTTACTGAGCAAGAAACTAGGAAAACAATATAATTCACTGTAGGAGACTGAAATATTGATTATGCCCAAAGCAGGCTATTAGCAGTGCAGGTGGTAGAGTTAGCCCCATAATTGGCTTGTTTATAGAAGTGAGTCCAGCCAATCCTATGTGCCAAGGTCAAAGTAAGTTGCACCCAAATTCCATCCCCACCACTAAAACCTTACTAGAAGGACAGTGTTCTATTTGCAACCATATATTTTGTCTATTCTGTTCCTAATTCAGGAATGCTTTGCCTTGTCCTTTACCAGCCTTGCTTACATTAATTTCCACAGAAACTGCACATCTCATATAGTCCTGCCCTTGCACATAGCTCACCTTTACTCCCAATTGATTAACAGTAAAAATCTGTGGCTTGGACTGGCCAGCACCTTTGTTAGTTGCACTGGCATTGGTCATCCTGGTGCCCTGTTTTCTGTCTCTCTTAGTTCTGTCTTTTAGGTTTTTTTTCCCTCACGCCCACATCGTACACTAAGAAGGAGACTGGAGCCTACTGCAGAGGTTTCCAGTAATGTTTCAGGGGTCCCCAGTAATGCACAATAGCACCAAGAAAAATGGAATACTTAGAAATTAATCTAACCAAGGAAGTAAAAGACTTCTACAGTGTAAACTATGATACTTCGAAAAAGGAGATTGAAGAGGACATCAGAAAGTAGAAAGATATTCCCTGTTCCTGTATAGACAAAGCCAATGTTGTCAAAATGGCCATAGTTCCAAACTTACAGCTTTAATAGAATCCCAATGAATATAGCAACAACATTCCTCACAGAACTAGAGAAAACAATCCTAAAATTCATATGGGACTAGAAGAGACCCAGGATAGCAAAAGCAATTCTGGGCAATAAGAGCAAAGCAGAAAGCATAACAATCCCAGATTTCAAGTTACTGAAAGTTATTACAAAACTATAGTGATAAAAACAGCATAGTACTGGCACAAAAGCAGGTATGTAGATCAATGAAACAGAACAAAGGATATAGAAATAACCCCAGGCACATTCAGCTATCTGATCTTTAACAAAGGAACCAAAAACATACACTGAAGTAAAGATAGTCTCTTTTGTACATGATGCTGGAAAAACTGGCTATCCACATGCAGAAGATTGAATCTAGACTCATTTCTCTCACCATGAACTAAACTAAAATCAAAATGGATCAAAGATCTAAATATTAAAACAGAAGCACTTAATCTGCTGGAAGATAAATTAGGTAAAACTCTTAAGGACATAGGCCTAGGAAAGGACTTTCTGAACAGAACCCCAAGAAGAAACAACATCAAGAATTAACAAATGGGATTATATCAAATTTTAAAACTTCTGCCTAGTAAAGGAAAGGATCAGCAGAGTCAAGACAACCTACAGAATGGGAAAAAAATTGGGGCAGCTGTTCCTCGGACAGAGGACTAATATTTAGAATATTTAAAGAACTGAAAAAAATAGACACCCCCAAATAAAAAAAAATCCAATCAAATTGAGCAACTGAAATGAACAGACAGTTCTCAGAAGAAGTTCAAATGGCCAAAAAAATACAGGAGAAAATGTTCCATATCCCTGGTCATTACAGAAATGTAAATCAAAACAGCACTGAGATTCCATCTTACTTCAGAATGAATGACTATCATCAAGAAGTCAAACAATAACAAATGTTGGCAAGGCTGAGGGGAAAAAGGAATGCTTCTACATTGTTGTTGGGCATTTAAACTAGTAAAAACGCCAAGAAAATCAGTGTGAAGAGTTCTCAAAAAATTAAAAATCAAAATTCCTCCACGCCTGCCTTGTAAGCACAAGGTCCTGAGCTCGATCCCCAGTACAAAAAAAAAATCAAAATTCCTTTTGATCCAGCTATTTTCCTTTTAGATATCATCCCTAAAGAGTTAAAGACATCATATTATAGTAATATATGCATATCCATGTATATAGCACAATTCATAATAGCTAAATGTTGGAAGTGACCCACATGTCCATCAACAGATGAATGGATAAAATAAATGAGGCATTTATACACAATCAAGTATGACTCTGCTATAAAGAGGATAAACTTGAATTATTTGTATGAAAATGAATTCACCTTAAGGCAATAATAATGTTAAGTAAAATTAATCAGACACACAACCTAAATATCTCATGGTGTCCCTTATATGAGAAACCCAAAATATAAATAAAGAGCAAAATAAAAGATGGATAATAGGAATATAGATCTTTGTGAAAGGAAAGAAGACCAACAGGTGAAGAAGGTAGGAGGAAAGGCAGGGGAAAGGGATAAAAAGAGAATTAAAATGTGTTATGTACATATATGAAGAAAGAAAGAAAGAAAAGACATATGCCAGGCATGGTGTTGTACACCTGTAACCCCAGCATTCTGGGAGGCTGGGGGAGGAGTATTGCAAGTTCAAGGCCAACTTGAACAATTTAGTGATTTAGAGAGACCCTGGCTTAATATTTGTGTATGGTTTATGCATAATTTGTTCTGGAGTCATGCTTGTAATCCAAAGCACTTGTATATCAAAGTAAATCTCCCCACAAGAAATAATGGAAACTCAATATATTCCACAAACCAAAAGTATTTATATAAAATTATTACAATATTGTAATATAAGACAAAATAATAAAGAAAATACAAAATATAAAGAAAAAAACTCAACCTGCACTTACCCTTGAAAACCATCCTAACTGGTGTGAATGAGACAAGAGAGAGGAGGGTTATTATAGTGTAGGATGACTTTCACTATCACTAACAGAAACATTATTGGCTCAATAGAGTCTTTTTCTTTTCATGCAGTTTTAACAGTTTTAACATATCCAATGATACTTGCTTTTGTCTCTTTTTGAGGATTTAACGGAAATATGACATTTCACTGTCATTAAACAGACTTATTGGTCACACTACTCCAGCTTTTTCTATAAAATTTTGCACTGTTTCCCACATTTTACACATCTTCCTAATGTCATTTAATGTGAGGGATTCTTCTGCCTTTTTCTCCTCCTCCTCTGCAGATGAGATCTCCTCTAGAAACCATTGGCTCAGTTGTGATCATGTGACACTGAGCATCATGCACTACTCATATTGCAAGACATCACTTGATCAAGTTAGAATTTATTAGAAATGTTTTCTCAAGCCAGGGATTTAGCTCAGTGGTTCTGGCTCCTGCCTCGCAAGTGCAAGGTCCCAAGACTGATCCCTGGTACCAAAAAAGAACTGACTTAAGAAATGTTTTCTCATCTTGTGGAACAAGCTACTTGCAATCCAAGGTTTTAATATATACGTATATATTAAAACCTATTATTGGCAGCTTAATATTATTTTTTAAACTTCCTAATCTTAATTTCTAGCATGGTAAAGATCAATAAGAATGATGGACATGAACAAACACTTTTGGGAGTCATCATTAAAGTTTAAAATTACAGAGGAGTCTGGAGATCAAAAAATTTGAGAACACTCAGGTAGAGTATGAATCAGAATTTTTTTGGATGCAAGAGAAAAACTCAGCTCCAACAGCTGTAAGTCAAAACCTGTCCCTTCATCCCTTGGGGCTTATCCCTCATTTCTGTCTTCATGTCAGGCAGGTGCTCAGCAGTTCTGGGTTTACATTCTATTACCTTTGCAAGCCCAGAGCATCTTTTCCAATGCCCCAGGGTAGACTCCCATTGTCCTGCCTCCCATCACACTTCAATCTCTAAAGCTAATTACTAGGGTTCCCATTGGCCAAGTTCATCTCTGGAATGATGAGTTGTGCACTGTCTGTATTTAATGAACTTTTAGTTCATTTAGTGTGGTCTAAAACCTTGTGACTTACTCAAGGAAAATCAGCAGAAAATCTACCAGGACCTTGAAATTCTGCTAGGATAAGAAAAGGAGAAAGGCTCAGGCCAGAGCTGGGAGAGCAGGCATAGCAATAGAAGCCAGGAAGCTGCTCTTGGGGAAGGTGGGCTTGGCACTGCCAGGTCAGCTTTGTTCCCTTCCATCTCCACCCTGCACTCTATTTAGGCAGTATTCCTCCAGAGCCTTCTCCTAGAGCTCTCACTTCCTCTTCTCCATGGCAGTCTAGGATTTCCTAAGCAATCACAGGAAAGGGTTCCTTCCTGACACCCACTTCACAGAAAGCCCCAGGTTCATTCACATCCCACAGGCTGCACCTATGGCCCTTGGATTCAATGGCTTCCCTGAAGGACCTTGGGCATTGATAAGATGTGTTACTGCCCAGAGACTTTTTATCTGGGTTTTAAGTGTCTGAGTTTGCAAGGACCTATGTTTCTAATCCCACGATCTTGCATAGTTTTCCAAGGTCCTACTACCTAATTCAGCAAGTCACCTGTATCTCTAAGTTCCTCTGCCCCTCCAGAAAGTGACTAAATTACAACAAAAGCTAAGAATCAGTTTCCTTAACCTTATCATAGACTAAGAGGTGCCGGTAAAAACAGAAGCTTCTGTTTCTTGAATATTTAATACCTTATGTAGATAAACTTCTTTACTTCTCTCATCATTATGATGTAAGTATTAGTATGCCCATTTTACAGATGCAGAAACCAAGGCCCAGAGAGGTTAACTGATTAGCCCAAAAGCACATAGTCTGGTATTACAAATGGAATTCAACCATACTTTTCCTGACACCAATATCCATGATTTGTTTTTATTTTGGGTACTGAGTATTGAACCCTGGCTTAGTGCCTGATAAGCAAGTGCTCTACCATTCAGCTATTGATTGATTTATTCATTGCAATACTAGGGATCAAACCCAGGGACCAAACTTTGTACTAAGTTACATCCCCAGCCCTTTTTTAGTTTTTATTTTGAGACAAGGTCTTGCTAAGTCACTAAGTTGCCTAGGCTGAGGTCTTCCTGCCTCAGCCTCCTAGAGCAGTAGTCCCTAACTTTTTGGGGACCAGGAACTGGTTTGGGGGAAAAAAGTTTTTCCATTGATGGGAGTGATTCAAGTACATTACATTTATAGTGCACTTTATTTCTATGATCACATCATAATACATAATTAATAATGATGTAGCTCACTATAATGCAGAATTACAGGGATCTCTGAACTTGTTTCCATGAAATGAGGCAGTCCCATCTTGTGATGATAGGAAACAGTGTCTTAGTCACTTTTCTCATTGCTAGGACAAAATACCAACACCCACCATTTAAAGGAAGAAAGGTTTGTTTTGGGCCACATTTCAGTATATACCTGGCCAGCTCCAAGGCAGGAAGGCATGGTGGAGATGTCTGGTGGCAGAAGTCTCTGCTTCTTATGATGCCAGGAAGACGAGACTGAAGGGCTGAGCCATGGAGGGAGAGATGCCTTTCTGGGTCACACCCGCAGTGGCCCACATCATCCAACCAGCCCACCTCCTAACACCAGGCCAACTGTATTGACCCATAATCCAATCATCTTCCACAAGCTCTGTCTCTGAGCACGTGAGGCCCTGGGAGGTACATCTAGATATAATCCATAACAGACAGTGACACCTGAAGTGTGTTGCTTATGTCTGGTGTACTCTGTGTTCTTATTTTGGTTGCTGTTATTGCAGAAAATCCTGCTACATTAAGATATGATATTGGAAAAAGAACCCGGTTTTTCAGTGTTTTTGTGACAATCTCAGGATATTTCACCTTGACTTTAATCCAGAACATATGAAGAGTTGAAGTTGCCTCAAACATATTTTTAACACCACCATCATTTGCAATCTCAAGCAGTTGATCACCTTCTAGTATGGACAAAGTCAATTTGGTTGGCTTATTCACAAATGAGTTCCAGATCCATTCCTTCCCAGTGTGGGGTCTTTTATGGTTGGGAAGCAATGCTGAAACTCTTTTGAAAGCTGAGAAAGTTGATTATGTTCCAGGTGGGAGAAAGAAGGCCTTGGTTCAATCTCTTTCAAAACCTCTGCTAATGTTTGAAGCATGTCGAAAATCTCAATTTTCATTCATTGCCCCTTAATTCTGGTTTGGCCTTGAATGCATCCATGTTATCTGCCAACTTGGACACAGCTGTTCTCTCCTGAAGTGACAGATCGAACTTGTTGAGCAGGTTAAATACATCACATGAGTAAGCAAATTTTGCAATTCATTCTGTGTCACTGAAATGTGCTGTCAGGGGTGACATTTTCTAAAAGAAATCTCTAGGGTGGTTCTCATTACTCAATAACTCTGGCTAATGGTCTACCTTTAGAAAACCATCCCACTTCTGTGATTCTCTACCTCCATCTCCTCAGAGGGCTACAAAACAGATGTGGATTGAGGGCATGTACTTTAATTTTAATCACGTTCTGCAAAATGTTATTAAGTTCAATGACATTCTATGGTTAACCAGCATTTCTCTGTGGATGACACACTGCATAGACTCACATTCAGAACCGTCCTTTTTGAACTGAGTAGTGATACCAGAAAGCTGTCTAGTCATGGCGGCTGTTCCATCCATACATATACTTACACAAAATGCCCAACTCAGTTTTTCTGAAACATAACCATTCAGACTCAAATAGTTTGCAGCTATGGTGTGTTTGGCAATAAAAGTCTACATAACATGTCCTCCTGAAAAATATATCACACAAAAACAAGTATCGTTACTTTGCTATCAACATCAGTAGACTCATCGACCTCAGTTGCATACCATGGTGACTCATTAATTCTAACAATTGTGCCTCAATATACTCTGGTATTTCACCAGTTTGTCTAGGTATAGGGCTAGTCAAAAGTGGAAACACCTGCCACCTTTTGAACTACAGGTTTTCCTAAAAGGTCATGACAACTGTCCTTAGCTGGAGGCAAGATCAATTCTTCACCAATAGTAAAGTACTTAGCTTTCACAGTGTGGTTAGCCATTAAAAATGATGTTCTAGTGCAGACACATTTGATGAAGTTGTGGCCTTCATTAACTGCTTCTATTCTTTGTGTTTGTTTTTTTGAAAAACTTCAAAAGCTTGTTTTTTAATGCAGGGTGCATGCTCTTAAAGTATCTCCAAATATTACACAAAGTGGCCTTGGAGAATGGGAATCACCTATTGCAATGAACCCATAATTTAACTAGGACTCTTGCTATTTTCCTTTAAATGCAGCTTCTTGTTTTTGGCAATCTTAGAGTCTTTTACTCTCTTATCATTAGGTCTTTCCCCCTTTTCAAAGATGCTTTCCAGTGACTTTATTTTTTGCTAGGAATAATTTGTGGGTTTACTAAAACTGTGATTGAGACAAGAGTGCTATGAAGAAAAGAGGCATAGATGGAAGTGGTAAATAAAATGATGGTCAGGCCATGCATGGACTAAAATAAGTGCTCAGTCCTGACTTAAAACCTGCCACAAGATGCTGCTGGACAATTTAAGTACATCAACTCCCTTGCCACTATAAAGCTTGCCACCAGATTCAGCTTGTCACTTGCCACTCACTGATAGAGTTTTGTCTTTTGTTTTTAAAACAGTCTCTCTATGTACTTCAGGCTGGCCTTGAACTCACTATGTAGCCCAGGCTGGCCTTGAACTCATGGTGATCCTTCTGTCTCAGCCTCCTGCATGTTGGATTTATAGGTGTGTACCACCATGCCCAACACTGATAGAGTTTTTATGAGTCCTCAATCAATTGATTTATTATAGTCTCTGTGCAGTCAAACTTCTCTGCTAATGTAAATCTGTATTGGCAGCCACTCACCAGCACTAGCACCAGTGCCTCAGGTCCTCCTCAGAGCATCAGGTGTTAGATTCCCATAAGGAGCACACAACTTAGATTCCTTTCACGTGCAGTTCAGAGTAATGTTCACACTCACATTAGGCTCTAATGCACCACTAATCTGACAGGAGGTGGAGCTCAGGGGGTAGTTTGAGTAATAGGAGTGGCTGTAAATACACATGAAGATTTATTTCCTTGCCCACCACTCACTTCCTGTTTTGTGGCCCAGTTTTTAGAGTGCTTTGGGGACCCCTGTCCTAGAGTACCAAGATTAAAGGTGTGTGTGTACCACCACACCCAGCTATTTTTTATTTATTATATATATTTTATTATATATATATTTATTTATTATATATATAATTAAGTTTATTGGTACATTTTAGGTATACAATATGCTGACATTCATCATTGGGAATTGTACCTTTACATGATAGATCTTGGTTCTTATTCTTTTCTTCATTCCCCTGCCCTCCCTTCAACCCCTCCACACCCCTCCCTATTTACAAAGACTGTTTCCATTTTTCCTTTTCCCATATTTCTTCCTTTCCTTTCTTTCCTTTCCCCTACCCCTCCCACTTCCCCTTCCCTTTTGGACTTTTTCTTCCTATTTTACATTATCTATTATACATTTTGATCCTTATTTACACTTTCATTTTCTCATACCAGAGAGACTATTTGGTATTTACACATGTGTGTCCTATTTATTTCACTTTAGTATGGCCTCAGTGTACATCCATTAGCTATAAATGTCTCTAGTTTCTCATTCTTTATGGCTGAGTATTTTTCATTTTTAAAATTTATTTATTTGGTTTTTTGAGACAAGGTCTTGCTTTGTGGTTCAGGCTGACCTGGAACTCATTATGTAGCCCAGCTGGCCTTGAACTCATGGCAATCCTTCTGCCTCAGATTCCACAGTGCTGGGATTATAGGCATGTGCCACCATGCTTAGGTATATTTTCTATTCTTTGAGATGAGGTCTCACCAAGTCCAGGCTGGCCTCGAACTTGGGATTTTTCTGCCTCAGCTTCCTGAACAGCCAGTATTAACAGGCATGCACCATTGCCCCTGCTCCCCGTGTCCACAATGATAACCACTATACAAACTGCCTTTGATTATTCCTTCTAAAGGACATTCACATATTGGATGGAGGTAGAGAAATGAGAGTTAACTTATGTATTAATTAGGGAAATGCTAGGTAACATAAATACCTATTTCACTGGTTACACAGTAATACCTACAGTGGTCACTAGCTATCCATGTGGGATTAGTTCCAGAACATCCCTCAGATAACCAAAATCCAAGCATGCTTAAGTCTTACATAAAATTATGTAATGCTTACAAATAACATATGCACCTCCTCACATATACTTAAAATCATTTCTAGGTTACTTCTAACACTGAATACAACGTAAATAGTTATTCTATTTTATTGTTCATGGAATAATGACAAGAAAAGTCTGTATGTGTTTGGTACAGATGGAGATTTTTTCCAAATATTTTCAACCTGTGGTTGAATGAATCTGCAGATGTGGAATCCATGGGTACAGAGAGCCAACTATATTTCCCATTCACATAACAATTTTTTTTTGTTTCTTTGAGACAGGGTCTCACTTTGTAGTGAAGGCTGGCCTTGAACTCACTATGTAACCTAAGCTGGCCTCAAACTTGCAGCGATCCTCCTGTCTCTGCCTCTCAAGTGCTGAGATTACAGGTCTGTGCCACCATGCTTGGTTTCACATAACAATTGATAAAGATGTTCGTGGTGGTTTTTCTTCATGTGGTGAACCAGGCACCCAGGCTTGTTTGTCTCACGGCTCTTCCATCCCTTAGGGCCTTAGAGACCTCTGCTTCTGTGAAGAAGAGAAGAGAAGAAAGTATATGGGGTGTGAGCAAAAAATACAGCGAATATTTAAATTTTTAAAAATTATCACAGTAAAAGACACATTATCATTAATTCCCCTCAAAATAATCCTTCCTTGTATTGAACATGCTTGTCCATTGTTCTTGCCGCTTTCTGTTTTTTTTATTTTGGCTTTTTGTCTGTCTGTGGCAGAATCTTGGTATGTAGTTCAGGCTGGCCTTGAACTCACTTTGTTCCCCAGACTGGCCTTCAATCTGCAGTGATCGTTCTGCCTCAGCCTTCTGAGTGCCAGGACTATAGGCATGTGCCACCAATCCTGGCTTCTTGACACTTTCTGAAGAAGTTTTGAAAGTTTTGGTGAAAAGTTATTTATCTCTTAGTCTTAATGACCTTAACTTCTTTCTATCCCATAAATTCCAAGGTTTTGTAGTTTAATTTGTCTGGAATACATGGAAATCTGATGAAGATTTGAAGATCCTTTCAATATGGCCACATTCTTGTGAGAAATGATGGAGATAGGACAAGTCTGTCATAGGTACATTTTGTGGGCTGATGTATCCAGTACCTGAAAAGTGAGTGTTTGAATCTTTTGGGGGAGGTTCAATGTGGTCCGTTTCAGCATTCTAATGGGAGGGCAAGGGGGACTCCAGAAGCAGAAGCCTGGCCTCAGCTGTATCACTCAGTGCAGAGAGAGAAACTCAAAGATGCAGTTTTTACATAATGTTTAGAAATAAGCATCTGAGAAGTGTGGAAACATGCTGTTCTGATTTACTGAGCCCATGGTTAAGTGCGGGCATTATCACCATCTGCTGAATGTGGAAGTTGTTAAAAAATGAGTCACCTGGCACCAAAAACCACTTACACACAACTCCCCCCAATCCATCTCTTAGTATCAACAAAAAGTCTTTGCTGTTTGTAAGTTCTAAGATGTCTAAGGGAACACAAGTTCCCCCCAGTGGCACTTGGTTATTCATCCTCTAGCACAAAGGCATTGATATCCTTGAACTTTGGTGGTATACTTGCTTTTCAATGATGCTGATTTATGCTGCGTGGACAAAGACAGTACCATTTCTGAATTTATATATGTCCAGGCTGCATCAGACTCCTTTGAATATCTTTCCCACTTCATACTCAGTATTGCATTGATAGCTGGCAACTTAACCAATGAAAAAGGCTACAGATCTATCCGATCATCTCTCTTATATATGAAAGCATATGAACATTCACTCCAGTAAAGGAATACAATCCTACTTTTCTAATTGAGTTCCACTATCATTTTTATATCCTAAATACTGAAATATAAGGTTAGCTACTATGAACACATCTTATATTAGGGTAGGGTGGTGAAAGAGGGGAAGAGAAAAAAAAGTGGTTTTTCTATATGCAAAAATTTTCATGTCAAACTAAGGAAGAAAGGCTCATAACTACTTCAGACCTCATTTCTGCAACTCGCCACATAGTCATATCTATGAGAACAGTATACATATTGTACTCCAAATTTCATAAATATATTTTTTATGTCTAATATAAATATAAAATCAATAAAAACTTTAAAAATCTTTCAGACACCTAATATCGCCTGGAGCTAGGCTTCCACAAAATATAGGTTAGGAAATTCTCTTATCAGTTACTCCAAAAAAGTAATCAGCAGCAATTAAAATTGGTAAGTTCAGTGTCTGGATTCATAAAATGTTTATCCAAAGTAGACATCAATTAAAAAGAGCCAATGACAAAGTTGCAGTTGTGTGTATTGATGATGGCTGTGGGAAATTATATCTAATTAAAGTGAGGAGAGAAAAACAAGAGATGGGGAGTGCTTGAGGACTACGGGGTTTTTCATGTATTGAGGTTGATAAAAATCACTTTAATAAATTACCAAGAGAACTATTGAGCTGGAAGGTTTTTTAAAACTGCTCGAGGTGGTCAATTGTAAGGACATGGCTGAGAGAGAGAGAGAGAGTGAATGAGGATTTAGGGCTCTCTAAAAAACTGGCTTTTACCTGAAAGTAGAAAAATAAGCTGAGGGGTCAGGAAGCCTACATTTGAATCTTACCTCCACCGAGCCTGGCAGTGCATTCTTGGGCATCTCTCTGATCCTCAATAATTCTTCTCTGTCAAGTGGAAAAAGCAAGAAAAGCTCCCTTGTAAGACTGTAGTCAGGATAAAATGAGACAGGATAAGGTTAACTGCAAAGCACAGCACCAGGCAGAGTCATCTACTTAATACTTGTGAATAATAATATTCTTACACATAATGGGTTTCCATGTAAAGTTGTGAGCAAGGGGCACAATAGCTAAAGGAAAACATGGGATTTGAAAGTGGGTTTCTTCTTTTCTTTTTGCTCTTCTGGGCATCAAACAGAACCTTGAATGTTCTAGGCAAGCATTCTGCACCGGAGCCACAGCTCTAGCCCAAGAAAGCTTTGTTTTGTTTTGTTTTGTTTTTAAAGGCCATTCTCATCTAAGAGTCTGTGATCCAGCCACCTGATCGGTTTGTCCTAAGACGGAAAACTGCCATGTCTCTGCTTCTACCCATTAGGTATCACCACTTCTGACCTACTCAATTAAAAACAAACAAAAACCAAGCTTTTATTGTATAGTTAGTTCCTTTTTCCTTGCTTTTGGTTAATTTCATTTGGGTTTTCTGAATCTGAAAGCCAGCAAAACAATCCCACAGCCCCATAATATATCTTCATATAGAGACACATGTAACTCCTGATTAAACATGCCTGTGTTTTCTATGTAAAAATTTTTCACTTAAAAAATTACATTTATCCAGGTGTGGTGATGCATGTCTGTAATCCCAGCACTTGAGAGGCTGAAGCAGGAGGATCACCACTAGTTTGAGGCCAGCCTGGGCTACATAGTGAGTTCAAGGCCAGTTTGAACTACATAGTGAGATTCTGTCTCAAAAAAAAGTTATCAAAGTGTCTGTCTACATACTGGAAAGTGATTAAAAATGGAGTCACGTTTTCTTCTCCGAGAATGTGCTTCCTCCTTTGCCAACCGGTTGCACTCATAAAGCAAATCAATCTGGAGGACATTATGTTAAATGATATGTCAGGAACAGAAAGAAAAACATCACATAATCTTACTCATACATAGAATCTAAAAACAGTTGCTGTCATAGAAGTACAGAGTAGAAGAGTGGTTCAGAAGCTGGGGTAGGCTGGAGATTCATCAGTGGGTACTAAGGCACAGATGGGAGGAATAATTTCTAGTGTCTTATTGCACAGTAGGGTGACGACAGTGCCAAACAATAATGTTTATTTCAAAATAGCCAGAGGGAGCTGGGTGTTGTGGTGCACGCCTGTAGTCCCAGTACTTGAGAGGCTGAGGCAGGAGGATTTCCATGAGTTTGGGGCCAGCTTGAGCTACATAGTGAGTTGAAGGCCAGCCTGAACCAGATAGCAAGAACCTGTCTCCAAAAAAAAAAAAAAGAAAAGAAAACAAAAGGAAAGAAAAATAGCTAGAGGGGAGGATTTTGCTCTCATCACAAAGAAATGATATATATTTAATGAGATGATAAATATGCTAATTGCCTTAATTTGGTCATTGCCCAATGTACACATGTATCAAAACATCACAGAAGGGATGAGGATGTGGCTCAGTGTCGGACTACTAGCATTTGAGAGGCCCTGGGTTGGGTTTATCCTCAGCATTACAATACTCAAAAATAAAACTCCAAAATACAACACTGTACTCCATAATAGGTACAATTATTACATGCCGATCAAAAATAAAAATAATTTTTAGTGGTAAACAAATTGTATGTAACTTGATCGATGTCAATCAGCAATGCCTACTGTGTGGATACTTCTCCCTGTGACCCCCAGCTATTTTCTCCACTCTTTTCCACCCTGCTCTGCACCCTGGAAGACTGCTCTACAAAAACCAAATCATCCAGGCCCACTTGTCCTCTGCTTTCTGACTGGTCAGTCAGAGGCGTGAGCAGGTGGGAGGGTGGAAAGAAAAGGGTCGGAATATTTCTTCCTTTGCTCAGCTATGGCTTGACCTGGCTTTGGCAGTAGGCACCCCTCTGCAGCTTCATGTCCCCTGGACAGCCTCTCTCAAAGGTGTTAACTCTTGGCCAGGCTCAGGTAGTGCTTCAAGCCTGGGGGTAGTAATGGCTGCTCCAGGTGTTGTCCCTGGGTACCTCGGTGTCCCGGCTGCTGCCTCTATCCTGTCCCACCTCTGTAGCTCCTCATTAAAGTCTCTTGTCTTTTTCTCTCCTCTCTCTCTCTGTCTCTCTCTCTCTGTCTCTCTCTCCTCTCTCTGGCAGGGTCCCACTAAGTTGCCCAGGCTGGCTTCAAACTCACAATTCTCAAACTCACAATTTTCTTGCCTCAGCCTCCCAACTGGCCATGAGTCCAGGCCTGTCCCACTCTACCCAGCCAGTCTTCTTAAAAATACCAACTGATGATTTCAGCTATACGACATTCTGGAAAGACAAAAGTATGGAGACTATGAACAGATCAGGGGTTTGGAGGAGGAAGCGATGAACAGGTAGAGTGCAGTGGGGAGGTTTTAGGACAGTGGGGCTGCTCTGTATAATCTTACCAAGGTGGATGCATGGCATTATATATCTGTCCAAACCCATAGTATGCAGAATGCTTCAAGTAAACCTCAAAGTAAACCACGGACTCTGAGTGATAATGATGTGTCAGTGTTGGTTTATCTAGTTTAACAAACCCAGCACTGTGATTGGTGGTGGATGCTAACTCTGGAGGAGGAAGTGCACTTGTGGGGGCAGGTGCTATACTGGAACTCTGTACTTTCCACTTTAGCTGGCAACCTAAAAATGTTCTAAAAAAATACAGTCTATTAAGTCAAACAAAATTCTTGCTGCGTGTGCTCTTACCACGATGACGCACGTATACTGAGTGTACACCAAGTGGCAATGAAGCATAAGGAGTGATGGTGGTAAGGAAAGGGGTAAAGATGGTAATAAAGGAGGGGGCAGACCTAGCTAAAAGCCCTAAGCCAGTGGGGTCTGGTGGTGCAGGCCTGTAGTAAGTAGGGCTACTCAGAAGGATGAGACAGGAAGACTGTGAGTTCCAGGCTCTCACAGGCAACTGGGCAGCTCATCATTAGAACACCGTCTGGTTCAATTCCCAGAACCACCAAAAGGACGGCAAAACCACGGGCCAGCCAATTACTGTGCCTGACAGCACAAAATTTGTCCATGAGTTACAGAGACCCCCCAACCACAGTGACATGATCAGGAGCAGAAATGATTTCACCTTCATATAAAATCCTCTGTGCTCTGACATATAAAATGGAGATGAGGGCCAGGGATTTAGCTTGGTGGTTCCACCACCTGCCTCCCAAGCCCAAGGTCCTGAGTTCGATCCCTGGTACCAAAAAAAAACACAAAAAACCCAAAAAACAACCAAAGACGAATAAAATGGAGATGATTAGGGTACTGCTTAATTTGGTGATGGTGGGGATTAAATGAGCTAATGTCGGAAAACTTTTTTTTCTTTCTGATACCAGGGATCGAATTCAGGATCTTGCACTTGCGAGGAAGGCGGCAGAACCACTGAGCTAAATCCCCAGTCTGGATCTTGCACTTTTGAGGCAGGTGCAGCACCACTGAGCTAAATCCCTGGCCCAGGAAAACTTCTTAGTGCAGTGCCTAGATAGACTATACCCAACTTTTATTGCTATGATTGTCATCATTCTCTCTCTTCACTTCCTCTCACTGCCTTGTTCCATTCATTCCTCTTGTTATTATTATTATTGTTGTTATTAATTATTTTGAAGTACTGAGAATTCAACCTAAGGCCTTTTGCATGTGAGGAAAGCACTCTGCTGCTGAGCTACATCTCCATCCCGTGTTTTTTTTTTTTTTTTTTGGTATAGGGGTCTAACTCTGGACCTTGCACTTGCGAGGCTGTCAGCGGAACCAGCCCTAAATCCCCAGCCCTCAATCCAGTTTTTGCTTTTGATTTTGAAACACTGTCCCGCTTAGTTGCCCAGACTGACCTTGAAATAGCACTCTTCCTACCTCAACCTCCAGAGCTGGAATTCGAGGCATGCACCACCATGCCCTGCATCTTTTAATTCTTTTTATTGTGGAAAATTATGTTCTTCAATGACAGGCTAACCCAGCCTTTTTTGTTTTTGGAGTTTTTTGTTGTTATTGTTGTTGTTATTTAAAACATTTATATATAACTCTCTTAGTAGCCTGTTTTAGAGGATGGAATCATTGGATATTCAGTGACAGGTTAGTGACAAAAGACAGGCAGTAAAGCAGCAATTGAAGGCTTAGACATAGCTTTCATGAAGTGTTCCGATGGGTGAGCACTTGAGGAGATGATTTGCAGGACCTAGCATTTCCCTAATAGTAGTTTACAGTGCCTACATCTATGGTCTGTTTTAGATGATGAGATCATTTAGCTCCTACCAAGTTAAAATGTGCCTACAACTTTCAGTTGGGGGTAATACCAGGGGCTGTGTGGGGAGCACTCATTGCTCTCAGTGACTGCCAGTGTTCAGGGTGACTTTGCTAGGACCCTTTCAGGACAGGATTGTATGGAAGAGGACCTGCCACTTCCCCAGTACCAGGACACATCCTAAAGAACTTCCTGACCTGGGAAGCTTGTTTGTCAAACAAACAAGTCACAGGGCTTAAAGCTGTACTGACTAAGAAAACCTAGAATGAAGGGCATGTGGCAGAGCAAGGGTTCAGGCAAAGAGTAAGTCAAGCTGTGGGATAAATAAAGGTTCACAGGAGGTGTGTGGTCTACCGTGACTGTGAGAATTTTTATTCTCCATAGTGTTAGAGTTTTTAGGAGTAGTTTGCAATACAAGCTGAAACTTGCTTAACTATTCTGATACCAGGTACTGCGCTAAGTGCTTTGCGTAAGAGATTTCATCGAATTCTCAGTACTATACAGCCAAGCAAGTATTGTGACTCAGGTTTTATAAACAGAATGAAGCTCACAGAAAAGAAGGAGGTGCCCAAGTTCACACAGCCGGTGGCAAATGAGGAGTTGGTTTTGAATCCAGATCTCCTTAGCCACAGTGCTCCTTAAATCTATCACTTTTTAAAGGGGAAGTGAGACAGGATCTTGATATATCCTTCAGGCTGGCCTTGAACTCACATGTAGCCCCAACTAGCTTTGAACTCATGGGAATTCTCCTGCATCAGCCTCCTGAGTCCTGGGATTACAGGTATGGACCACCACACCCAGCCTAAATCCATCACTTTTAATATATTTGGCCTTCTATCACAGTTAATTTTTATATGCTTTACTTTTAAACTAGGTTATAATATTCATAAGGGTAGGAATGTGTCTATCTTTTAGGACTATTTATTGAGATATAAACTTACTGCTGTAGAAACAAATATTAAATGCAGTGTAATCACTTAAAATGAGATATTTAGGACTAACTAGCAGGCCAATAAAAATAATCCCAGAAATCTGGGTGCAGCGGTACATGCCTGTAATCTCAGCTACTCTGAAAGCTGAGGCAGGAGGATTGTAAATTCAAAGTCAGCCCTAGAAACTTAGTAAGACCCTGTCTCAAAATAAAAAATAAAAAGGGCTGGAGATGTAGTTCAAGGGTGAAGGAACCCTGGGTTCAATCTCTAATACTGAAACAGTAGTGCCAAAGCAGCCAGTATTTTTATTTCTAACACCATAGATCAGTTTGGCTTGTTCTTCAACATCATATAAATAGAATCATAAATACATTAACAATTCCTTACATAATAGTACAGTTATTTACATTTAGTTAATATATTTAGGAATGATTAAGGAATGCACGAAGGGCCTTTTCTTCTGGTAGCATACAAAAATCTTTTTCTTCTGGTGGTATGGAAATATAAATCCACCTTTAAGCTGGGGATGGTGGTATATGCTTATAACCCCAGCACTGTCCAGCCTGGGCAATTTAGCAATACCCTGCCTCAAAATGAAAAAAATTTTAAAAGGCTAGGGATATAGCTGTGCAAAAGCCCTAGGTTCAATCTCCAGTAGTGTATATACATGAGAGAGAGAGAGAGAGAGAGAGAGAGAGAGAGAGAGAGAGAGAGAGAGGCTCACTACATAGCCCAGGAAAGCTGGCCTTTGTCCCCCCTGGGTAAGATGAAAAGGGAGAGATTTTTTTTTTTTTTTTTTTTTGGTACCGGGGATTGAACTTGGGACCTTGCACTTTTGAGGCAAGAATTTTAAAATAAGATTTTTAAATTCGTATCATCAAAGTGATTGAGAATATATTATGTCTATAAAATAATATAGGCTGCTGTGAAAATGGAATAACCAGAATGAAGACAGTATGACCAAAATAGCCAAAATTAAATAGTACTAAACTGACTGACTCAATAATAAAGCAGATGAACATGAGGACAGAGAGAGCAACCTGGAAGATAATCTTGAATAAATCCCCTGTGATGTAGACCAAGGGCAAAGATATGAAATACTTTTTTTCCCTAAAAAGATCTATGACAGGCTGCATATAGTGGTAGACATTTGTAATCTCAGCCCTCAGGAGGCTGAGGCTGGAGGATCATAAGCTCTAGCTCATCCTAGGCAATTTAGTGAGATCTTATCTCTAATAAACATGTAAACATGCTGAAGGTGCAACTCAGATCCTTGGGTTCAATCCCAAGATTAAAAAGAAAAAAACAGCTTTACATTTGAGGCAGGAGATCAGGGCGTGCCAGATGGCTGGGCAAATGGGTGTGACTTGTAATCACAGTGCCCAAGTCTGGCACCTGGATGCTCAGAGAGCGCTGGCTTCAATTATTCTGGTGAGAACTCCCGCAGGATTTTGCTAGGATGGCCTAAATCTAATGTCAGCTTGTTCTGATGTCAGCTCCTCAAGCTGACAAAAGACCTTGCTTCTGGGCACTGAACACTTCTGCAGTGGATGGTGCTCACTCTTGAGTGTCCTGTGATTCTTGAGTGTCCTTTTTTTCCTACCTTTAATGGGCCCGTGTCACTTTGCAAAGCATATTTCTTTTCCTACCTCTAATACCTATAATACATATATAACCTCGCTGCCTTTCGCCTTGGTGAGAGAGCGTCTCCATAAAGGCTCACTAGTCTTTAGTGACGGGCTCTAAACCGACCTCGTCCAGACACAGCAAGCAACCTCCAGGGATTGATGGGTGAGGTGAAGGCCTTCAGACTCCATCTCCTGCTGTCAGGTTTATTCTTGCAGTCTTCTCATTTTGCATTTTGTTTGCCTCTCTGAGGCTCGTTAAAGGTTTTTTACATTCATTCCCATCTGTCTATTTTTTCTGCTTTCTTTTTGAGCCCACAACAGCCAAACCCTTCAAAGCAAAACACCCAGAGAAATCTGTCAGGTTTCAGTGCAGTAAGTTTCAGTTGTATTAGATAATTACATTAAATTAAAACAAACAAACATGGCCTAGAGTGACGGCCCACCCAACACATTAGACACCTGGCTGTATGTCTAGCTTTTCATGCACAGCCTGTTTTGGCTTTTATTGAAAATATCCACAACAAAATAAAGTGAACTTCCTACAATTTTGTTACTGTTGCTTGTTTCCAAAATTTCTAGTGACAAACACTTTGACTTTAATAAAAACAGTTCACTTTTTAAATGGCTGCTTGGCATCCTACCAAGAAAACTTGGCTGTTGAGCACAGTTTACCAAATGGCCAAAATGAAGGAGGCCAGCCCTGACCACGCTGCATGGCATCACTCCCAGCAGCTCCTGCCACCACTACAGCCCTCACGTCCTGAACCCAAGTCAAAGCCTCCCAAGGGAAAGTTTGGCACCATGAAGACAATGCAGCTACTCTCCTTATAAATCAGTTCTTCTAAATTGCCAGAGCATTGAGTGGATTATAACACGATAGAGCTATAAAAGTTAGTGCCTCCACAATAAATGTCAACTACACTTCTCTTGTGGTAATTCAACCTCCTTTCAATCACAGAAATTATGTCACCTAAACTAAACTGTGGATGAAGCAGGAAGGGATATAAGAGAGTCTTCTAAAAATTAAAAACTGTAGAAGCTCTACTTACAGAAACATAGATATTTAGGTAATTTCAAAATGCTTGGGTTGACACATGTAATAGCATGCTGGTAATCCCAGCTACTCAGGAAGCTGAGGTAGGAGAATCCCAAATTCAAGCCCAGCCTGGGCAGTATGATGAGTCTGTCTCAAAAAAAAAAAAAAAAAAAAAAAAAGGAAAGAAAAGAAAAGAAAAAGAAAGAAAGAAAGAAACAAAATACCCCCTGGCAGGTCATGGTGGCACAAGTCTGTAATCCCAGCACTCTGAGAGGCTGAGGCAGGAGGCTTACAATTTCAAGCCAAGCCTGGGCAAGTTAGTGGTTTAGTGAGACCTTATCTCAAAAGAAAAAAGAAAAAAGAGCTGGGGATATACCTCAGTGAGATGGCCCTGGATTCAGTTCCCAGTACTGCAAAAAGAAAACAAAACAACAAGAACAAAAACAAAACAAAACAAGCAACAACAAACTTATCAGGCATGGTAACAAATGCTTTTAATCCCGGTTATTCAAGAGGCTGCAAGTTTGAAGTCAGCTTGAGTAACTTAGTGAGACACTGTCTAAAAATAAAATTCCAATATAGGGCTGGGGAAAGGAAAAAACAAAACCCAAAACAGATGCACACAGACACACATACACAAACAAGAAAAAAAGGCGGGGGGGGGGGCTGGGGATATGACTTATGGTATTTATGTAGCATGTACAAGTCCTGGGATTGGATCCTCAGCACCACAAAAAAGAAGACATAGCTGTGATTTTAACAGTTGTAATTTCTTGAGGAGATACTATGTGGCAGCTAGGTATTTTACACACATAAACTTTCATGCTGACAGTCATAGGGAAATTGAGGTTTAGAGAGATGTTCTTTCTCAGTGGAAAGAGACAGAATCTAAACCCTCATACAAAGGTGCCCATACAAAATTCAGTGTAAAAAAGCAAGTTTTACAACAGGACTTAAACTCATTAATAGAAAGTATATGTAAAAACATACATAGGCTTTCGTATGCATACATACAAATACACACTGTGATGGTTAACTTTAGTAGTCAGCTTGACTAGATTGAGAGACACCTAGAAAATTGGCAAAGCCACACACACACACACACACACACACACACACACACAAAACCCTTGGAACAGCCCATTCCTGAGTGTGCCCATGCTGGTGTTTCTAGAGTTGACTGATGTGCTGGTCAGCAAACAGAGTGGGGAAATCTGGCCCTGATTGTAGGTGGCAACATCCAATGGCCCGGATGGAACAAAAGCAGGATGGGGAAGCTCAGACACACACACGATTTGGTGCATTTTTTGCTGCTGTCATCACCCATGGACATCAAACTCCAGATTCTTCAGCCTTTGAGTGCAGATTTGCACCAGCCACTATCCCGGAGGCTTCCAAGGCCTTCAGCTGTAGACAGGGCCTGCATCATGGAGACCTCTTGTTTTGAGGCTTCCAGCTGCCTGGCCTTAGCACCTACTACTTTCCCTGTCTCTCCAGCCTACAGATTAGAAGTATCTAACCTCAGATCATGTAAGCCAACCTAATAAACCCCCTCTTATAATTATATATGCTTAGGTTCTCTTCCTCTGGAGAACCCTAAAACACATATAATATGTGTTTGTACATGTATGAGAAAAATGTGCAGAAAGCTCAGCAGTTCCCAAATAGATAGTCTCCTCTCTCTCTCTCTCTCATCCATAGAAAAAAATAATGAAAATAATGGGAGGCTGGAGATATAGCTCGGTGACAGAGCACTTACCTAGCATACACAAGGCCTTGAATTTTATCCCTAGCACTACAAATAAACAAACAAATAAAAACCATATACACAATAAAAAGATAATTCAATAACATGGTCTATAGAAAGCATTTGGAGCTGAGTGTGGTAGCATTCCTCTAATCCCAGCACTCTGGGAGGCTGAGGCAGGAGAATGGCAAATTTGAGCACAGCCTGGGCAATTTAGCAACCTAATAAGACCCTATCTCAAAGGGAAATGATAAAAAGTCCTGGGAATGTAGGTCGGTGCAAAGACCCTGGGTTTAATTCCCTGGGTTTAATGATATCTGACATAAACAAGTACTTGATCTATTGTTTTGCTATTATTATTACTATCATTATTATTTATTTATTTTGTGGTAGTGGGGATTGAGCCAGGGCCTTCATATGGAGCAATATCTCCAGTCTTTTCTTTAGCTCTCATTTTATAATTTGAAACAGGGTCTCCCCAAATCAATAAGTTGTTTAGGTTGGGCTAGAATTTATAATCCTCCTGTTTTAGCTTCTCACAACTAATTTTTTTTGAGTTGGTATTATCTTCACATACTTAAAATCAAATAGACAGCTGGTCTCACTACTTTTTTTTTTGAAGATCTCATCAAACTGTCAATAGTGATTATCTTTTTTTTCTTCTTCCAGTACTAGGGATTGAACTCACGGCCTCACTCATGCTAGGCAGGCACTGAGCTACATCCCTAGACCCCTTTAAAGTTTTATTGTGACATAGGGTCATCACTAAGTTGCCCAGCGTAGCTTTGAACTTGTGATCCTCCTGCCTCAGCCTCCCAAATAGCTGGGATTAGGGTTGTGCACTACACACCTGGCAACAGTGATGATCTTTAAGGAAGAAAGCTTGAAGACAAGGGTGGAGATAATGATTTCTATTTTCATCCTTATACACGTCTGGACTGTTCCAAGTATTTACACTCCTCAGACACTAGTTCTATTATATGCTATGTAAATTATTTATAAAAAATATTTCTCAACCCAAACTTTATTTCGACAAATATCTTTACCTTGTCTTACAAGCAACTATTAAAAATAATAATGAACTTTTAAAAAATCTGAAAGGTCTATTCCAGTACTTCTGTTCCACAGCATATTTTTGGCCCCAAAGCAGCGCGAAGAACACGAGTTATTAATTTCCTTGGGCTCCTAATTCCGTCTTCCGCAGCACATCAGCAGAGCAGGCCACCTGCCTGGACCTTGTCAGCGCCCACCCGAGGTATTTTGAACTAATGTGTCTATGCTGAAAGCTCCCAACTCAGCAGGAGAAGCCCCTGGAGTGCACCATGCAGCCAGCAGGTGGAGCTAAAACGCGGCGGCGGCTCGGAGATAGCGAGGGTCCCGCACTTGAGAAGCTGAGGCAGAAAAAAAGAAAAAAAAGAAGCTGAGGCAGGGGGCGGGCGGGAGGTGCAGCAGAGGTGGCAGCGGCGATAAATCGTCCCAGCCGCTTACAGCACTGTGGAGCCATGTCCCCAGGCCGGCCTCGGACCGCGCCCCTCCTGCTCCTGGCACTCCTGCCCCCCCCCCCCCACGCCGGTCCTGCAGAGCCGCGGGCTGGCCTGGCTCCCCTCTGGTGGGCTGCCCGGAGGAGGCGGGGAGGGGAGGACTGGGCCTGCCAGCAGAGGGGCGACTCTGCGTGGCCCCCAACTGCACGCGGAAGAGCACGCAGTCCCACCTGGACTTCTTCAGGTTTCCGCGGGAACCGGCCGGATGCCAGAAGTGGGTGGAGAATTGTAGGAGAGCAGATTTAGAAGATAAAACACCTGATCAGCTAAATAGACATTATCATCGGTTGTGCGCCAAACACTTTGAGACCTCTATGATCTGCAGAACTATACATTTTGCAGAGGCATCAGAAAACTAAAGAATGATTGGGTTGTTTTATTCCTCAAAATTAATTGAAGCAGATACTTGTAAAGCCATTGGGAGAGTCCATATAGGACCATTCTTTGAGACAATGCAATACCAACAATATTTGATCTTACCAGTCATTTGAACAATCCACATAGTAGACACCAAAAACAAATAAAAGAACTGAGTGAAGAGGAAATCAGGACACTGAAATAGAAAAAAAAATGATGAAACTTCTGAACAGAAACAGATGCATTAAGAAACAAACAATAACAATGCTCAGAATCCCAGTGCCAAAGTCAGGGGGATGAACAAGATGAAGACATTTTACCTTTAAAGCTTGAAGACAAAGAAAACAATGCTTAAAGTCTCTATTTGAAATTTTGATTCTTATGGGAAAACAAAACATACCTCTGGATGGGCATGAGACCGATGAAATCCCGAAGGTCTCTTTATGCCTGATAACTTTCAAGCTTTCTTGGAGTGCTGGATAAATTCTGGAGAAGAGGTTCTGAGAAAGCACTTTGAGACCACAGCCGTTAACACAGTGTTCTGTTCAAAAACACAGCAGAAACAGATGCTAGAGATCTGTGAGAGCTGTATTAGGGAAGAAACCCTCAGGGAAGTGAGAGACTCATGCTTCTTTTCCATCGTCACTGATGATGCTGTGGACATAGCGGGGGAAGAGCACTTACCGGTCCTGGTGAGGTTTGTTGATGAATCTCATAACCTGAGAGAGGAGTTTGTGGGCTTCCTGCCTTATGAAGCTGATGTGAAAATTTTGGCTGTGAAATTTCACACTACAATAACTGAGAAGTGAGAACTAAATATGGAGTATTGTCATGGCCAGGCTTACATTGTGTCCAGTGGATTTTCTTCTAAAATGAAAGTTGTTGCTTCTAGACTTCTAGAAAAAAATCCCCAAGCTATCTACACACTGTGCTCTTCTGTGTCTTAAACATGTGGTTGGCAAAATCAGTGCCTGTGGTGGGGGCATCAGTTGCATTGGGAACAACTGAGGAAGTTTGTTCTTTTTTCTATCAATCACCACAATGACTTTTAGAACTTGACAATGTAATTTCAGTTATTTTCCAGAACAGTGAAGAAAGGGGTGAAGAATTGAAGGAAGTATGTCATTCTCAGTGGACAGGCAGGCATGATGCTTTTGAAGTTTTAGTGGGCCTCCTGCAAACACTTGTTTTATGTTTAGATGGTATAAATAGTGACACAAATATTAGGTAGAATAACTGTATAGCTGGCCGAGCATTTGTACTCTGTAGTGCAATAACAGATTTTGATTTTGTTGTTACCATTGTTTTCTTTAAAATGTCTTACCTTTTACAAGGGCCTTTGGGAAAAATCTCCAGGGACAAACTTCTGATGTCTTCTTTGCAGCCAGTAGCTTGACTGCTGTATTACACTCACTTAATGAAGTGATGGAAAATATTGAAGTTTATCATGAGTTTTGGTTTGATGAAGCCACAAATTTGACAACCAAACGAAACTCCCTGGTAAATTTTATAGGGCTCAACAAGGTAACCTGGAATCTCAGTTAACCTCTGAGAGTTACTATAAAGAAACCCTGAGTGTCCCAACAGTGGAGCACATTATTCAGGAACTTAAGGATGTATTCTCAGAACAGCATCTCAAAGCTCTTAAATGCTTATCTCTGGTACCCTCAGTCGTGGGACAGCTCAAATTCAACACATCAGAGGAACATCATGCTGACATGTACAGAAGAGACTTACCCAATCCTGATACATTCTCAGCTGAACTTCATTGTTGGAGAATCAAATGGAAACACAGAGGGCAAGACATGGAGCTTCCATCTACCATTTATGAAGCCCTCCATCTGCCTGACATTAAGTTTTTTTCTAACATGTATGCCTTGCTCAAGGTCCTGTGTATACTTCCTATGATGAAAGTTGAGAATGAGTGCTATGAAAATGGATGAAAGCATCTCAAAGCATACTTGAGGAACACTTTGACAGACCAAAGGTCAAGTAACTTGGTTTGCTTAATATAAATTTTGATATAAAACATGATCTGGATTTAATGGTGGACACATATATTAAACTATATACAACTAAATCAGAGCTTCCTACAGATAATTCAGAAACTGTTGAAAATACCTAAGAGATTTTTACAATGGGCTTTTTCTTATATTTGCTATTTGAAAGAAAAGCTATAAGGGGTATGTAGGCCACCTAATCGCTGAATATGTTAGCCCACAGGCCTGTCATTGAATATATTACCCATTGATAATCTCCATATTTAAATGGCCCCTCTGAACCCTCGTGCACCTGAAACCTGTCTGTTCTTCTCCATGGTTCCACTGCCTGCCTCGCAAGTGCAAGGTCCCAAGTTTGTTCCCTGGTACCAAAAAAAAAGAGGCAGAAGATGGCATTGTAAGTGCCACACTTCACTTGGATGTGACCTCTGGTGGTGGCATTATGGAATTGTTTTAATTAAGTCACTTTAGACAACACAGTGTCATTGTGGATCCACTTTGAAGTATTGAGTTGTCAGTTTTTGAAGAAATGAATTTTGAAGTGGTGTGGGGGAAAAGAATGCATCTTATAAAATGTTATAGTGAAGGCCATCATTGACCTGTGATTAGTAGGAGTTTTAAGTAGGTTATTAAAAATCTAATGGGCAGTTAAGGGAATTACTGAAGAGAAGTTTATGAGCCTACCAGATTTCAATGTAGATTTTGTCTTTATTAAATGAACTTGAAAGAAGAGATTACAGTTAAAGCTTGAATGGAAGAGCTTGCCATTATTGTTCCACATCTGTTTGTTGCTGTTTACATTCCTTTGTGGAACCTACATCTTCATATGCTTCTTAGCAGGTAAATGTTGAACACTTCTGCTTCATCATCAAGGCAGAATCAGAGGCCATCCATACAGGCAACTGACTTGTCTGTTTTCTTGTCTTTTTCCATGACTCTTATCTACTGCCTCATCTTGATCTATAAGCAAAACTGAAAATCTACAAAATGAATGTTTTGTAATTTAATCTAGAAATAATACACAAAATATTGCTGTTATTTTTGGTGAAGAAAATTTTGTATAGTTTATTTCAATCTAAATAAAATGTGAATTTTGTTAAAAAAAAAAAAAAAAGAATTGTAGAAAATAAAGAAGCTGATGCTGACTGCCATGCAAGCTCAAGGTCCCAACAATCCCTGGTACCAAAAAAAAAAAAAGAAGAAGAAGAAGAAGCTGAGGCAGGAGGATCATGGTGAGTTGAGGCTAGCCCGGGCTACATAGTGAGTCCAAGGCCAGCCTGAATTACAGAGTGAGACCTTATCTAAAAAAATAAATGGTGAAAGAGGACAGTTTTCAGTTGATTACTCAGTATTGACTGGCCCGTCCAAGGGTGTGGGGGTCTTGGAAGAGGGCGAAGTGGCTGTGGACATGGGATGGGCTGAGGAGGTTTGATTCTCTTGGCAAGTGTCAATTTGATAGGCATAGTGGGCATGATAGATCTTTTTCACTTTACAGCGTCCTGAACCATGATGTCAAAGAAGGAGTAGATCTCACAACTGGGGAACTGTCAAAGATGAATGAATTGACTTGGATCAATGAAAAATGACTGAGAAATACCTGAAGGGGAAGAGCACCCCATGGCAGACACTGAAAATAAAAAGAACGAAGTTGAAGAGGGCCCAAAAGAGATGACTGTGGATGAGTGGAAGGCAACCCAAAATAAAGACTGGGAAAAAGTAGATGCTGATGGGCAGGGGAAGAAGAAATTTGTTCTTCATAAATCCAAGAGTGAAGAGGTTCTTGCTGAAGATTCTGTGAGGACTATCATCTGGAAGCCAGAGAATGATATGGCATCTCAGCTGGAATCAATTTTGGAGACCGAGGCTGCCCAGGACAGGGTGGCAGGGGAAGATGACATGGATATGGCATGGAGGTGTCCAAACTGTGGCAACAGGAGCTACAAGTTGAGTGCTTCTGCCCCCATGTGGATGACCCAGAGGCCTTCCCAGCTCTGGCTTACCTGGATGCTAGGAAACAACCCTAGCTCCCCAGCAGAGCCTCTTGTTCCAAGCTTTGTGCATGCTTAAGGGTCCCAAACAACTAAGAAATTAAAAAAAAACAAACAGCCCAACACTGTCATTCATACCATGCACACCTAAAGACTGAATTTTATCTGTTTTGAAAGTGGACTTCTGTCTGGCCGTACTGCCCTGAGCACACTTGATCTCATCTGAAAGTGAACTTCTCTTGCTACACAGAAGTAACAAATTTGGTAGATTTGTATTTAGAAATATGTTGGTAGCAGGGATGTTCTCATAATTTTCAGAGGTTATGTATGCCTCATGAATGCTTTTGTATTGCTACTTGCATATATGCATTTCCAAACTTGAAATATTGGTATGAACAGTGTGGGCCAGTCTAAAAGTTTTCACTTCATTTGTGCTTTTTAATTAAGGATTTAGGTGTTCCCTTAATTACAAACCGGTTTTAAATATTGGACATACTATTGGTTTTAAAACCTGCTTTGCATTTTCACACGTGGTCAACTGGGGCATGTAAATTTTGATTTGTCAGGTTTTATGCTATGTGTAATACTAACTACTGTACTTATTTTTACTTAGTTTTTTTTTTTTAAAGACAAGGTCTCACTATGTAGTTCAAGCTGGCCTTGAACTCATTATATAGTCCAGGCTGGCCTCAAACTCACAGCTATCCTCCTGCCTCAGCCTCCTCAGTACTGGGATTATAGGTGGTATACCACTATGCTTGGCCTTTAACTTAGTTTTAATATTTTCATTTTGGAGGGGGGAATCTTTTTTCACTTCTCATGATAGCTGTTATATTCGCCAGATCTTTATATAAAGAAATATCAGTACTTGAAAAAATTCAAAGCACATTGGTTTATTAGTTCTTACTCTTCTATGGTTCATTAGGTTCAAATTATACCTGGTTGAAAAGTTCAACTGTATTTACTTTAAAATGTGTAACTTTCTCATCCTAAAGCCAAACCAGACACCTTATTGGTAGAAGTTGTTTAAGCTCCTTCCTGTTGATATGCACATCCTGTCAGGTGAATTAGTTCTATGGGTGTGGGTTGCTCCCCCTCCAGCAGGGTGGTAGAATAAACTGATTTGGCTAATTCAAAATATTTAAACTTTTACAGTAAGTTCCTGGCCTTGGTATGGTTTTTGTGTGAAAGATCCTCAGATCAAAAGGTACAACTGTAATTAGCAACCCTTTAACTTTGTTCTGAAAAAAACCTGAAGGGCACTGGTTAGTATGGTGAGGTGGGATGATATTTTCATTTTTGGAATTTGGAAAGCAGATAGCTTTACTTTATAAAGTTGGAACAGCAGCACCATCCGAAAAAAATTACTATTAAAAAAACATGTTTAATAGATGTAAACATGTATTTACCCTTATGTAAGTAGAGGCTAAAATAGATAAATAGAGAAAAAATAGACAAACAGAGAGACAAAGGGCCCTATTAGTGACCCAGCTCCTAGTGTGAGTTCCTAAGATGTCCAGGATGCCCTGACTTCTGTATGTTTTGACTGAGGTGAATCTCCTAATAAAACTCTTTGTGATGGGAAAATAAAGCTTGCTTTAGGGGCTTAATAAAACCAAACTGTTGCCACTGGAGAAGAAGTCAAACAAAAGGACTGGAAACCAGCTCTTCCTTCCTTCAGTGAGAAACATTTACAGACCTCCTGCTGGTGGTCAGATTGGGAAGCTGGGAATGCCAAGCCTTAAAAGTCAATCTCTGCCTTCAGAAATTCTCAAGTTAATAATAATGAAGTATAGCATTGTTTAAAAAAACCATTTTATTCTGCTTTAAACCACCAAATCAGATGTCACATGTCAGTGAGATTCAAGCTTGGCATACTGTTAAACACCTGTAATCCCAGCACTGGGGAGGCTGAGGCAGGAGGATTAGTCTTGGCCAGCCTGAACTACACAGTGAGACCTGTCTCATAAAAACAAAACAACAGGGGCCAGGGATTTAGGTCAGTGGTGCTGCCACCTGCCTCATAAGTGCAAGGTCATGAGTTTGATCCCTGTACAAAAAAAAAAAACCAAACCAAAACAACAACAAAAACCAACAACAATAAAAAATGAAGAAAAAAAAAAGAAGAAGAAAAGCATCAGAAAGCAGATGTTGATGCATTGAGTCATTTTCTCACCAGTCAATGAGAAGTGTGGGCTGCCTATGGTAAACTGAAACTGTGGGAAAGACACCACCTAGCAGAGGGTGAGTGGACTCCTGCCTGAGAGATCCAAAACATGTACTTCAGGCAGTAGCTCTTCTAAGAAGTGAAGATCTTGGCACTTTGTGAGGGAGCCTTGTCCTTGTAGCTTGTGAGAACTTCCAGGGGATCAGGTGTTAATCATCTGCCAGAAAGAACTGGGAAAGGATTTAGAGCTTGTCCAAGGAAGCCTCCTGGTGGGACAAGCCTTGTCCATGGCAGGTAGCCACAAACACCTTTCAATGAACTCCCTCCTACCCAGGACCCTACAAAAGACCCCATAGCCCACAGGAGAGCAGCTGTCCTGGTCTCTAGTGCCAGAGCCATCCCTCTCAGGTTTGTTCTGAAATAAACCTGTCCTGTGGAGCCATGCCTCTGTTCCTTCTTTTCCTTTTTTCCTAACATTTGATGGCCTGTATGGTGCAGGGTCGAAGGGACTACTCTTCCTTTTGTGGCCCTACCACTTTCCAGTGGGGCCCCCATTCCTGTTTTCTCCCCCCTCTCCCTCCCTCTCTCTTTTCCTTATGAGCTCCAGGAGGTTTCCTGCTAACCCTCCACTCAACACCAGACACTTCATTATCCAGCCCAGGACTGATAAGATTGGCCCCCAGCTTCTCCCAGGAGCATCCAGTAGCTCCATCCCAGAACTCCAGGGTGTCCCACAGGCCCCAGCTCTGTGGTGGACTTCCAGAGAGATTGGAGCAGTGAGGGCAGACACATCTTTAGGTTGCCTTCTAAAAGTTCTCCCCCCCCCTCCCCCAGTTTAAAAGGGGATATTTGGCCTAAACATCTCATATTTTATTCAGCCAGTGACCTAAATTTGTCACATTTAATTTCCAAATTCTTTGTGATCTTGATAATTACCTTCATTGAAGCATCAAGTAACAAGAGGTCCCTTATCCCCAAGACCCCCCACCATGTGTGTGTTTGTATGTGTGTGTGTGCGTATCTCTGTCTCTCAAAAATTGCTCTACCCACCCCATAAATAAGGCCCTACAAGGGGGATCTAAATTATGCTATATTTCAATTGGGTCTATTTGCCAAAAGGAAGGGCTAAAAACAACAAAAGTAAGCCAGTAAATTGGGGCAAATTAACGGGGGGAGGAACCTTCATCACTATTTTTACAAACCCTCATAAATCTGCTTTGTTTGAGCTCAACAATTTCTTTTTCTTTGTTTGGTCCTTTTTGAGATTTCCATTAAAAAACAGATTATATAGGTTAAAGTATTTATGTCTACAGCTTAAGATGACTTATAGATAGAACAAGTGTCATCAAAATTAAGGACATGCTTCCACCCAGATTGCCAGCCAATCAAGATGATATCAAGACTGGTTTTACAATACAATGCCTATTGCTGTCTGTGTACAATAACTTGGGAGTCTCTCATTGGTCAAAAATAATGTGTCAATTGTTATGATCTGGTTTTCATAAGTCATCTGAAAAAATTTGCTAACAAGATGGGGATCCCTTAGGCTTGAGAGGACTACTGGACAAGACTCCCCTTGGTGAATGAAGGAGCAGCTGCCCAGAAAATAATTATTCTGGTCTTTATTCACTAATGAGACCCCCAGAAATTTCCATAGTTTTATGAGAGACACCCCAATAAACACTGCTAAGTATGTTATAATATGTTTACATTGGTTATCATCAAAAGGGTTAAGTTCTCTGTGAATAAAACAATAAGTTTTTCTTATTAAAAGATGCTTTTGGTACAAAACTAAATTAATAGACAAAGGTTTCTTCATAGCTGTGATACCCATTATTGGTGTTTTCATGATGTACTAAGTGTATTCATGCTTTCCAGGTGTACAGGTCTTCAAGGATACAAAACTAAAAGTCTCATTATACTGACAGGTCTGTAAGTTAAAATTGTTTATGGTGTTAAGTTTTTCTTTTAGACTTAGATATCTGCCTTTCTCGTACTTGTGTTCCAGATACTTGTGATGAGAGGTACATAACAAGTCAACATGAGACGACCAGCCAAATGGTAATTTTCTTTTTTTCAAAGCTTATGTGATGTGTATGTTGTGTGTGTGTGCCTACACTTAGAGGTTCTCAGGTACTGAACAGTCCACACAATGTCACACTAAAAATTAAGCATTGGAGCTGGGGATTTAGCTCAGTGGTTCCAGCCCCTGCCTCCCAAGCACAAGTTCCAAGTTCAATCCCTGGTACAAAAAAATAAATAAATAAAAAATTAAAATTAAGGGTTGGACATTAATAACTTACAAGGTACATCTATAGACAGGTACATTCTTCAATGACAGCCTATAAAAAGATAACAAATTAGGTGAAAGTTTCCTTATATCATTTAATGTCTTGTAATTAGATAAAGATAATTGAGTAGAGAGCTATTCTATACTAAGATGGGCATTTAAATGTGTCTCAAAGATAATAATGTTATCATGATTGTTATGCTAGAATGCTATGTGGTCATTGATAACATTTTGTTTGTAAAACTTTATAATTGTTATCTATTTAAAAAAAGACTAAAGCCTATAGTCCAAGGACTACTTAAACAGACTTTTTTTCTTTTTTTGGTACCAGAGATCAAACTCAGGACCTTGCACTTGCAAGGTAGACAGCAGCACCACTGAGCTAAATCCCTAGACCCTTAAACAGACTCTTAAGAGAGGCTGTTAGCCCTTATGATATTCCTATCATCAGACTCAGAAAGGGGCCTAATAAATGAAGATTGGTCCAGGGCCTGTGCCTCATTAATGAGGTTATGGTACCTCTACATCTGGTCATGCTCAATCCCTATACTTCACTGATACAGATTCAAGCCTCAGCCAGTTGCTTTTCTGTCTTAGATTTTAAGGATGCTTTCTTTTGTATTAGCTTGGCACCCGAGAGCAAAAATCTCTTTGACTTTGAAAATCCATTTATGGGGGTGGCATAATTGACCAGGACAATCCTCCCCAGGGATTTGGAGATAGCCCCCATCTGTTTGGCCTAATCCTAGCACAAGAACTGCCAAAATAAAAAAAGAGGACATCACACTCTCACAGTATGTAGATGATTTGATGCTCTATGGGGACACAGAGACCCGGTTACAAGAGGGAACTGAGTCCCTCTCTAACTTCTTGGTTATAAAGTGTCCCAGGAGATGGCCCAAATCTGCCAGTCCCAGGTCTCCTATTTAGGGCCATTCATGTCTCAGGGTAAAAAGATGCTAACTTTAGAGAGAGCTCAATCCATTCTGGACTTCTTGCCAAAACATATCTAAAAGCTGAAAGCCATTCTGAGGATGACTGAGTTTTATAAAATTTAGATTCTAGGATATACCAAAAAGGCCAGGCCCCCTTTACCAGCTTCTTAAGAAGACCCAGGCCTTACACATCCTAACAGCAGCACAAGAAGGAACTTAGCTATAAAAGTTAAATGTTACATGTACATTTCTGATCCTTCTGCTAACATCTTGATAGATGTTCAAGATGTTAGATGACAGGTTAATGCCATGTCAGATTCTAAAGCTCCCTAGACCTTTCCCTTATGCTCTTTGTGGGAGGTCATCACTGCTCTTCCTGGTGAAAACAATTGTTGGCCTTGTTAATAATAGTTTTGGTGATCTCATTGTTTGACCCATACATACTTAACTGGCTCTTTGGTTTTGTCTTCTCCAGATTTAAAGCTATATGATAGGCTGGATATCTAGATAAGATCATAAAATTAACTGCTCCCACTGTACTGCTGCTGTAACTGATCTGCTCTTGCTGGGTGTTCAACAACTGAGGTTTGGGAGAGAACTAAAAAGGGTAACTAGGCTAAGAGGACAGCCAATATTTTGGCCCTGGCCTGTCAAGGTCAACAAGACTCAGGACTTGAGGGAATCTTTCTACAGGACACTACAACTTTGGTGAGTCACCCAACCTCCTGAGCAAGGAGATTTTTGGACCACAGATGACCCAAGTTGACCAGTGTACATTATGATGAAAGGAGGGTCACTTAAAAAAAAAAGAGTTCACATACTCTCCAAGAGAGCCACGTGGTCTAGCACAGACCGTGGTGCATCTTGGCAGATGATACATTCTACAGAAGAAAAACTGAAAGAGCCAAGAGGCTCTGACTCTAGCCCCAAAAGTAATACCTGAGGAGACTTAATTGACCTTGATATATCAAAAGGTTAATTTCAATTAGCACAGTTCTCACTTTAACTTTAACCCAGCAGAAAAGTACAGTATAACCCAAAACATATTAAGGTAATAGTAATATAGGCCAACATAAAAAGGGGGCTCCAATCACTGACCCCTGATGCCAGCTGCTGGCTACAGACAGGTCTAGAAGCCAGCTGGTTACAATTGATATTCCAGTCCCTTAAGAACAGTGTTTGGATGTGACTCCTTCCTCAATATGCCTTTCCATTCTAGTGTTCATTTGTTTATTCTCTCCTAGAGACTTCCAAACTCCCAGGAATCATGCAGATAGAACAATTGTAAAAGTACCTGGGATCCATTGCCCCCATGCAAAGTCTGCCCAAGGGGGCACATACAACATGCTTCCTACAACATCTTGTACTTTTAGTCCAGATAATCATGATAATGTAACTGCAGCTCTGCAGGACACAGACACCAAGATCCAGGTTATATAACAAATGTCTCAGGACCCCCTGAGTTCATGGGATTCGTGGAGGTCCACTAATCTATCTTGGATTCTTTATCCTTTATCCTACCTGTTCTCCTTTTTTTACTAGCCTGTTTATCATTGCCAAGCCTAATCAGTTTCAAAGGTTTCTCACCAAAAGTATTACAACCAATTTACAGGCAGTAGCCAATGACCACATCAATACAGGTCTTTTTCTTCAGTCCAGCTGAAACCCCAACAATTGCTGCCCCTAAGCAGCAGGCAGTGGTTAAGGAAAAGATACACTGCCCATTTTTCTAACCGTAGAATCTGGAATGAAGGAATCTGACAGCTAACATCCTGATCAGAGACCCTTCTAAACCTCACAGCTGTACCCGGGGACTCATAACACTATCAAACCTGCTATTGATAGTAGCTACTGCTCCCTGCACTTTCCCAAGCCTCATCCTTGGGCAGCCATTATCACCTGAGCTCTCTCAAACTTTGTTCTTGGCAGGTAGCCACAACCCCTTTTCACTGAACTCCCCCTTCCCCAAGACCCTAAAAAAGACCCTAGATCCTGTAGGAGAGCAGCTGGGCTGGTCTCTAGTGCCAGAGCCATCCCTCTCAGGTTTGTTCTGAAATAAGCCTATCCTGTGGAGCTCATACCTCTGTTTCTTCTTTTCCTTTTATCCTAACATTTACTTTGTAGATAAGGAAACTGAAACATGGAGAAGGAACATGATTTGTCCAAGGCCATATACCTATGTAATTTTCAGAGTCAAAATGAGAACTTTTATTTTTCTATCTTTTATTTATTTATTCATTTTTGAGACAGTGGAGTTTCAAACTGTCCTCTGGCCTCAATTCCCTAATAGTTGGTATTCTTGGCACAGACTCCCAAGATTGCCTATAGGCCTATTTTTTTTCTGATATTTGGGATTGAAGTCCAGAGTGCTCTACCACTCAGCTACATTCTCAGCCCTTTTTTGATTTTTAATTTTTTTTTTTTTTGGCATCAGGGATCGAACTTGGATCCTTGTGCTTGCAAGGCAGGCAGAGGAACCATTTAGCTAAATCCCTGGCCCTTGACTTTTAAATTTTGAGGCAAGGTCATGATAAGTTGCTGATTTCCCTGGGGAGGGATTGAACTTCTCCTCAAGCTCCTTTTTTTTTTGGTACTGGGGATTGAACTCAGGACCTTGCACTTGCTTGGCAGGTGCAGCACTTGAGATACATCCCCAGCCCTTCCTCAAGCTCCTGAGTAGCTGGAATCATAACCATGTACCATCATGCCCACATAGATAAGAGTTTTAAAATTCAAGGTAAAGTTTCTCATTCCCAAGAGCATGCTCTTCTTACTCCCAACAGTGTTGTCCTTCCACACCCTTCATTGCTGTGAGTATCTGTTTTCAACCTTTGGAATTCACATCTGATCTGTTTTCCTTACAATGGGGTTTGCTAGCTCAGTTGTTCAAATAATGAAGAACACTCTTTCTAAAAAGAATAACATGCTAACTGGTTCTTGATCCCTTTCCCTGAGACCTACATCCTCCTCTTATAAGATGGACCTTACATTCTGTCCCCTGCAGGTTTTCAGGGTCTATCTAGATCTACAGTAACATCCCTGACTAATGAAAAATTCTGACTCCTTGACTGACATCGTCAACTGCAGAAATGTCCTGTGACTAAGGATCATGTGCTGTCACTTAAAATGCCACTAAGCTGGTAATCAGGCCAATGGGAACTGATGCAATGTGGTATGCCTGTTTTATCCTTTGGCTCAAATATAATCCTCTTAAACAAATGCAAAGCTTAGAAAATAGATTCCTGAGATGTGAGATTTAAGGACCCCCATGCTGACTGACTCACTGACTCAAAATGGCTTTATTGATTGAAGTAGAAGTGGTCCTGTCTTTAAGGAGATAATAATTTCAAATGTCATTCCTAACTTTAACACATTGCTCCTCTGTTTTCTGATAAGTTTAGGCTTATTTATGGTTTTTTTTTTTTTTTTTTTTGGTACTGGGGATTATACCCAGGGCCTCCTGTATGCTAGGAAAATGATCTACCATGGAGCTGTACCCCAGCTCCTGCCTCCTGAAAGGTAGAGCTAGCATTGTCTGCAATGATTTGTCTGGCTCTGATGTCATAGAAATTACCTTTCTTACACAAGAGCTGCATAGTAAATACATGGGTCAGTCTTACCTATTGCCCTGTCCTTCACATTCCCATGGCTCTGGGATTTCCACACTTTACCCATGACTTGTGAATGGACCCATGCACCTGAGCACATGATCCTGAATTCTCATTCTTTTAGTTTAATTCTGGACAAAGTTCAAGGGGAGTAGTGCATCCACAGGACTTTGTACACTGCTTCAACAGAAAATGGTTCCTCAGTAAGAACATCAAATAAGGGTGGCACCTTGATCCCTGTTTTGCAGAGGAGAAACTGAATCCCTGCATTGTTAGGCAAATGTTACTATGTCAAATGTTCTGAGTCACTATGTTACAGAAATATTAACCAGCATTTAGTGATATTGATGCTGTGCAAAGCTCCATTAAACAAGGTCTGCTCACTTCTCATGTGATCCTATGAGGCTGATGTGCTGTCTGCCTCTACACTCTCAAGGCCCAGAGAAATTAAGCAACTTGCGCAGTTCACACAGCTGACAGGTAGCAGGGCTATGTAGACTGCACTCAGTCACTCTCAGCCTGGCTTTCATTATGCTACTTCATTTAATGTAATTTACTCCTCACTGTACACTGAGGAGTAACACCTAACATTGAGTTATGTATTATCTGGCATGTGTTAGTAAATGTCTAACAACCAGCTCTCTAAGGGGCAAGAAATTCTGCTTTATAGTATTTGTGTAAATATTCTTACTATGGCCAGTTGAAAGCTACCAACATATTTTTACTGAACAGAGTTAGGAAGAGAAGTTCATATCTCTCCTTATACAAAGATAGAGTACACAATAGACATAAGTAAGTTTGAGAACATAGATAATAGTACACTGTAGAAAAATAATTAGGAAATGATGAGCTTTGAATATTCATTGTCATTTATTTATTTTGTGGTATAAGGAATTGAATCCAGGACCTCCTGCATGCTAAGGAAGCGCTCCACCACTGTACACACACAGCTTATTTAAAAAATATTTTTAATTCTTAAATTACACAGGCTTACTTCAAACTTGAGATCCTCCTGGCTCAGCTCCTTGAGCAGCTGGGATTACAGGTGTGCATCATACTGCACATTGCCTTTATTAATTTTGGGGTTTAAAATTTTTTTTATTCATACATATTTGTCATATATATTGATCACATTCATCATAGGGATTTGTACCTGTACATATTATATGTTAATACTTTTTATTTTTGAGACAGGGTCTTGTTCTGTAGTTCAGGCTATCCTTGAGCTCACTATATGGTCCAGGCTGGCCTTGAACTCATAGTAATCCTCCTGCCTCAGCCTCCCAATTGCTGGGTTTACAGGCCTGGATGACTACTCCCAGTTTAATTCTTTTTTTTATCCCATTCCCCTCCCTTCACTTCAACTCTTGTTCCTTTACTCATTTGCAGAAGATTTGTTTCCATTTTTTTCTTTTACACTCTTTTTTCCCTCTTCCCTTTCTTCCCTTCCCCCTACCCTAATATCCCTTCACATTTGAATATGTTATTCTGACTTCCCAATAGCTGGCCTCCATTATGCTCTTTATTTACCATTTGCGTTTCTCACACAAAAGAAGCAATGTGATATTTAAAGTTGTGTGTCCAATTTATTTTACTTAAGATTATGGTCTTGCAGAAACACTAAACTTGCTGGAAGATAAGTTAGGTAGAACTCTTGATGATGTTGGCATAGGAAAAGACTTTATGAACAAACCCTCAGTAGCACGGGAGCTAGCACAAAGAATCAACTGGAATCTCATCATATTAAAAAGCTTCTGCACTGCAAGAGAAACTACCAACAGAGCTAAGAGACAACCTACAATGTGGGAAGAAATTTTTAGCAGCTGTATCTCAGACAAAGGTCTACTATCAAGAATATATAAAGAATTGAAAACAATCAGACCCCCCCAATTCAAAGACCCAATTCAAAAATGGGCATCCGAAATGAACAGACATTTCTCAAAGAAGTAAAAGCAGCAAATAAATATATGAAAAAATGTTCAACATCACTTGTCATTTGAGAGATGCAGATGAAAACAACACTGAGATTCCACCTCACCCCAGAAAGAGTGGCTGCTATCAAGAAATCAACCAATAACTAATGCTGGCGGGGGTGTGGAGAGAAAGGAACACTTCTCCATTGTTGGTGGGAGTGCAGACTGGTGCAACCACTGTGGAAATCAGTTTGGAGATACCTCAAAGAACTAGGCTTAGAAGTCCCATTTGACCCAGCTATTTCCCTACTGGGTATCTTCCCCAAAGAATTAAAAGAATCATACCACAGCAATATATGTGCACCTATGTTTATAGAGGCACAGTTTGTAATAGCTAAAGCCTGGAAACAGCCCAAGTGCCCATCACCTGGAAACTGGATAAAGAAGATGTGGGGTGTTTTTTTTTATAAAATGGAGTAATACTCAGCAATAAAGAATGAGAAACTAGAGTCATTTATAGCTAAATGGATGTATATTGAAGCCATACTCTTAAGTGAAATAAATAGGACACCCATGTGTAAATACTGAATAGTTTCTCTAGTGTGAGAAACTGAGAGTGTAAATAAGGATGAAAATGATTAAAATGAATAACTGATAATTTGAAACAGGAAAAGGTCCAAAGGTGTAGGGGTGGTGGGAGGGGAAGGGGAAAGGGAAGAAGGGAAAGGAAAAATTATGAGAAAAGAAAAAAAAACCCCAAAATCTATGTAAATAGGGAAGGGTGGAGGGGGTGAAGGGCACACAGGTAATGGGGAAAAAATAAGAACTAAGATACATCATGTTCAGGTACAAGCACCCAATGATAAATGTAAACATATTATATACCTAAAATGTACCAATAAATACATTAAAAAAAAGATTATGGTCTTGAAGTGCATCCATTTCCCTATAAATGACTCAAGTTGATCCTTCATTATGGCAGAGTAGTGCTTCATTGTATATAAAAAACACATTTTCTTAATCCACTCATCTGTTGATGAGAATATAGGCTGTTTCCAAGATGTAGCTATTATAAATTGTGCTGCTATAAACATGGGTATGCATATATCGCTGTGGTATGATGCTTTTAACTCTTTTGAGAAGATACCAAGAAAGGGAACAACTGGGTCAAGTGGAAACTCTAGCTTTAGTTTCTTGGGGTTTTTTTTTGTACCAGGGATCAAACTTGGAACTTTGTGCTCGTGCAGCTGGCGCTGGAACCACTGAGCTAAATCCCCCGTCCCCTCTAGCTTTAGTTTTTTGAGGAATCTGCATACTGATTTCCATAGTATTTGTACCAGTTTACACTCCCACCAGCAATGAAGAAGGTTACCTTTTTCCCTAAAGCTAAACCAGCATTTGTTATCAGTTCCTTTCTTTCTTTCTTCCTTTCTTTCTTTCTTTCTTTCTTTCTTTCTTTCTTTCTTTCTTTCTT
>NW_004624773.1:15550768-15561382 GCF_000247695.1 Heterocephalus glaber
ATAAGAACCAAGATACTCATGTAATGGTACAAGATCCCAATGATGAATGTAACTGTATTTTATACCTAAAATGTACCAGTAAACTTAATGGAAAATAAAGATCTAAAAATAGATATTCCTTTAACTCAAGAGATTTCGCTTCTAGGTATCTTCTTAAAAGAGGTAAAGACATGATAAGACAATGATACAGGCATACCCATGTTTATAGCAGCACAATTCACAATAGCTAAATGTGAGGGAAAGCAGGGGAAGGGATGCACAAAGAATTAACATGTATTATGCACATGTTCCAACTTCTCCCAGTGAATGTAATCATTATGTACTACATGCAGGTACTAAAAAAGAAATAAAATTATTTTGGCCTGGAGATGTAGCTCAGTGGTAGAGCACTGGCTTACAGGCATGAGGGCCTAGTTTTCAACCCTGGCACTACAAATTAAATATGCACATAAAAATAAAATCAATTTATTGGTTTACTTGTTCATTGTCTGTCTCTTCTGTTGGACAGAAGGCCATGTGGCAGCCCACAACCAAGGGCTGACAAAGGCATAGTCCCAGCCAACACCTTCACTCCCTAAGCTAAGGCCGTAACCCCTGATCCTTGCTCCAACACTTCTTCCCCTCTTGTTATCTGTGTTAGTTTGTGAGGACTGCCACAAAGAAATGCCACAAAGTGGGTGGCTGAACAGCAAAATGTATTGTTTCAGAGTTGTAGAGACTGATGTCTGGAGTCAAAATCTCACAGGGCAAGGCTTTCTCTGAAGGCTCCAGTGGAGAATTCTTCATTTCTTTCAGCTTCTGGAGCTTGTTTGCAATCCTTGGCGTTGCCTGACTCACACCTGCTACACTTCCATTTCTGCCTTGCTTGCCACATGGCCTTTGCTGTTTGGTAACTGTGTCTGTTCTCCTTTTGAAAGGACACCAGTCATAGTGCATCAAATGTCCACCCCATTCCAGTATGATCTCAACTGATAATATCTGTAATGACCCTATTTCTAAAAATGTTCACTTTTTTTTTTTTTTTTGGCAGCCCTGGGATGGAAACTAGGGCAGTGTGCATGCCAGCCAAGTGCTGTACCAGTGAACCACATCCCTATCTCAGAAAAGATCACATTCTGAAGTAATGGGAAATAAGACTTCAACAAATCTTTTGGGATGAAGAAAGAAGACAGAATTCAACACATAGTATTTTTCTTCTATAGCCAGTTTTCCACAGATTTGACCAAGTGAACTTTTACAGAGTACATTGCCAATGAACACTGACAGAAAAATGTAATGAATAAAATTAGTGAATGAATGAATGAATGAACGAACAAATAATGACTGAATGAGGAACTAACCAACAACGAATGAGAGACTTGGTACAGGGACGCCAAACGCAGAAAGCAAGTATAATGTACTGCGATTCTTCCCCACCAGGTGGCGCTGCAGCCAGCGGGAGCAATTGGACAAGGAGAGGCAATGGCTGGTTTTGTGCGCGCTGGGCGCGGCGCGGGGGTGGGGGCGGGGGAGTCATGTGACCCGCTCGACTTCCTAGCTCAGCAGCCCCTCCTGCTTGTGTCCGGGGGTGTCTCCCCGCCCGCTCTTGACGAAGTGTCGCTGTCCAATTTGGCCGGCGTCTCCTCTGTCCTCTTCCAGGCCAGCACCAGGCTGGCGCTCATCTCTCTTCTGGACTGGTTCGTCCCGCTCTTCTGGAAGGAGAAGGAGCTGACTCTCGTGGGGCTGCAGTACTCGGGGAGGACCGCGTTCCTCAGTGTCATCGAGGTGAGCACCTGCCAGCTCACCGCCTCCGTTTAGCAGCCAGCGAGCCTGCTGGGCGCCTCCCTCCAGGCAGGACTTAGGCCCTCCGCTCTGGGCATGAGGGATCGGTGGCGTGGGAGCGGGGCTGTCCAGCCGAGAGTTGCCAGCGGACGTTGTAGCTCTAAGGTCAGCAACTGAAGGCTTAATTCCATTTAGCCTTGAAAGGGCTGTGCCTTTAGTGCGGTGGATGCTTGTAAAGGGTCAAGTGAGCTTGTCACATTTTCAAAGTTTGTGTGTCGGGGGGGGGGGGGAGCTGTTGTGGTTTCCCTCCCTTGTGGTCTGTGGGGGCAGCCAAAAGGTTAACTTCAGTCTGTCACTTTCTTTAAGGGTAGGATTTGGGCGAGCCTATCCTTTTTGAGAAAGCAAAGGAATGAAGAGCCTCTCCCAAGTTGCCTCTTGGGATGAAGAGCCCCTTTTTGAAAGCAGGAGACCAATGTGGGCGCCTTCTTGAATGCTGTGGGCCGCTTTATTACAGTTGATTGGGCCAAAATGGTCCAGGTTCTTGTGTAGGAGGAGGAAAGACTTGCCAAATGTATACCTCCTAGTATATAGTAAGTAGCTACATTTATTAAAGATCAGGGACAGTAGCTGGAGGAACAGGCAAAAGGGAAGAGGAAGAAGGGAACTCAACTCAGGCTTCCAGTATTTAATTAAGGGACATAATGCCAATTTTGTTGTAAAGGTGCATTGTTGTGGGTGTATAATACCCACGTTTATTCTTTAGAATATTTCTAGTGATGAGTTATTAATTTTAATTTTGAGTTTTATTATATTAAACAATGAGTACTTAACAGGAAAATAATCCCCCAAAGCGTTGAATTTTTAATATTTATTGAGTGTTTATAAAAAAGCATCAACATTTTCAACATTGATTGTTTTTTGGTGTACAAAGGCTAAAAAAAGAGCAACAGAAATAAATTCCTATATGAACTACAATGAAAATACCAGTAGTGCTCTACAAAAGAAATGTTTAATTATCACACTTAAGGCAGCCTTCACACATGTCAACAGCATGTTCCATACACATGTGTAGCTTACACTAATAGCACATATGTTTTGCTTTCCTGGCCTTTTTGTTGGACATACTTGACATCTCACTGGTCTTGCTGTTCTGTCAGGAGGTTCTTAGATTATACAATGTGTAGTTAACAGGAACATAAAATATCAATAAAATAAAGTATTAAATTCTTAATATATATTGTGCATTTAGAATAAAGATCATTTTCACATCAGCTGTGTACTCGCTTACAGAACCTAAAAGATAACATCAGAAATAAATTCCTTTCAGAACTACAATGAAAATACCAATAGAACTCTACCACAAAAATAATCTTTGCTTAAATTGTCACACCCAAAGCAGTAATCATACATGACAACTGGGTGTTCCATGCACACATCTCACTTACACTGACAGAACATGTGCTTGGCTTTCCTCTCCTATGTGGCAGGCCATTCTTGACACCTCTCTTCTTATCTTGTTTTATCAGGAGCTTTCTACTATATTGTACAGTGTGGACTTAGGAAAATAAGACATCAATAAAGTAAAATATCAAATGTGTAATGAATGCTTAGAATAGACCTCAGTATTTTCACATCAGCTGTTTATTTGCACACAAAACCTAAAAGATAACATCAGAAATAAAAACCTATATGAAGTACAATGTAAATATAAACAAAAGTCTACCACAAAAATAATCTTTGCTTCAACTGTGACACCCAAGGCAGTCTTCACACATGAAAACTGCATATTCCATACACAATATTGCTTACACTGATAGCACATATGTTTTGTTTTCCTTTCCTTTCTTGTAGGGGACAGTTGACATCTTTTTGGTTTCCCATGGTTGTAGTAGGTCTTTGTGATGCTACACCTGGCCATTCACCTGTCAGCTCACCAATGTGCTCCACACCTTTTTTGTGTAGTTTACTGGGTAGAAACATTTTGTTTTTCCTCTGCTATAAATGATCTCTGATGAGTTTCAGTCCAAATCCTCTAAGAAAATTTCTCTGTGCTATTTTGCACTTGTTATTTTCATTGTAAATTATCAAAGTATTTATGCCACATGTTTAGGCTTGAGTAAAGGACAACCATTGGCCAATGGTTTGTGTTGTGAGTGACATCATACTTGTCACATAATTCATCAATAACGTCTACTCAGCTTTTGGTTTTGTTGTAGAAAGTTTCCATCTCAGTCCTCCATTTTGTAGAGGTTTTCCTGTAATATTTCTCCATCATGGTGCAGTGTTGACATCCGCAGTACCAGTTTGTTTTTCTTTGCCATATACGAGGCCAATGTAAATCTTTCTGAAATTCAAAGATTGTGCTATACAATTTGGTTTTGAAATTACAACATTTCATTTGGAATTTCTGCTTTGTTCCTGCATACAGTTCCCATGCTAGTCAACTTGCACTCTCTTAGCAAATGTAACACCAATTGGAAACTGGTAAATTAATTGTCAAATGTCACATTCTGATTAGTTTGGGAGATGGAAGCAACACATCTGTTCACAACATCATTTGGTTGATTACTGTATGAATAAGGACCTAGTGACCGAGTTCCAAATTCTAAATTGAAAGCATAATGTCTTTACATCTACAAGGGCATACATTTTTATGCCATATTTTGACCCATTGCTTTTCCGTAAGTCTTTTACATTCCTGTGATTACCATGAGAAAATCTCTATGAATGCTTTCAGTTCAACTAGTGAGGTGTCATAATAAATAATTTTTTAATATGGTTATTGGTGCATGCAGAACATTTTACTTGTATTTCAGCCTTTGTGTATTTCACAACGTCTTATAACATTTCATCTGTTACAATTTCCAACATTGAATGGGAGTGCTGGCATTCTGTCCAATAGGTTTCACCCTGCCAAGACCCTCACTATATTTTCAGATGTAGTTCTAACATTGGCTCATTCCATTTGGTTGTGTGACCATTGGTACAATTTCGACTAGTCAAATATGTATTCACATTGCTGTTTTCTTCATCATCTGAGTAAAGTCTTCATTCCCTGTATTGGTTGATACTTGCTCCATTTCACTGTCAGGAATTTTGGCTCATACAGCCAACATCAAAGTCATCATCATCATCATCATCATCATCATCATCATCATCATCATCATCATCATCATCATCATCCATGCATGATTAATCACTTTTGACCTCCTGTAAAACTTGCAAGTCTATTTTCTCATGTGGCATGGTACTGTATTGGGCTACTTCTACCAGAGAAATCAACAGAAAACTTGAAAAAAATACTAAATGCACAGGTATTTACCAATGAGCATTTCATGGGTAAAACTCACCTGTTGCTACTTTGGAGCTCCTGTACACACCTTGCCATTCATCTGCCAATTGCAGGAATGCATAGATTGGTTTTTGCTTTCTCCAGGCACAGCTACTGTCAGACACAGCCATATTCCATTATGGTAAAATACAGGGTTTCATAACAGAAGAGTGGTGTGGGTATATTTTATCCCCCATGATGCTCAGGTAAAAATAAAAAAACTTGTTAGATGGAACATTATGTGGATAAAAATCTGTTTGACGCTTTTGCACACATGCACACGTGCACACAACTTGACATTCTTTGTACCAAGTGGATAAACACAGAGATTGCTTCCTGTATCCCCCAGGCACAGCTACTGAAATGCACAGCTGGTTACTATTATACTAAAGTACAAATTTGCAGTAGAAATGTATGAGATGGGTTGTTGTAACCCAGTGTTATGCCCTAAGTTAGGAGTTTCTCCCTTAAAGAGAAGGGAAGGAACTACAAAGAAGTGTATGTTATCACAGGCTTGGAGAGTGGGAGTCTGGGAGGGAAATTACCCTGAGAACTTATAAAATATGGTGTTTATTCAGGATTGACTGAGTAGAAGGATGGTTATTGAGGCTTGCCTCTTTGGTTGGAGAAGAAATAGGAGTAAAAGATTTCTCTTCAGTCCTAATTTAGGCACCAAAAGTTGCTCTGATTGAGTCTTTGAATACAGAGTTTGTACTTGCTAGGGGTGGAGTTTAGTACTATTCTAAAGAGAGATGACAGCACTTCTACATTTTAGATGACTGTTAAAACCCTCATTTAACATGCAACTACCTGTCTGACTGATTTTGTTATTGGGTAGCTTGCCTCTAAAAGTGGCTTGCCAGCTAAACATTACCAGATTCTCAGTAGCTTGCCTCTTGCCTCTCTTTCTGGAGTTAGATTCTGGGCTCTGCTTATCTCAAACAAAGAATTGAATGAAACAAGCAAAGAAGCAATGGCAATGTTTATTCAAGAAAGCAAAAATGAAGAGTAGAGGGAGACACTGGCTCTGCAGAGTGATCTTGAGTGGAACAAGAGAAAAAGAGGGTAAGGGCAAAAATAAAAGTACACAGTGCATCTGGGAAATGCAGCATGGACTATTATGGAAAGTTACCATAGCACTGCTCCTCATGGCTGCCTTTCTTTTACGCTGTCCAAATATCAAGGAAACCTTTGAGAACTTCTACATATGGGCCCGTGGGGGTAGGGGGAACAGTGCTGGATCCCATGCCTCAAGCTGACATCATATTGAAAACCTGCACAGGGTTTTGTCAGAAGCCCACTTGCAGAGCTTTCGGAACTTTCTGCATATGTGTCTGGGATCTTATAGTTAACAGGTCATGCCTACTTCCACAGCCAGCTTTTGTGCAACCCTATTCTCCTCCCTCAGTTTTGTTACATGAATGATTCGGACAGATGCTTTGTTGGAGAAAATAGATAGCTTGTGACACTTAGTCCTTGCTGTAATAGAGCAAAAAGAGCACGACTTTGAGAAAAAGAGATTAGCAGGAATCCAAACCTGTTTTGAATAATCATACATTTAACTATAAAGAAAAGTGCCTATTTATGTGGCTCCTGTTGTAATATCTTTTGGGTCTTTTTAGAATGACTACCTTTTGAACAGGTGTATCTAAGAGTGCCATTAAAATTAATAAGGGAAAACAAACTTTAGGGAATGTACTTGTGTTAGAGCTTTTATATGTTGTGGAGGCTAAGCATGATGGCACATGCCTGTAATTCCAGCACTTGGGAGGATAAGGCAGGAGAATCACTGGGTGTTTGAGGCCACCATGGGCTACATAGTGAGTTCAAGAATACCTGAACTAAACAGTAACATCTTTTCTCAAACAAAAACAAAACAAAAAAACCAATAACTTTTATATGATATGGAAAAGGTGAGGCTTTATTTACCCTGAGTGGAACAAATTTTCTATTTCTTTGAGATAATTGCAGTCACCTTTTAAGTCCTATCCTTTTCACAAGATTGATTTAATTTACAGTATACCTAAGTGTGTTCCTAGAAGCAGTTGTATTTGTTGCAGAGAAGTAGTTATACATGGAAAACCAAAAAAGTTGATTAAATTTTTGAGAAACATCTTGCTAATTTTTATGCATATGTCTTATTTTTTTGGTACATTTTAGGTATACTATATAATGACATTCATCATTGGAAATTTGCACCTTTACATAATCTCTCTTGGTTCTTATTTTTCCCCCTTCCCCTGCCCTCCCTTCAACCCCTCCACCCCTCCCTATTTACAAATACTTTGTTTCCATTTTTTCATTTTCTCATATTCTATTCCCTTCTTTCCTTTCCCCTACCCCTCCCACTGCCCCTTCCCCTTTGCCCCTTTTCTTCCTATTTCACATTATCTATACCTTTTGGTCCTTATTTACACTTTCAGTTTCTCACACTAGAGAAACTATTCAGTGTTTACACGTGTGTGTCCTATTTATTTCACTAAGAGTATAGCCTCAATGTTCATCCATTTAGTGATAAATGTCTTTAATTTCTTATTTTTTATGGCTGAGTAGTACTCCATTTTATTTTAAATACCCCACATTTTCTTTATCCAGTCTCCAGTTGATGGGCATTTGGGCTGCTTCCAAGTTTTAGCTATTACAAATTGTGCTGCTATGAACATGGGTGCACAAGTATCACTGTTGTATGATTCTTTTAATTCTTTAGGGAAGATACCCAGCAGGGGAATAGCTGGGTCAAATGGGACTTCCAGTCCTAGTTCTTTGAGGTATCTCCATACTGATTTCCACAGTGCTTGCACCAGTCTACACACCCACCAGCAGTGGAGGAGGGTTCCTCTTACCCACAGTCCCACCAGCATTTATTGGTTGATTTCATGATTGCAGCCACTCTTTCTGGGATGAGGTGGAATCTCAGCATTGCTTTCATTTGCATCTCTCGAATGACCAGTGATATTAAACATCTTTTCATATGTTTGTTTGCTGTACTACTTTGTCTGAGAAATGTCTGTTCATTTCAGATGCCCATTTTTGGATTGGGTCTTTATATTTGGGAGGTCTGATTTTTAAAAATTCTTTATATGTTCCAGATAGTAGACCTTTGTCTGAGCAACAGCAGGTGAAATTTTTTTCCCACATTGTGGATTGTCTCTTCACACTGTTGGAAGTTTCTCTCACTGTGCAGAAGCTTTTTAATTAGACGAGATCCCACTTGTTGATTGTTTGTCCTAGTTCATGGGCAACTGAGGTTTTGTTCATAAAATCTTTTTCTAAACTAATGTCTTCAAGAGTTCAACCCAACCTCTGGTTCCAACCAGTTCATTGTTTCTGTTTTAATATTTAGATCTTTAATCCATTTTGATTTTAGTTGAGTGCATGGTGAGAGATATAGGTCTAGTTTTAATCTTTGACAAGTTGAAACCCAATTTTTCCAGCACCATTTATTACAGAGGCTATCTTTTCTCCAGTGAGGGTGTTTGGCTCCTTTGTCAAAGATGAGGTGGCTGAGTGTGTCTGGAGCTGTTTCTGCATCTTCTAGTCTTTTCCACTGGTCCTCAGGTCTGTTTCTTTGCCAGTACCATGCTGTTTTTATCACAGTAGCTTTATAGTATAGTGTCAAGTTGTGGGGTGTGATGCCCCCTGCCATGTCTCTGTTGCCTAGAATTGCTTTTGTTCTTCTAGGTCTCTTCTTGTTCCAAATGAATTTTTGGATTGTTTTCTCCAGGTCTGTGACGTATGCTGCTGGGTTTCCAGTTGGGATTGCATTGAATCTATATAGCAGTTTTGGAAGTATGGCTGAAGGAGAAGTTCAGGTCTGGCTGGGTCAAGTACGCCACACTCTGGTCTCTTGAGCATGCTCAGAGACAAAAAACAGAGTTGAACAGGCTCACTCCAGTGCATAGAAACTAGATCAAGTTGACCATACCTCCTCACTCTTTGGGTTGTGACTCCTTTGCCTTGCCCAGATGATCACCCCATATGGTTTAAAATAAATTTAACTATGTTCTCCATTGTGTATAATTATATCCCTTTCCATTCAATTAAATTATGCCAAGGCTAAAGCTGTTATAACCTCACCTATGTAATTGCCCTTTTATTTCACTATATAAGCTTGTGTAGTTCCTCAATAAAGGGTAAGCATTCCAGAAACCTCCCCAGAGTTGGCTGGTGACTCTGCGCCTTACCCAAATGTGGGGCGCGCATATCAGGTAAATATTGAAGTCCGGGTAAGGATCCCTATCATGGGTAATCTCTTAAGTCGGGACAAGCTGGTTCAGGCTGCACTTGTGAAGGCTCTGCTAAAGACTAGGGGAATGAAGGTCTCCAAAGAATGCCTTCTGGTCTTCTGGGAGACTGTTCTTAAATCATCCCCATGGACGGAGGATGCTGATGTAGTGGATCCTAACATCTGGGAGCACGCTATTCATAACTCCCAGCGCACAGAGAGATCGGGAGAAGTATCCCTCCCGTTAGACTTTTTTCCAGTCACGTCAGCGATTGTTCAATGCTTGGATCCACATGCCACCAAGGCATCAGAGGTGTTTACTGCTTAGGTCAAACAGATAAAGGGACCCTTTTGTTGTTCTTAGGATGGCAGCAAGTGGCCTCGGGATACAAATGGCAAATGTAAATCTCCACTTCCCGCCTTCTTCTTCCCTCGGGGCTTCTGCCCCTCCTGCTAAGGCAGAACTTCCCCTTGTTGACGCATCTCCACCTACACCTCTGAGTCAGCCGGATGTGACCTTAAGGAGGGCAGAACTTCCTGTCAACATGGCGCCCTCCAGTATGCGTGCCACCATCTTATCAATCAAATGCAGATACCTCTGATTCCTCCTCCAGTGAGGAGGAATCAGGCGAGGAAGAGTTTCCTAACAATCATTCTTTGAAAAAACCCTCCGGAAAAACAAACTTCACCATCCTTCGCTTAAGGCTTACCCGGTAATAATGGGGGGAGGACCAAATGCCCCTCCTTGGGTGCCCCATTCACCAAAGGTGTGGAAGGAATTCAGACAAGCTGTACTAGAACATGGTCCACAGAGTCCGTATGATGCAGCTCCTACATAACTTTGCTTATAATATCAACTGCCCCAAAGATTGGTACGATGTGGCATGTGCCTGCTTGCCCCCTGGGGATTTTTTGATGTTTAAGGCTATGTATAAGGAACAATGTGACCAACAGGACTGGTGCAACAATGTAGCCAGGTTGCCTGTCTCTTCTGCCATGCTGCTGGGAACAGGCAGGTTCTCTAATGTGTTACAACAGGCCCGTCAAACGGGTATATTATGATCAAGTGTGTAATTGCGCACTGACTGCATGGAGGCGTATACCAGTGACTCAGGGGACCACCGCTATTGGAAAGCTCATACTGTGAGACCAAAGCGACTCCATTTTGCTAAAATCCACCATTCCCCTAGCCTCTCAAATTAATGGTTAAAATGTGTTTGCTCTAGAACAAAAGATACAATCTGTAACAAACCAAAGTTCCTAAGTTAATTACTCAGCCATCTGTTTACCCAGGAAA
>NW_004624773.1:15584956-15601996 GCF_000247695.1 Heterocephalus glaber
TTTGAATTTTTCTAGAGCCTCATTTATCTGTTTTGTTACTTCCTGTGGTATCAGTTCAGGGTATCCAGGTGGTTGGTTATGGGACTTTTCCATTTCATCTCCACCAGGATCCAGGATTTACCCTTGGTGGGGTGGAAGTCTGAGTTTGTGCCTTGCTTAAATGTTTTCTCATTTTTGCTTTTGGTACTGTCCTTGGTTTAACTCCTGGGTTGATAGTTTGAAATTGCTTATTGAAGGTATCTTTGTTGCTTGTAATTAGAACCCTTATGGAATGATTCCTTCTCAGAGGTGTCTTCCAGATATAGCTGGTCTAAGGGCTGGGGATTTAGCTCAGTGGTTTCACCACCTGCTGCAGATATAGCTGGTCTTTAAGTTTTGAGTTTCTAATGACTCTAAGGCTATCTCATTTTCCTTATACTAGAAAGGTTGATTGACTAGATCAATACCAACACCTTAGCCCAAGTGATACAATCAGCAACACCATTGCATGAAATACATCTTCAAAAATGCCATTTTGTGGTAGTTATTAATCTATCACCTTTAGCTGTGTGAATTAAATCAAGATCGAGGAACAACCCAACATATAGTGAATAAACTTTTCAATATAACAACTTTACCCTTTGGGATGGGGCACTAGAAGGGGTTTGGTTAGGGAGGGACAGATGGGAAGAAGGATAGGGGAAGGTTAGCAGTGTGGCCAGAGGACACAGGCGAGAAACAAAAAGAGAATAATAGGAAAATAAAGAAGAACTCTGAATGAGGACCAAGACAGGGACAAAAAGGGAAGATGAACAGTGTGGGAGAGTAAGAGAGTGAGTATAAGAGAGAAAGAAAAGAGAAAAGAAAGAATAAAAGAAAAGAGAAAAAGGATAGAAAAACAAATATTTGCAAAGAGTAGGAAAAAAAATTAAAGATAGGAGCAAAAGAAAAGAAAAGAGAAAAAACCAAACTAATAATACTAATTTTGGGAATAAAAAAAACAGTGAAGATGTAGGGCCTCTTTCAGTGTGTGTCTCTACTGTCACAATAGACAACGTGGGTAGAAGTGTGCAGATATAAGTCAATGAGTCTCAGCAAGCTAGTCACAGACCCATGAGATTCAGGCAGATTTCTGGCTGCAAGTCCCAAGTTGAGCTCCCTGTCCTCTTGTAGGGTTGAACTCTGCAGAGTTGTATTGCAGGTTCCAGCTGCCCTTGCCCTGAAGATAGACTCGGTCATGATGGGAGGTGAAGATGACTCCAACTTACCCAGTACCGTGGTCTGGTGGTCTGGTGTCCTCTGCGTCTTTGTAGTGTGGAACCAGGTGTCGGTATAGAGAAGAGGCCAGAGGAGTGTGTGTGGGGGGGGTTCAGTGGATTGCTGCTGGGACATGGGCTGGTTCAGCATGTTCCACGCAACTCGTGACCTTGGTAGGGCGTCCACCTCTCTTTTTTTTTATTACTACTTGGTTCTCAGAGAATGAGGATGTCTTCAGCTAATGTAATCTTGGCCTTGAGTGTCACAGTATCACAGGACCATTGAGGCAGGGGGCAAGACAGAATTATGTTCTCTCATGCCTTAGCCCACAGGCAAGAAGACTAGTTCTCAGACATTCCTAATCATAATTTAATTGTGAAATGATTTTTCCTGAAAATTATGTAGAATGGCTCCCAACATCCTAGCACTCGGGAGGGTGAAGCAAGAGGATCACCCAAGAGTTCAAGTTTAAAGCCAGCATGCGCTACATAATGATTTCAAGGTCAGCCTGAACTACATAGACGCTGTTGCAAAAAACAAAAACAAAACAAACAACTGATAGTGTAGTGATTTTTTTCTTTTCATTGTCTTCCTTTGTTGCCTAGATAGAAACAGCACTATAGTTCTGAATCTTAGTGCAGAGAGTGGGCATCCTGGTTTTGTAAATCATCTCAGAGTATTTTTGTAATAAACAAACGCATATGTATGGTTTCCTCACAGGGCTTGCTCTGGAGCTCTCACACAGCTGTCACATGCCTCATGAGACCCAGCCAGACTTCCCAGAATGCCAGGTTTTCTGGGAGGAAGAACATTCTGTAGGGGAGTCCCTTTCACACTCCTTCTACTGAAGCATCTAGGGAGGGGCTTACTCATCATGTCTGTGCCTGCAGCCTATATACCAGTGTTGCCATTGCCATGGGTCACACATGGTGAACCTGCCTAATTTTTGATGGACCTAATCATATAATCATCTTTGTTTAGAAGCTGAAATTAGATCTGATATACTCAGTATAATATTACAGTAGTTGTAGAAACAATTCTGATCATGGATTTAGAATTTTGAGTTGTGCTTTTCCTTGTCCCACCTTTGACTAATAACACAACTGTAGGCAAATTACCCGATTACTCTGTTCTTCAGTGTTGATGTTTGTGTATGAAAGGTGAGTAATCATTTTGTCAACTTTGAATCTTGTTCTTTGAGAGTGAGTGGGGCCTGAAATTAGAACTCTTGGGCATAGATCAGAGAATTAAATGAAAGTATAAAGCCTCCAATATTAGGTGTTGGTTATTAAATTCAGTCTCTTGCCAAAAGAAAAACTGAGATGGTTTGCAGCTTATTGTAGGGCATGGAATATAGTAAACTGACCCCAACAGGAAGAAAAAAATTATGGTCCTTGGCAGTAGTGCCTTCCTAAGAATTTAGGTACTCTGTACAAGTTCATGCCTAGATTGTCAGTGAAAGTTTGAATGGGACATAATGCTGAGGTCTGTTTGTGCTCTGCAGTTTTTAAACCAGGATATGATATTACAGCAAGGTTATCTTCTGTTGATAGCTACCAATTTGCAACCCCAGGAGGTACTTGGCTGGGTCTGGGTTAGCTCATTTTCTTTCCTAAAGGAGAAGTGGACCCTAAAAAGTGCATGTAGATTGGTCCACAAAGAACTAAAAGTTTGGTTCAGTCATTGATGACTTGGCCTCCTTTTTTCTTCACAATTTCCTTAAAAGCTCATTTTATCTGGAGAATGTTTTACTGCCACTATGTAGACTTCATAATTTCTGAGTAGCACTTATCAGAGGGAAAAAGTAGGAAAAGGAGGAGACTTAGTTTTTTCCACAATAATTGAACTGTTCAGTTGTTTCACTACTTTTTGTCTTAATTTCATCACATTTCTTTGTACAGTGGGGGAGTTAAACAATAAAACATTTAAAAGTTGTTTAAAAAAACCTATATTCACTGTTCAAAAACCCCAGAAAGTTCATATACAAATGAAAATCTTCAGAATGTTGATATAATCATTATTAATACTAAACTATATCTTCTGAGTTTTTTGCCTTTATATGTACAAATATGTTTTACTGGTATCAGTAGAGGATCTTGGTGTACATCTGAGGTGATCTTGTGTAGCCCACTTGATTAATCCATGTAGGTGGTTAATAGGCTCTTGCATTCAGTCATGCTAACCATGGAACTCTTGATCCCCTCCTCCCTTTATCCAAGGGACCAATATCTCCTCTTTCCTTTTTTCTTCCCTTCTTCCTTCTCCTTTTCCTCCCAGCCCTCATTTCTCCCTCCGTCTTCCTTTCATGTACTCAGGGACTCAAAAACATGAGGCAAGCACTCTACTCTTAGCTCCTACCCATTTCCTAAAAGTATTAAATCAAGTCAGGTGTGGTGGTGAAGATTTGTAATCCCAGCACTCTTGGAGCTTGAGACAGGATGACAGCAAGCTGTAGCCTAACTTAGCCTAATTTAGTAACATAGCAAGACTTTTTTTCACATTTCCAAGGGTTGGGGATGCAGCTCAGTGTGAAGGCCCTAAGTTCAATACCTAGCACCATCTAAAAAAAAAAATCAGATATCACCTTATTAACCTTTATATGAATATGTTTATTATGTCTGTTATCTTAGTCACTTTTTCATTGCTGGGAGGCAATACCTAACGTCCACAGCTTAAAGGAGGAAAAGTTGACTTATGTCTTACATTTTTCAATCCTTGATCAGCCAGATCCAAGGCACAGACTGCATGGTAGAAGGGCCGTGTGAAGGAATGCTACTCATGTCTTTGTGGCCAGGAGGCAGAGCGAGAAGGGCATAGCCCAGAGGGAGATATATCCTTCCACTTCAAACTCCCAGTAACACACCTTTAAATAGGCCCCACCTCCTCACACATATTCAGCTGCTGAACTCTGGATAAATCCTTTATGAGTATAATTTCCCTATGATCCAAGCACCTTCCAGCCCAAGACAAGAGGCTTTTTGGGGGACATTCTTGATCCAGACTGTAGCTCTCATTATTTTCTATTTTGAATGTAAATGTTAATTTTTTTTTTTTTGGTACCAGGAATCAAACTCAGGTCCTTGTGCTTGCACAGCAGGTGGTGAAGCCACTGAGCTAAATCTCTGGCCCTGTAAATGTTAATTTAATGCCTAAAACTTTCTCTCTCTCTCTCTCTCTTTTCAGAAAGGATCTCACTATACATACTATACAATACATAGTTTGAGGTTGACCTCAAACTCACTCGGTAACCCAGGCCAGCCCTGAACTCAAGGACATCCTCCTGCCTCAGCCTCCTAAGTACCGAGATTACAAGCATGTGCCAGTTTTAGTGCTTAAACTTTGGATTTTGTTGTTTTCTACAATAGGTAAGTGAAATTAATTGGCAAAATGATTTGACCATTTTAAACTTTTGAGTTCTCTTATCCTATCTGTAGGAGACATCTAAGTCATAATTGATCATATAACCTCTATCTTTATTATGTATTTATTTATTTTCTGTGACAGGGTCTTGCTATCCAGGCCAGGCTGGCCTTGAACTTCAGCAATTGTTCTGCCTCAGCCTCCCTAGTGCTGGGATTAGAGGCATGTGCCACCATGCCTGGCCCTCTCTAATTATTTTTACCACTTATGATCATAAGAAATTATGTTGTTTTCTTATTCCTTTTCTTTATCCCTTTTAGGAATATAAGTTTCTCACAAGAAGGGCTTTGTCCTTTTTACCAGTGCTATATTCCAATGCTAAGAATAGTGCCTGGTATATAATAAGCTCTTTAAATATTGAATAAGTGAATGAATATTACAACAGAGTATGTATTTTGTATACTTAAACTATGTGGGAGTCATTGTGACAGATGATTTGTAAATGTATATTATTTATTGTTGGATATGTGCCTAGTATTAGCCATATAGAAAAACTAAATGCCAAATACCAAATATTTTCTCTGATGTGAGAAACTGAAAGTGTATATAAGGATTAAAATGATTAAAATGAATTATTGATCATTTGAAATAGAAAGAGAAGGTCCAAAGGGGTAGGAGAAGTGGGAGGGGAAGGGGAAAGGAAAGAAGGGAAAGGAAAAGTTATGAGAAAAGGAAAAAATGGAAACAAAGTATGTAAATAGGGAAGAGTGGAGGGGTGGAAGGGAGCACAGGGAATGGGAAAAAAACAAGAACCAAGATACATCATGTATAGGTACAAGCACCCAATGATAAATGTAAATGTACTGTATACCCAAAATGTATCAATAAAAGAATTTAAGCAAAAAAAAGAAAGAAAGAAAGAAAGAAAAGCTAAATGCCTTAAGATTGGTCCAGAATGCCTTTGCATTTCATTCCTCTCCTACATCTCCATCCCTAAAATGCTGCAGAAGTTAATTAAGGCAGATATGATGGGGCATGCTGTAATCCCAGCATTCAGGAGCCTGAGGCAGAATCACCTCGAGTTCAAGGCCATCCTAGGCTAAGTAGTGAGTTCAAGGCTAGCCTGAACTACATAATGAGACCCTGTCTCAATAACAACAACAACAACAACAACAAAAACCCAAACCACCAATTTACTTAATAAGGCTCTTTGTTGACTTTTAGTGGGACCATGGTGAGAATGGCTGTTGAGCTGGATTTTGAGATTAGAGTGGATTTCATTCATTTGATAAATACATTGTATCACTTGGCTTCTCATTTCTGAGTGTAAATACCTGACATACACAATTTAAAGGGGGAAAAATTTATTTTGGCTCAAGTTTCAGAGGTTTCAGTCTATGCTCACTTGGGTCCGTTGCTTCTAGGACTGTGGTGAAGCAGATGAAAGCTGCTCACCTCATGGGAGCTGGGAAACAGAGAGAGAAGGAGCCCAAGAGAAGGTATGCCCTTCAAAGGCATGCCCCAGTAACCTCCTTCCTCCAACTAGCCTCCACCTCCAGGGAGCCCATTCAGCTATGAACTCATCAATGTGTTAATCTATTGGTGAGGTTAGTGCCCGCACAATCCAAACACCTTTCTAAATGTCTCTTAAACCAATCAAGTTGAGAATCCAGTCTCACATGCCAAGTGGTGTTCTAGGCAGCATAGATACAATAGGGGAAAAACCAGACATGTTTCTTGTAGTATTTCCAATATCACAAGGGAAGAAACATATTTAGTTTTTGAGACAGGTTCTGGCTATATAGTTGAAGCTTGCCTTGAACGTATGATGTTTTCCAGGCTGGCCTCAAACTCACTGAACCTCTTGCCTCAACCTCCTGAGTGCTGGGATTATGGGCTTGTGCCACTATGCCCAGCTTGATGTATTAATGTTTTAAACAAAGTCTTCCACTTTGTCCATTTTTATTTTTATTTTTTGATAGCAGCCCTTCTTAAATTTTTTTTTAATAAGGTCTTGCTAAATTGCAAAATTGTCCAGGCCAGGTTTGAATTTACAGTCATCCTACCTCAGTATATCTTTTTTTTGGTACTGGGGATCAAACTCAGGACCTTGCGCTGCAAGGCAGGTGTGGCACCACTGAGCTAGATCCCCAGCCTTTCAAAGTATATCTTGGTTGTTCTTTTTCTCCCCATTCTGCTTCCCTCCTTTTAACCCTTCTTCCCCTCCTTATTTACAAAAGCTTTGGTTCCATTTTTTCCTTCTATTCTGTTTTTTCTTTTCCTTTTCTTCCCTTCCCTTCCTCCCCCTTCCCTTGTTCTCCACAATGGAGATTTTCTTACTACCTCCCAATATCTGTCATCCATTTTGATTCTTATTTATGCTTTTGGGTTGTCAGACAAGAGAAACAAACATTTAAATATGTTTGTCCAATGTATTTCATTTAAAAGTCTCAAGGTTCATTGTTTTACCTAAAAATGTTTCAAGTTTGTCCTTCTATGTGGCAGAATAGTACCCCATTGTATATAAAAACCAGTTTTTCTTTATCCATTCAACCTTTGATGGGCATCTACATTGTTTCCAAGCTATTATGGATTCTGCTGCTATATACATGGGTGTGCATATATTGCTGTGGTATGATGCTTTTAACTTTTTTGGGAAGATAACAAAAAGAGGAATAGCTGGATCAAATGGGACCTCTAGTTTTAATTTTTTGAGGAATCTCCACACTGATATTCATATTGATTATACTAGTTTACACTCCCACCAACAGTGGAAAAGGATTCTTTTTTCCTGACAGCCTCACCAGCATTTGTCATTGGTTGATTTCTTGATGATAGCCACTCTTTCAGGAGTGAGATAGAATCTCAGTGTTAGTGTGCATTTCTCAAATAACTAGTGATGTTGAGCTTTTCTCATATATTTATTTACTGTTTGTTCTACATCTGAGAATTATGTATTCACCTCAGATGTCCATTTTTGGATTAGGTCTTTAAATTTGGAGGATCTGATTTTTTTTCTTTATATATTGTAAATGTTCTTTATATGAGAAATAGCTGGTAAAATTTTTTTTCCCATTGTCAGTGGCTTCTTTTACTGTGCAAAACCTTTTTAATTTGATTTGATCCCAGTGGTTGATTCTTTCTAATATTTCCCATGCGGTTGGTGTTTTGTTCATAATGTCTTTGTGTATACCTGTGTCTTCCAGAGTTTTTGCCTGTTTTATCTTTAAGCACATTAAGCATTTCTGTTTTAATGTTTAGCTATTTGATCCATTTCAGTTTTAGTTTAGTGCATGGTTGGAGATATGAGTCTAATTTTAACTTTGGCATATGGAAAGCCAATTTTCCTCCTACCGTTTATTAAAGAGGCTATTTTTTTTTTCCAGTGAAGGTGTTTGGCCCCTTTGTCAAAGGTAACATAATTAATTGAGTGTGCTTGGACTTGGTTCTGCATCTTCTATTCTGTTCCATTGATCATTGGATCTGTTTTGGTTTTGTTTTGGCCAGTACCATGTTGTCTTTATCACAGTAGCTTTATAGTATAGTTTCAAGTCAGGAATTGTGATGCCCCCTCCCTTGCCCTTGTTGGTCAGAATTATTTTTGCTATGCTAGCTCTATCCTGGTTCCATATGAATTTTAGGATTGTTTTCTCTAGTTCTATGAGGTATGCTATTGGTATTTTGATTGGGATTGCATTACATTTGTATAAGAGTTTTAGAAGTATGACCATCCAAGAATGGGGAGTGTATTTCTGTTTTCTGATATCTTCTTTGATCTCCTTTTTCACAATGCTGTAGTTTTCAATGTACAGTGGACCCTCAAGTTACAACCTGCCTAACATACGAACAACTTGGGTTAATTCAGTTAATGGAAGATTCATCTGCCTCTTGTTATCTCTATTTTGTACTCAGGTAAACATCCAGATCTCAGCGGTATTGACTCACAACAAACGAGTTACAACCAGCCTTCGGGAGACAATATCCTTTGTAAGTCAAGGGTCCACTGTATATGTCTTTCACTTTCTTTGTTGAATTGATTCCTAAGTATTTCATTTTTCTTGATGCTCTTGTGAAAGGTGTTGTTTCCCTAATTACTCTGTCAGTGAGTTTGTTATTCATGTATAGGAATGTGATTGTATTTTGTGTGTTGAGTTTGTATCCTGCTGTGCTGCCAAATTTGGTTATTAATTTTAGGAGCCTTTGTTGGAGTTTTAGAGGGTCATATATGTACAGTATCATGTCCTCAGCATAGAATGGTAATTTAATTTCTTATTTTCCTATTCATATTCCTTTTATTTCTTTTTCTTGTCTGATTGCTCTGGCTAGTGTTTCCAGAATTGTATTGAACAGGAGTGGTGTTCCTTGTTACCAGTGGTTGCATTCTTGCCTTGTTCCTGATTTTAGAGTGAAAGCTTTCAGTTTTTGACCATTGATTTGATATTGGCTACTGGATCTTGCAGATGGCTTTTATCAGGGTGAGATAATGACCTTCTAGTCCAATTTTCTATAGGGTTTTTATCACAAATGGGTGTTGGACTTTCAATAATTAATTTTATTGGTACATTTTAGATAATCATCATGTGGAATTTGTACCTGTATATATTTTGATTTATCTTTTTTCCCCCCTTTCATTCCCTTCTGTTCAACCTCTCTTCCCCTCCTTATTTACAAAAGCTTTGTTTCCAGTTCCACCGCCTGCCTTACAAGCACAAGGTCCAGAGTTTGATCCCCAGTACCAAAAGAAAAAAAAAGAGTCTACAAAAGCTTTGTTTCCATTTTTTCCTTCTATTCTTTTTTCCTTTTCCCTTTCTACCTTTCCCCCTCCCTCTCCCTAGATCCTCTTCCCAGTTGAACATTTTCTTCCTATTTCACAGTATCTACAAACATTTTGGTCCTTATTTATACTTTCAGTTTATCACACCAGAGAAACCATGTGATATTTGAACATGTATTTCTGATGTTTTTCACTTAAGAATATGGTCTCAAGGTACATCCATTTACCTAGAAATGTCTCAAGTTTATCCTTTCTTGTGGCAGAGTAAGTACTCCATTGTATAAAAAAGCCATATCTTCTTTATCCATTCATTGGTTCATGGGCATTTGGGCTGTTTCCAAAATATAGCTATTATGATCTATGCTGCTGTAAACATGGGTATACATTTATTGCTGTGGTACGGTGCTTTTAAGTCTTTCAGGAAGATATCACAAAGGGGAATACCTGGGTCGAATGGAACCTCTAGTTTTAGTTTTTTGAGGAATCTCTGTACTGATTTTCACAGTGATTGCACCAGTCTACATTCCCAGCAACAGTGGAGAAGGGTTCCTTTTTCCCCACAACTGGCCAATATTTGTTATTAGTTGATTTCTTGATAATAGCTTTTCTTTCTGGAGTGAGGATCTCAGCATTGTTTTAATTTACATCTCTCATATCACCAGTGATGTTGAACATTTTTTCATATATTTATTTGCCATTTCTACTTTCATCCGAGAAGTGTCTATTCATTTCAGATGCCCACTTTTTGATTGGGTGTTTAAATTTGGGGCCATCTAACTTTTTCTTTTCTCATTCTTTATATATTCTAGGTATTAGTTCTATATCTGAAGAACACATGGCAAAAATTTATTCCCACCCTGGGTTGTCTCTTCATTTTGTAATTTTTTGTTTTGGGGGGTTTTTGTTTGTTTGTTTTTTGCTGTGCAAAAGCTTTTTAATTAGATGAGATCCCAATTGTTGATTCTTTGTGATACATCCTGTGCAATTGAGGCTTTGTTCATAGAGTCTTTGCCTACACCAGTATCTTCAAGAGTTCTACCTGTTCTGCAGCTGTAGAATTTAGTCCAATACTTTTTCTCCAACTAGTGACAGGATCATATGGCTTTTTCCTTTCCTCTGTTAAAATGATGACTTTTGGGGGTGGATCTTCCAATGCTAAACCAACTCTGCCATCCCTATAATAAAACCACTTTCTACATCCTGCCAGGTCTGACTTCTAATAGTTTGTTTTGTTAAACAAATTTCTATCCATGTTCATACTTTTTTCTTCTATTATCTTTATCCAGTTTTAGGATTAGCACAATATTGATTTCCTAAAATGAGGGGAGAAGTGTTCCTTTTTTTATTTTCTGCTTTAAATGTTTGATATAATTTATCAGTTAAAATGTATACAAGCCTATTGTTGTCATATAGGTAGGTTTTCAAGCTAGGAATATACTTTCTTTAATAGGTGCTATTCAAATTTTGTATTTCTGCCAGAGTTAGTTTCATTAATTTGTCTTCCAAGGTACTTCTTAGAAGTTGTCAAATTTATTTCAAAACAGATTTTTGTAATATCCTTTTAAATTCTGTAAAATCTGTGGTAATGTCTCCTAGATCTCGATATTGTAATTTTTAAAATATATAATTGATACTGTGTAATAGGAAGTAAAGGTCTAAAGGAGCAAGGGAAGTGGGAGGAGCAGGAGAGAAGAAAGAAGGGAAAAGAAAAAATGTGAAAAAAGGAAAAAAATGGAAACAAAGTCTTTGTAAATAGGGAAGGGTGGAGGGAGTGAAGGGAGGGCAAGGGAATGGGAAAAAAATAAGAGCAAAGATACTCATGTAATGGTACAAGATCCCAATGATGTATGTAACTGTATTTTATACCTAAAATGTACCAATAAATTTAATGGGGGGGGAACAAAAAAGAGTTCTACCTGTTCTGTCTTCCAGGAGTTTTAGTGTTTCTTTTTTAATATTTAGATCTTTGATCTATTTCAATTTTAGGTTAGTGCATGGTCAGAATTATGGGTCTAATCTTAATTGTTGGCATGTGGAAAGCTGGTTTTCCAGCACCATTTATTAAGGGGACCATCTTTTTTTCCAGTAAAGGTCTTTGGCCCCTTTGTCAAAGAAGATGGTTGAGTGTTTTTGGAGTTGTTTACCCATCTTCTGGTCTGTTCCTTTGATCCTTGGGTCTGGTTTTTTTTGGGTTTTTTTTGCCAGTAGCATCACTGTTTTTCAATGAACAATAATCACGCCTTGGATACACCTCATTGTCTATGATACTACCACTATGCAAATTACCACTGCTGTTCTTATGATTGTAGCTTTGTAGTGTAATTTCAAGTCAGTGATTGTGATGCCCCTGCTTTTCCTTTGTTTTATTTTTGTACTGGGGATCGAACTCAGAACCTTGCGCTTGCCAGCCAGGTGCAGCACCACTGAGCTAAACCCCTGGCCTGCATTGCCTTTGTTGCCCAGAATTGTTTTTGCTATTCTAGAATTCTTCTGGTTCCAAATGAATTTTAGAATTGTTTTCTCTAATTCTGTGAGATATGCTATTGGTATTTTGATCAGGATTCCATTAAATCTGTATAATAATTTTGGGAGTATGGCCGTTTTCAATATATTGGTTCTTCCTACCCAAGAACAAAGGATACCTTTCCATTTTCTAATTTCTGCTTCAATCTCATTTTTCAGAGTACTGTAGTTTTCAATGTAAAGGTCTCTTCCTTTGTTAGATTGATTCCTAAGTATTTCATTGTTTTCAATGGTATTATGAAAGATGTGGTTTCCCTAATTTTGCTCTCAGTGAGTTTATTTGTGTATAGGAATGCTATTGATTTTTGTGTGTTGACTTTATTTGTTTTTTTGGTTTTTGTTGTTGTTGTTTTTTGGTACCGGGGATTGAACGCGGGACCTTGTGCTTGCGAGGCAGGCGCCGGAACCCCTGAGCTAAATCCCCAGCCCCTGTGTGTTGACTTTATATCCAGCTACAGTATTATATTTGGTTATTACATCTAGGAGTCTTTTTGTGAAATTTTTGGAGTCTTCTATGTGGAGTATCCTGTCATGTGCAAAGAATGATAATTTAACTTCTTCCTTTCCTATCTTTATTCCTTTCATTTCTTTCTCTTATGTAATTTCTTTGAGCTGTAGTGAATAAGAGTGGTGATACTGAACATCCTTGTCTGTTCCTGATTTTAAAGTGAAAGCTTTCAGTTTTTGACCACATAGTATAATGTTGGCTATCAGTGTGTCATAGATAACTTTTATCAAACTGAGATAAAAACATGTATTCCAATTGCCTGTAGGGTTTTTATCATGAATGAGTGTTGGACTTTGTCAAATGCTTTTTCTGCATCTATTGAGATAATCATGTGGTATTTGTCCTTGGCTCCCATTAATGTGGTGTATTATGTTTATTGATTTGTATACATTGATGCATCCCTGGATCCCTACTTGGTCATAGTGTATAATCTTCTTGATAATTTGCTGCATTCTTTTTGCCAGTATCTTTTTTTTGTGTTTTTGTTTTTTGTTTGTAGAGACAGAGTCTCATAATGTAGTTCATGCCGGCCTTGAACTCACTAGGCAGCCCAGGCTGGCCTCGAACTCAAACTCACTGCAATCTTTCTGCCTCAGCCTCCTGAGCACTAGGATTACAGACACGTGCCACCACACCCTCCAGTATCTTTTTTTTTTTTTGGTACTTGGGATTGAACTCGGAACCTTGCAATTGCAAGGCAGGTGGCAGAACCACAGAGCTAAATCCCCTGCCCTCCTCCCCCCCAGTATCTTTTTGAGGATTTTTCATCTATATTCATTAGGGAGATTGGCCTGCATTCCTCTTCTTTGGTTGACCCTTTCTCCGGTTTTGTAATATTTGCTTCCAGGAATCAGTTTGGGAGTATTGCTTCCCTTTTAATTTCATTAAAGAATGAAAGTAGTGCTGTTAGTTCTTCTCTAAATTCTTGTAGAATTCAGCAGTGAATGTTAGGACCTGGGCTTTTCTTTGTTGGCAGTTTTTTATTTAAAAGTTTTTTAATTTTTAATTTTTTTCATTAAGTTTATTGGTACATTTTAGGTATACAATATGATGACATTCATCATTGGGAATTTGTACGTTTACATAATATATCTTGGTTCTTATTTTTTTTCCCCATTCCCCTGCCCTCCCTTCAACCTCTCCACCCCTCCCTGTGTACAAAGACTTTGTTTCCATTTTTTCCTTTTCTCATATTTATTCCTTCCCCTTCTTTCCTTTCCCCTACCCCTCCCACTTCTCCTTCCCCTTTGGACTTTTTCTTCCTATTTCAAATTATCCAAAATGTATAATGGCAGTTTTTTAATTACACTTTCAGTTTCATTGACTGATACTGGGTTACTTAGAATTTTTATATCTTCATGATTCAGCTTTGGTAATTCAGTTGAATCTAGTAATCTATTTCTTTTGAGTTTTCCATCTTATTACAGATTCTCAAAATAGTTATTGATGGTATTCTGAATTTCTGCAAGATCCTTTGTGATTTTACCCTTTTCCTTGTTTCATGGATTTGAGTCTTGTCTTTCCTTTTTTTAGTAAATTGGTGAACCTTGTCATTGATTGACTCTTTGTATTATTGTCTTAGTCTCAACTGCATTAATTTCTGCTATGATCTTTATAGGCTCCTCCCTTTTATGAACTTTGGGCTTGACTTGTGCTTCTTTTCCCAGTTTCTTGAAGTTCAACATTAGATTATTTATTTAAGCTCTGTTTTTGAACGTGGGGATTCACTTTCATAAATTTCCCTCATAGAACTGCTTTCATATTGTATGTCGTATTGTCATTATCATTTAATTGTAGAAACTGTCTAATTTCTTTAATTTCATCTGTGACCCGTTGGTTGCTCAGAAGGGTATTAATTTCCATGTCTTTGGATAGTTTTTGCAGTTTCTTTTGGCATTGATTTGCAATTTCATTTCACTATGATCTGATAATGTACATGGTATAATTTTACTTCTTTTGCATTTAATTAAGCATGTACTATGAGCTAGTATATGGTCTTATTTTGGAGAAAGTTCCATGTGCTGCTGAGAAGGATGTATTCTTTGGTTCTGGGTTGGAACACTCTTTAAATATCTACTAAGTCCATTTGATCAAAGGTTTGGTTGTACTCTGATATTTCTTTATTGACTTTTTGTCTAGGTGATCTATTTGTGACATTGGGGTATTGAGGTCCCCCGTTACAGTTGTAGTGGTGTTTACCTGATTTTTCATATCGATTATTGTTTGTTTTATACTATAGTTGGGTGCATCAGTATTTGGTTCACATATAATTATGACCGTTACCACTTTCTCTTGTATTGTTCCCTTAACACATATGTACTGACCTTCTTTCTCTTCTGAACAGTCTTGGCTTGAAATCCGCTCACTCTGCAAATAGAATAGCTACTCCTGCTTTTTTCTGTGTTACTGTCACATGGAGAATTGTTTTCCATCCTATGACTTGCAGGCTATGAATTTCTTTTTGAGTTAAATATATTTCTTGTATGCAGCATTTTGTTGGATTTTGTTTCTTGATCCATTGTACCAGTCTCTTTCTTTTGATTGGTGAATGGAGACCATTTACATTGATGGTTATAACTGATTATGTATTAACTTATCCTTGCCATATTAATTTCTTTTTGTTGGTTCTCTTTCTTTCTTTTGTATTTAATTGCTTGCCTTGCCTGGTGGATTCATTCTATTGGAACTCATGGAATTGTCCTCTTTGTCTTTTTCTAGAATATACTTCCAAATGTTTGGAGTGCTTGTTTGGTGGGTCATCAATTTCTTTAGTTCTTTGTCATGAAAGTATCTTATTTCTCCATCAAGTTTGAAAGATAGTTTTGCGGGATACATCAACCTCTTGGTTGGAGGTTCTTTTCTTTTATGGCTTAAAATACTTAAAGCTTTCCTTGATTTAAGGATAGGTTTTGAGAAGTCTGCTATGATTGTGATGGGTTTTCCATTATAGGTGATTTGTTTCTTAAACGGCTTTTAATATGTTGTTTTTATGTAGAATTTCTCAAATCTTGACTATAATATGCCTTGGTGTAGTTTTTTTCTGATCATGGCTAATTGAGGTTCTAACATTTACCTGTTAGACAATTCTTTTTTCATGCTGGGAGAGTTTTCTGCTGTTACTTCTTGAATTTATTTTTTCTTTGTGCTATCTTCTGATTTTTCATTGATTCTAATTAGTCTTATGTTACTCTTCTTTGCAACATCAATCAGCTGTTGGATTAATTTTTTTTTTGTGGTCCTTTGCTGTTTTTAAGAAGTCTTTCCTGTGGTGGTTGCTGAGTTAAACCTGTCTTCCAGATCTGATATTCTGTCTTCATGTTGGTTGCTTCTGCTGTGTATACTTTCAATAGAATTTTTAATCTCATATATATCTGTTTGGATCTGTTTATACATTATAGTTCTTTCCTGTATTGCACATTTATTATTTCCAGCACTTTCCAACGCTCCTATGTATTTTTTTTTGTCTGTATCTACTCTAGATTGACTAACCATGTCCTTTATTATGGTCATCATCTCTTTAGTAAACTGTGCAATTATTTCTGATTTGTTTTTTCTAGATCCTCATTCATCTGCTTTGCTACTTCTACTATCATTTCAGAAAGTCCAACTGGGTAGCTTTTGATTTCTTCTACCTCAATGCCCCTGGTTTTGCCTTGGCAAGCTAGAGGTTTCAGGTTGCATCTTGCTTCCATGTCTTCTCATTTTCAATTTTTTATTTGTTTTCTGTGTTGATGCTTGTAAATTGCTGTGGTAGGTAGCTTTGTTTCTAGTATGGAGACCTCTTTAGGAAATGATTATTTTTCAGAGATGTCTCCTACATGTAGCTGGTTTTTGGCTTGTGACTCGGTCCTAAGATCCTGCCTCTTTGGTTTTTTAGGGATTAAAGGTTGGTATCTGTTTGACCTAACACCTAATTCTTTGGTACTGGACTGTGATATTGTTTATGACTGACAGACAGTGTTGATATTGGCACACAGGGAAGAAGAACTGATCACAACTATATCACCTTCACTAAAGTAGTAAAACCAGTAATAACAATAGCACCAAGCACAGTCCAGAAAATAACAGATGATAACTATTAATTTGCCACCTTTAACCATAGATGCAAGCTTAATAGTTATAACAAAATCTAAAAACAATAAAAAAATTATTTACAGTAAAAATCTTAATAGATTGATTTTACTCTCAGGAAAAAATTTAGAAGGCATATGAGGAAAGATTAGAAACAAGGCTGAAGAACAAAGGGAGATTATCCAAGGAAACTGAGAAACAGGGTCAGATTGTTTCTGCTTTGGTCTACTCTCCTGCTCTATTCTACCTTATCCCAATCACTTTTCAGTCCTCAGATAGCTGCTGCTACATGTATTCCATCCACGGTTTTTTGTCAAACAGTGACATCAGACAGTGGAAGGATCAGGTAACATTACTTCTCATAGACCTTGCTTGGTAATGGTGATGACAAATATTGAATCTTTCTCTATCCCTGGCATTATTGAAAATGGATTTCTTTTTGCACTTTATTAAATTCTTTTATTGGTACATTGTAGGTATACAACACAATTACATTTCTCATTGGGAATTGTACCTTTACATAGTGCATCTTGGTTCTTATTTTTTCCCCATTCCTAGCCCTCCCTTC
>NW_004624773.1:15609612-15631082 GCF_000247695.1 Heterocephalus glaber
TTTGTAAATTTTTGGACTATTCGTCTGTAATGGTTACTGTAAAAATAAGAATTGAGTTGACATAAAAAAAGTTGCAGCAATAACTTTCAGATCAGTGCTACTCTTTATATGGTGTTAACTTTTGTTACCTGAGAAATGAAGGCCTGCTAGAGTAATTCAGTAGTCACTGGGACTCTATCCTGAAAAGAATATAAGCTGTTTCCTTTTACTTTTAAAAGAATTAGTCTTAAAAATGTCAGAGGTTTTTATTCTGATTCTAGTATACTTTCACAGATCTTGATGCAGACTAGGTTTTAAGATTTTGTTTTAGTGAGTATAATACTTTTTTAAAACTTTTGTAGTATAAGTTAAAGCCTTTCCATATAGGTGGTTTTTTTTTTCTTACGGAGGTAAGGTTTATTATAGCTCAAGTTTTTCTTAAGACTGTAGGAGTTATGTAACATACATAATTTGCTATTGTGAGTCACTGAAACAGCTGTAGAAATCCCTATTTTATAGTTCAGTAAATGTAGAAATTTTTTCTTTTATAATTTCTTTTAACAAGCAATGTATATATAGAAGAATATACAGCAGAACTAAGTGTCTTTTTCATGCTACTTCCCTAAATAACCAGTTTTCCCCAGGGGGGAAAAAACACTAAAATAAAGTTGGTTTTTATGTTTTAATTATCATTTGCCTTGCTACATATGCCAGGCAAATGCTCTAAGATTAAGTCCCTATGGCTCCTTAAGTTTCTTAAAGTATTTACATTAAAAAGAAAAAGAAATAGCATTGAGACAAAGCCTGCAACTGTGACTTGCAAGCTAACTCCTAAGTTAGCTTATACTCATGCTTTTGACATTAAGATTTCTGCAACCAAAAGTATTCTTTATTAAAGTATAAAGCTGCAGGTGCTAGAACATTATGTAATTCACAAATTCCACAGATTTCTACCACCAAAAATGTCAGTATTCCTACTTTCATACTATAGTGCACCTCTCTCTCTCTTAACGGTCCATACTCTTTTTTTAAAAAGTACGTACTTCCATAACTCTGCCTAATAAATCTGTGCCTCTGTTAAAAAAAAAAAAAGCTGCATGTGTTTATTAAAGACTATTGTGCAATATTATGTTCTTAGAAAATGTATTCACACACTTCCTTGATTTGAAACGATCTCAAATACTGTATTTTCCAGAGCTCTAGGGCACTAAGGTTTCTTTTAGGGTTCATTTTGTCATTGTTATTGCCTGAGGATTTCTGAATTTCTGAGTGAAAATGCTGCACTGGGACTTGATTGCTGGGTAGGGTGGTTGACTAATCATGCTCACTGGCAGCTTTATTTACAAAACAGGAAGTTGAAATATCCTTCAGCAGTTTTTGAAGATAGATTAACTGAAACCAGGCCGGGGATTTAGCTCAGTGGTTTCGCCACCTGCCTCACAAGCGCAAGGACCCGAGTCCAAGTTTGATCCCCAGTACCAAAAAAAAAAAAAAAAGATTAACTGAAACCATTAATAGTGTACTGTTAATGAAAGGTGTAGTGAACAGAGGAAATAATAGATATTAGAGATTTTTGAAATGAATGTCCTTTGGGAATAAAGGAGTAAGACTTTTCAGGTATCTAATTGAAATTGTGGCTTGGAGAACTTTTTTTTTTTTTTTTGATATCAGGGATCGAACTCGGGTCCTTGCGCTTGCGCAGCAGGTGGCGAAACCAATGAGCTAAATCCCCAGCCCTGGAGAACATTTTAATCATCCAAAAATTGCCTTTGAAATGGAGGTTGCTGCAAAGTAGCTATATTGGCATCTTAGTTAACTTTTTTCATTGCTGAGACAACATACCCAACACCCACAAGTTAGAGGAGGAAAGATTTATTTAGCTCACAGTTTGTAGAGGTTTCCATCCATATTCAGCTGGTTGAAGGTATGGTGGCATGGCAGAGGGGCATCGCAGAGGAGATACAGTTAACTGCTGAGCAAGTGGGAGACAGCAAGCAGCAGGTGAAGCAGTGAATTTGCAAAAGCTGTGGAGCAGCAACCCTGCATCTTCCTCTTATCCCATCCAGCACTTTGGATGAGGCCACCCACACCCAGGGTGAGCCTTCCCATTATCAACACCCAGAACTAATTTAGAAATCTCATGCCATTAATCCCAGTTACACACCCTTAATCCACATTCACACATCTGAGACCCAGCCATCTCCTAACAGCCCCATCTATGAGGGCATGAGGCTTTGGGGAGACATGTAGATAGAAGCAGTAATAATAGGTATTAACAGGCAGTAAGAATTAATTAGTTGTTTCAAATTAGTTAGAATTGGCATGGCAATTAGACATTGAAACAGTTTTTGGAGAATTTCTATATAATTGTATTTGATAAAAAGTTGTTACCTAGAGAAATTTGTCTGATTTATTCCTTTTTGTAGCCTAATGCCAGAGAAAGCATATTGAGTTTTATCACTCAATTTTCATGGTATTAAAAAAGAACTATTTTAGAATCTACATTGCTGCTCTTTGAGGTGTTATAAGTGGTATAAGTAAAACTTCACCACTAACTTGAAAAACAAACTGTCCACTCCTGTCATTTAAACTAATTTGCTTACAAAATTATAATCTTAACAGCAACATTGGGCAGCTCTGGTTTCTAGGCTTACAGCATCACTACTAACTTTTACATTGTAAATGTTGGCTCTAGTCTTGAATCTGTTTAACCATCCGTGGGTGATAGTAAAAGATGCACCCTGAGCACCTCGTTTTTTCAAGTCTTCATAAAGATAATAATTATAAACATATGCACCAAACACTGCCATACCCAACTTTATATAACAGTACTGGACATAAGAAATCAGATAAACACCAACACAATTACAATGTGGCACCTCAGTACCCCACTGTGGGTGACAGGAGGTTGGTGTGGGAAGGCCCTGTGCTCCAAGCTGCCTGTCTCATGCCTTGGGTGCATGGCCTGGCTCCAGGGAGATCCCCAGCCATGGCCCCAGCCTGTCAGTGCTCAGCCTCTGTGGGAAACTGGGCCCCAGGAATTAATCAGCAGTGCTTCTTCCACCAGTACCTGAATATTTCCCCCATGATGCCAGGCTGATTACTGGGAAACATTGAGGAACACTCCAGGCTGTTTGTGGAAGGCTGTAAGGCAAGGGAAGCAGCCTTTGATGCAGATCTCCCCTGAGATGAACTTTGATGCCAAACCTTTCGCCCTTGCTCTGACTGCCACTGAGGCCAGTAGTCCTCTGGCCCACTGAGTCTGAGGTGATCAGATAGGGTGACAAGGAAGTCTGGTGAAAAGGCAAAGACAGGCCTGTGCTGACCTAGTTGGTCCTTAGGGAAAATGCAAGCTTAGAAGAGAATACTGCACTGCACAGTGAAACATGGAAGCAGTCAGCAAAAGAAATTAAGGGCATCTGAGACTGTTGGAAGCTGCTTCCAAAGAGGTCCTGGAACACTTGGGACATCCCTTTGTAACAGTTAGTCATCCTTTCTTCATCATTTGTGTGAACTCTTTCAACATTGTTTCACCATAAAGGATGGTTTTGCAAAGACAAAGTCTAAGAAAAATTTCCAGTGATAGAATCAGAGAAAGTAACCAAGATGACCAAAGACATGATGGAAATGCAGTTGTTAGGAATCCACTCGTGTCTGAGTTCTTAGCATTGGAAGGCTATTGAGAGAACCTAGAAATTTCAGAATTTGTGGTCATCTCATTGTAGCTGACAGCTCTTGTGTAAAATTAATTTCCATGTTTTCTAAGACTTTGGATATATAGTAAATACTCAAGAAAACATGTATTTATTGTGAGATAAATTTATTTTCAAGACCAGAAATTGGGTAAGTGTGGGAATAGATTTGTTTTTGTTAATCTTTAAACTTTTTATTTTAATACAGACCATGTTCACTGAAAGAGACCACCTTAAGATGGTGTTGAGCAGGCTTTGATTATATTCAATTGTCTTATCACAATTGGCTTATACTTATAATTTAGAACTGGTCTGAGGCTTAAGTGTACAGTTTAATGGCTGCAGCTGGAATGCAGAAAGAGAACACGTCCCACTGCCCATGGCCAAGACTAACCCAGGTCAGTGATGCCATGGCACCTATATTAGCTGATAGCATCTGCAGCTGCAGACCCCATGTTTCTTGTTCATCCTCTATAAAACATTAATATTAATATAAGGAATGAACAAGTTCCCATTAACCTAAGATTCACTTCTTGCAAGAATGCTTTGTTCTGTTCTTGCTAGGCCTCACTCACGTCAGGACCTCTGAGTTCACATCAGGACCTCTGATCATCACCCCACATACCTGATCATACTCCCCCTCGCTATTTTCTGTTCAATAAATACTGGCAAGTCCAAAGGTTCAAGGTCTCACTGCTCACTAGAAGCTCCAACCTCCCAGGCCTCAATTCCTTTACTGTTTATCTTTGTCTTCATTCCCTGTACCTTACATAACAAGACTCAAAAAACAAAGTAACAAAGCATATACTGTGAGAAGTTAGCGTTCTGTTCTTAGCCTGTCTCCTGAATTGAATGCTGTTCTTGACAGTTCTCTTTGTTAGTGGTTTCAATATTTTGTTTTTTCATTTGTATTTGCTTTTTTTTTTTAAACTGAATGATTTTCAACAATTTCCAAATGCATATACAAATTAAAATCAATTTAGATATTCTGCTTTTTTCCCCTTTTTAAATGAAGGTAGCATATTACAAGGGAGCATAGTATTTACCTCTGCTATCATCTTGGGATTTTTTTATTGGAAAGATTTATATATTTTTTTTCCTCCTATTTTTTAACAATGACATTGTGGCTGTATTGTAATATAATGAACTAGTCATCTCTGGGTATCTGGGTTGTTTGCAAAATGTTTTAGTACTTTCTGTGTATTTGTATGTGCTTACTTGTTTTCCATGGAGTAGTTGTCTAAAAGTGGAAGATCTTGATTAAAATGCAGATGCACTCGTATTTTTTGATAGGTATTGCTAGAGTTTTCAAGGGGCTCTGCCAATTTGCCCTCCATTCTGACATTGACGAATGGGCCTGTTTCTCCACAGCCTGGCCAATCAGACTTTGGAGAATCAGACAACAAAGCATCATTTGGGTTTTGTTGTTGTTTTAATACATTTTATTTTATTTTATCCCATTCTCTCCTTCAAGCCCCCTCCCTTCCCTATGTACTAAAGTTTTGTTTCCATTTTTTTCCTTCTATGTAAAACATCTTTTGTGTTGTTCTAAGTTGTTGTTCTCTATGAGGGAAGACACACATTTTCAATATATGTGAACCATATGTTTTTCCTTCCCTATTAACTCCCTATTTGTATTATTTATGTAATTCATTTTTTTCATTGGTTGCTTTTTTTTTTTTTTTTGGTACCGGGGATTAAATTCAGGTCCTTGCACCTGCGCAGGCGGTGAAACCACTGAGCTAAATCCCTGGCCCTATTGGCTGCTTATTTTTCAAGTCAATTTGAAAGAAGCTAGGTTAGGCCTTTGTGATATGGGATGGAAAGAGTTCCTGAGTTCCTCAGTCTTGATTGCTTCCCTCCCCTGCCTACCCCTGGCCTCAGCCCCAAACATACAATGGGAATTGAACCCAGGGCCTTTGCACTGAGCTATACAGTATCTCCACTTCTTTTTTTTTTTTTTTTTTTTTTGAGGCAAGGTCTCATTAAGTTGCTCAGGCTGGACCTGGACTTGTGCTTCTTCTGCTTCAGCCTCCCAGAGTGCCGAGAGTTCCAGCATGTGCCACACCCCAGCTCAGTTTGACTGTGAACCTCTTGTTATGTACAGAAATGTTTGTTTTCATGTAGCCGTTCATAACCAAAGTTTTTTTCTTTTGTGGTTTATACACTTTTAGTCACAGTAAAAAAGGATTTGCCACTATAGGATTATAAAGGAATGCTTTGATTTTAAATATTAATATTAAGATTGTTGCTCATTTGAAATACTTTCAATTCTAGGAGTGGTATTCTACCCTCATTTGCTTCTTTTTAATTTTTTGTAGCTAATCAGGAATTTTTTTCCTATTATAACACTTTAGAACCATCTTGATTCACTACAGTGTTTACAAAAGCTAGTGGTACAGTTTTTTTATTGGATAGCATTAAATGTATATGCTTTTAAGTGAAAATCAGCATCTTTCAGATGTCTTCTTATCCAGTAATAAGGTGAGTTTCCATTTGTTCAAGTACTTTTTTATGTCCACAAATGTGTTTTAAAGTTTACTTTATATAGGTATTGCATATTTTTAAGAATATCCCAAGGGACATAAAAGGAATTAAGATGTGTTAGGTACATGTATCAGCTCCCCATGATAAATGACATCATTATGTACTGCGAACATGTACCAATAAAAAATTTTTTTAACGGAAAACAATATGTTTAGTTTGTAATGTAACTATTCTACTATTCATCTGTTGAGGGTTTGGGGGTGTTTTTTATTTTCTTTTTTGAGATAGTCTTATTATATATATTTCAGGCTGGCCTTGAACTCATGATCCTCTTGCCTCAGTCTCTTGAGTCAATGGGATTGTAGTCATGTGCCACCACACCTGGTTTAGAATGCTTGTTGTTCCTGTTCTTGTTTTTTTTTTTTTTTTTGTGGTACTGCATATTGATCCCAGGCCCTTCACACAAGCTATGTCTCCAGCTTTAAAAAAAAGAAGGATTTAAAAAAAATTTTTGACTCTGGGTCTCACCAGGTTGCCTAGGATAGACCTGAACTAGAGATCAGCTCCTGCCTCACATTCCTGGAGTGCTGGCATAACAGGCTTGCATCATCAGGCCCAGCTTGAGTTTAGAACTTTTTTAAAATCTGAAATTCTCCATTGAAACTGGACTCACTAAATGTTTACTCATCAATGTTTTTTCTCCCTAGCCTCTGGCCACAACTGGTTGTTTTTTTTTTTTTTGCTGTTGTTTTTTTTCCCCTTTATTCTCCTTTTGGTATTGAGAATTGAACCTGTCTTCATGCATGCTAACTACATAAGCATGTAAGGCTGAATGATGTTCCATTCTATATATGTATCATATTTTATTCATCTGTTTATGGATATTTGAGTTGCTTTTGCCTTTTGGCTATTATGAATAATGCTGCTATAAATATGGGCACACAGAATTTCTTTTGAGTCCTTTCAATTCTTCCTGGTATATATTCAAGTATAATTGCTGGATCATATGGTGTATTAGTCCATTTTCTGTTAATGTAACAAAATCTCTGATACTGGGTTAATTTATAACCATGAAAGGTCTGGTTCTGCTGCCAGAGACAGGAAAAGAGAGATGGGAAAAGAAAAGGTTTTATTAACAAGTTGGCAGCCATCCATGGTATCTACACCTGTGATCCCAGCAGTCTAGGAGGCTGAGGTAGGAGGATTACAAATTTGAGCCCAGCTTGGACAACTTAGACCCCATCTAAAAAAGGCTGGGGATGTGGCCCAATGTGAACCCTTTAGGTTCAGTCCCTAGTACCACCACCTAAAAGCAGGGCAAGGCAGAAAGGCTTATACCTGTGGCTGCCTTGCCTGGTGCTCCAGAAAGTTTATAGCATCTTTCCTGAGAATGTTGCCTCAAATCTCAGTCAGAACTGGATGGGCACCAGAGTAGTTTCTTAACCTTCAAACATGGTCAGATCTGGAACATAGGTTGTGAATATCATAGTTCAGATCACTGAGATCACTGGAGCATCCTGGCCTGTAAAACTAAGAAAACATGATTGTTCAGAGGCTCATTGTTTGAAGGTCTGTGCATTGTCATAGCTAATCTGTATTTTCCTGACAGATACCTTAAAATTGTGACCTTTCTTATAAGCTGGAAATGGAGAGGTCACATGAAAAGGGTCATTGCATTTCAATTAATTCTATATTTAGTCATGAAGGTATGGACCAAGGTGCTGGAACAAAGTTATGTTAGTAAAATTTTAAGAAAATCTTCTGAGGTCATGCTCCCAAATACCTAAACCCATCCCCTGAGCCCTACCTCTAAAGATATCACCACCTCTCTCACTGCCTCACTGAAGTTCAAAATATGAACTTTTGAGGGATGCACTGAAGCTACATCCAATCCAAAGCATGTGGTGATCTTGTTATTAGTACATATCTAGGAAACCAGCATTGTAGTTTTCACCACAGTTACATAATTTTATCTTCCTACCAAGTTCCAATTTCTCGACATTTTTGTCAATACTTAATGAGTTTTTAAAGTATTATACTTTCTTTTTTAGCAACTATCTTAATAGATGTAAGATGTTATCTCTTTTTGGTTTTGATTTGTGTTGCCCTAACAACCAGTGATGTTGAACATGTTTTAATTTGCAAATTCTGTATCTTCAAGTATAACATGTTTTGATGAATCTAGTTTTGATTTCATAACTAGATTTTTACATGTAAATCATGCACATGAAAATTCTGAGAATTGTAATGTCTAATGGAACTGAAAATAGTGATTATACTAGTAGTTAAGCAACCTTTTTTCCTGAACACAACCAAAACTTCACTGAGGAAAAAAAAGGAAGAGAGAACTTTTGGGGTTCTGTAAGGGAAATTCATAAAATGAGAATTCAGTGTACTCAGGACTTAGAATTATGGAATGCATGTGTGCCAAGCTTGAGGTCACAACAAACAATCAGCCATTGTTAGTACCTTGAAATAAAAAAGATGTTTTAATTTGTTTGTTTAATCAGACTCCTGAAAATAGCCCCATTTTAAAAAAATACTTAGTTCTTTGCTGAAATACTTGTTAATTCTTGGCTGCTTACTTTAAAAACAACAGGTCAACTGAGAAATTAACTTTTGGTAAAATGGCTAGAATACAAGTAAATAAAACTGGTATTTACTATGGCTCATTAAAATCTTGAAGGAAAAAATGGAAACAAAGCTTTTGTACATAGAGAGGTGAGGGCATTTGGGGGGATGGCATAAAATAAAATTTATTTTTTTAAAATGTAGTTCATAATAGCATGCAATGAATATGACAAGAAATCTGTAAGATGTATGATAATTACGATATTTTACTGAAAACTATAAAAGATTGGAATGTGTGATGGTTAAGTGATTGTATCACCTTGAGCAATAAATGCCCAACTAAATTGAATCAGCATAGTTCTGAGTGTGGCTGAAGGGTTTTACTGAAGACAGAAGACCACAGTAGGGTGGCTTGTTGCCTGAATGGTGTAAAAGAGAAATGAAAAGGAAGGATCACTTTTGTTTCTTTGGAGGAGCTCCAGTCTTTGCCTTCACCTTGGACATTGTCTCCCAGCTTCCAGCACAGACTCTTCAGCCTTCTGACCCAGACCCTTCAGCCTTCCATCACAGACCCTTTGGCCTTCTCGTACGGACTTGCACAGGGCACTACAGTGAGCTCCAGGCCTTTGACTGGGTTCTTCGGATCTCCATTACACAGACAGACCTTTTGCACTCTTCCACACCTGACTCTGTGAGCTGCCATTGTAAGCCAATCTTGTAAGTTCTTATATAGTTGTATATCTTGCATTAAATCTGTTTCTTGAGTAAGCACTGACTGATACAGAATGACTCAGCGACAAATTGTATGGTTGGATGGAGAGACTTGATAGTAGTTATTATTAAAAGTCCATAAATGGTAGTTCTTCACAAATTGATACATTCAGTATAACTCTAGTTGATAATAAAATTATTAATTTCTGAAATTCATTTGGCCTGTGAGAGATGAATCAAGACAATTTGAAAACATTTCACATTTCTGGTCTGCTATACAGAATAAAAATTAGTGTCAGCTAAAATAACAAACTATTTATTCAGAAATAAGCAGACTAATAGAAAAGAATTGAAGACCCAGGTTAGAGCTTTTATATATGATATTTGGCCTGTCACTCCTACTTACAGTAAGTCCCCAACTTACAAATGAATTCCATTCTGGGAGAACCTTAGTCACATTCCTTCTTAAGCCTGACAAAATGAGTCTTACACAGTACATCTGTGAAAGTTCTCACAACCCCTGTTAAAATTTGTAACTCGAATGTTCATAAATCAGGGACTTACTGTATTTGGGAAGGAATGGGCTTTAAATTAGTGGTGGAATCTATTAATTTTTAGTTTGGAAGTGAACTTCAAGCTTATAATCACGTTGTAGATGGGTGAACATTTTAAGTGTGAAAATTTATATGAATTCTGTTATACCATATTGAGTTTTTGTCATAAGACATTAGGATAGGAAGCCAAAAAGAGAACAAAATTGGTTACATAAAAGGAAGAACTTTTTATGACAAAGTGTTTTATATGCTTTATTAAAAGACAAACTTAGAAAAGCAATTCAACAATGAACTTTAACACTTACTGTCAAAAGTTTAAATGCTTGAAATCAAAAACAGAAGCTTCTGATTTTCTGCTCTGTGTGCAAATGTGTATATAGGTGGGAAAATTTATAAGTTTTGATAATTATTTGTAATAAAATGTTTGCTTCCTTTTTTGTGGTACTAGGGATTGTATCCAAGGCTTTTGCACTGAGCTACATCACCAGCATTTGTTTACTTATTTATTTATAGATGGAGTCTCACTTAGTTGTCCAGGCTAGGCTCAAACTTACCATCCTCCTGCTTCAGCTTAGCAGAGTACTTTGATTACAGGCATGAGCCATCATGCCAGGCTTCCCTATTTTAGCTTAAGGAAATCTGTGAAAAATAACCTCAGTTCCAAAAATGTTCTTTTTTTATGGAAGAATATGTTTTTATATGAACAAAATACTGTAATGTGTTTCTTTAAGAATTATGGCTATCTGGAACATTTTTGCTAAGTAGATTGTTACTATCACTAAAAAAATATTTCCTAAACTGCATACAGAAGCAGGGTTGATGCTAGGAAATTTTACAGGTCATTTCAATGAAAATATGATACCCACAGTGGGCTTCAACATGAGCAAAGTAACCAAAGGTAATGGCACAATAAAGTACATCAACTTAACTCCCTACTTACACTACTAACACCCTGCTTATTTAATTATTAGCATATGATCCTAGATTATATGCCCATGTTGTAGCTGAAAGAAAGCTGGCAAAGAAATCAGTTACAGAAGCAATAATTTTATTGAGAGGGGGATACATAAGATATAGAAAAGATGCCAGGCAACTATAAACAGCTGTGACCATGGTGTATGATTAGAAACTCAACCAGGTACAGCTTAAGAACTGGAGTGACTTCATAACCACGTGTAGAGGGGTAAAAAGAGGGAAGGGAAAACAAGTTGAGCAAGGATACTGAGATTTGGCCCTTGGCTCTCTGATATCCTAAAAACTCTAAATCTATAAGGGTATTGGTCAAAATGTCTGGAGTTGGAATTCGGGGAAATATTACTGAAAGAAATAGGCATGACAGGGACATAGTATGTACTTTTATAGGGTAGATCAAGATATGTTCTGATTTGAAGTATGGATGCTGTCAAGGAAGAATATATAGTCATACTCGCTTTTTGTAGAGGAGAAAGGATATTGGGTGTGTGAAAAAGTGCTAATGACAAGGCTGTTTTTGCTCTTTTTATCATTTTGTTTTCCTTCCCTCTGTAGTGGAACTCAGGGTCTTTGATGTGAGCTACATCCCCAGCCCTTTTTTAGTTTTTAATTGGCGGCAGTGTCTCATTAAGTTGCTAAATTGCTCAGGCCAGGCTTGAACTTGGAATCCTCCTGCCTCAATCTCCCAGAGTGCTGGAATTCCAAGTGTGTATGGCCATGACTGGTTTTGGTCTGCTAGCCTTTGGAAATCTTATTTAATCATCGGATGATAGCCAGGTGTGGTGATGCACACCTGTAATCCCAGCACTTGGGAGGCTGAGTCAGGAGGATTGCCATGAGTTCCAGGCCAGCCTGGGCTACTAGTTGAGTTCAAGGCCAGTCAACTACATAGCGAGATCCTGTCTCAAAAAAGCAAACAAAAAGAGGCTAACAATCAGATGATAACATTTATTCACAGAGTACTACTTTATTCATCTTGATGTTCACACTTATCTATTGGATTAGAGTACTTGTAAATGTTACTCTGAAGGATGGATCCTGAAGTTATGTATGTATGTATGTATACATGCATGCTTGTATGTATGTATGTTTGCTGAGTAGTCTACCAGTGAGCTAAACCCCAATTTCCTGAGTTCATAATTTTAAATACCATTTACAGCCTAGAATAATAGCCCACACCTGTAATACCAGCCCTCAAAAGGCTGAGGCAGGCCAGCCTGGGCTGCATAAAGACACTGTCTCAAGGTGGGCTTGGAAGGAAGCAAGCAACAAAGAACAAAAGAAAAAAAACCTAGTTACATGTTCATATTGTGTTCAGGGGACAAGCAGCTACCACTGCTCCAGTGTGGGGGACAAGCAACTCATCAGAATTTGTAAACTCCGTATCAGTGAAGGATTAAAAATACAAAGTTAAAGGAAAGGAAGAGATTTTACTGGACACTTAATTGGAAAGGGGGGAAAAAAGGACAAGAGACACTTTATTGCAAAGTGTGAAAAGGGAGGAGAGATAGCTACGCTGGTAAATCAGAATAGGGGGCTTTGGAAAGATGGCAGATCCAGGGCCTTTGTCTTCAGCCCTTTTCATTAGTGTTGTAGAAAGACTCTCCCCCTCCTCACTGGAGTTTGTTACAACCTGATTAGCTATTTCAGATCCTAAAGACGCTTAATTTGGGTATCATTGTCTACATGCAGATTCCTACCTGAGCTTCATTTGTGGTTTTTTTTCCTCCTGTCAAGGTCTTATCTCTGAAGCCTATTGGTTTGTTAAAAGGACTTTACATACAAATTCATGTTAGCAAGTAAAGGGAAACAGTGAGAATATATCTGTAATGAAAGTGTCCACATGTGAGTATATAGTTTATATATTGAGCTTTCTGCTATGTAGCTTCCTCCCCCTTTTATCTCCTTTGTACTTTACTGGATGGTGGAGAAGGGCAGCTAACTTTAGCTAGTTAGGGTGCCTGGCAGAGTCGTGCTGCATATCAGCTCTCTGGCTTCTCCTGATTGCTACCTCTAGCAAGAGTTTATCTTGTTCTAGGCAGGATTTACCAGAAAGCTTACTGAGGCCATCAGCCTATTATTTCCCTGCCTGCCTGTCTTCCCTCTTTCCTTACATTTCCCCACTCTGAGACTTCCATCCACCTGCTGTTGGGGGAAAAGGGTGATGACCAATCTGGCTTCTTCAAGCTGAGTGGGGTCATTGATAGGGAGCAACAGCTGGAAGTCCTTAGCAGTGAAGGTTGTTTGATGGGCCTCAGCAGAAGGAGTCTGGCACCTTTCCTGTGGATTTCATCACCATGATCACTTGGAATTTGGCAGCCTCTAGTTAGAATAAACACACTTTATCAAGAGGTTGAAGAACATATAACCTAAGCATGAGCCCTGGAATGGAAGGGCAGATTTAGAAAGAGCCATGTCTAGACATTGTGCTTAAGGGATTGGAATAGCAATTGTAACCAGTTGGCTCTTAAGACCTGTCTAAAGGTATAGCTGGAAATCACCAGCAGGGGTCAGTCATTTCAGCCCTCTTTCTGTGTTTATCCTATATTGTCATCACTTTCATGTGTCTTTGGTTACACTCTTCTGCTGGATATTAAAGACCAAGTTAAAGTGAGAGCTGAATTAATAGAGATTAACCTTTTGAGATATATATATCTATCTCTCTCTAAGAGAGAGAGAGCTGTTGTAAAATATGTCCATCAAAGCCCCAGCATCTGAGGACTCCAGAGGACATGACCCCATCGATAGCACAGGTACATGTCAGGCCTACTTACATAACCATAAATCAACAATGCATGTGAAGTTTGGTCATGCAAGGTCACACAGCTGTTGTTTTTCAGTATGCCTTAGTATAACAGGCTACTATAATTGCTGGAAAAATAAGCTTTGCTTTGTAATGGGAACCTTGTCCTTCTAGTTAAAGTTTTAGTCGTGGGAATGGAATTTGGGTGAGAGTTACTCAGCTACTATATTATCTCATATTGAGGTGCTTCTGCGTCATGTAAGCTTCAGTCAGACTTGCTTCTTAAAATGAGCCAATTCTGGGGTTAACTCTTTACAGCCTGTACTGCTTACAGCTTGCTTTGGGCATAATCAATGATGGTCCCCTGCAGCTACTGACATCAAGATTGAGGTAGGGGGCTCATATCAGCAGCTGCACAGGATTCCCTCACTATCAGGCTCTGCTTCTTCAGACTCTATCAGGACACTCTCCTCTGCATCCTGTAGACAACTATGCCAAGTGTTGGGGTCGAGGAGCTGAAAGGGTCTTTTTTAGGCCAGAGTCCCAAAGAAAAGAAAGCATGTGGGGCAAACATTGGCAACAAGCAGCAGCAGCAAAGCTTATTTTTCCAGCAATTAGAGTAGCCTGTTACAGTAGCCTGTTACTTGCTGCTGTGGAGGTCATGCTGGAGAGCAGAGAAAGCTCTGCTTCCTCCCAGAGCTAGTAAATCACTGAGAGGGTCCTCTAGTGCTTCAGGCAAGACCTGCTATCTGACAAGAGGTAGAAATGGGGCAGTCCTCGGCCCAAGGTGAGGAAACCAGGGGAACCACCTAGATCTACCTGCCATACAACATATACAGCTATGGGATTGTGAGAACTGGCAAAGCAATTAAAACAAAGGGTGGGTGAGACAGTGCCTGCATCACTGTTATGACTGTGGAAGGGGCTAATAACACAGAGTTAAACCCACAGAAGATGTCCCAGTTAGCCAGCATATCTGGCACCTACCCCATGCCCCCATACATTGAGTTTTGCAAGGTACTCAGACTAGGGTGGATAACCAGACTTTGATAAATTGGCTGATGGCAGGACCCTATTTGGTTTGGGCAAACCCGAGCGACTTGCCAGAGGAGGAAGTCACTAAACGGGCAACCTACCTGGACTTGTTAGGTGTCCTGTGAGAAACGGGCATGTGCCAGATGATTGCTGCCCAATATCATATCCTCCATGAGGAACTGCTTACAGTGCTCATGAAAAATTTGATCCTGACCAATGGCCTGGCCAGCACATTTGGCACAGTGGCAGCCCAGCTGGCACCTTTCTTGGATTGCCTGATTCATGTTGCAGTAGACACTTTGGCATGACTGGATGATGTAGAGGTGAAATGCCAAGGTAAGGCAAGACCTGTCAAAGCCACAGCCACCAAAGGAAAAGAAATGAGTGGTCTCAGGCCATTCAGGACCAACCCTGCAAGGACAGATGCTTGGTCTATTGAAGGTAAGCTGAGGCCAGATGTGAACAGACCTGACAGCAGCCAGCTTAGCAGCTGATAAGATAGATGGGCAGCCTTTAGATGTGGTATTGTCTCTCTGGAAGCAATTGTGCCATGACCAGCAATACTGGCTGGTGGCCCCAAAGGTCAAGGTGGCCTTGATGAAACAGGATGAGATGACACTGGCACCTTTTTATCCAGACTAGGAGACAGGCCAAGCCACCCAGTTGCTAGGGATTCTGGGAGACCAGAGACCACATATGGAATTAACTATTTATTGGTTCCTGAAAAATGTACAGCATGTGCTGGCATTGGTGGATACCAGAACCAAGTCAATGTTGATTTATGGAAACGCAGACTGTTTCACAGGACCCACTACATGCATAGAAGGGTTTGGAGGTCACTATATCACAGCCCAGAGGGCCAAGGTGACCTTGAGTATCTGGCATTTAGCCCTATGCCTGTATGATGTCTGTGTTTCCCAAGTTGCTGAATACATCCTGAAGGTGGACAAACTGACTGGTGCCCAGTTGGACGTCATACAGGGAGAATTCCACTTGCAAATTTGCATGGTAAAAATCATTGTGTGAGAACATCCTCATTATGCATCATTGACCCTCCAGGTTACACAGGTTGTGTATGTGGAGCAGTACTGGCTGCCTGGGAGTCATGAGGAAATAAGACAGTTTTGAAATTGGAAGGAGTGTGAGTGATACTCCCTGCACAAGTCTTTTCAGTTTGCCAGTTTACCCCGGGTGGAAGCCAGACAGGATGTAGCAAAGTCACAGGATGTGACTGTGGACTACCAGGAACTGAACAAAGTGATTCCTCCATTGCATGCAGCACTACCCAAAATTGTAGACTTGATGGACCAGCTCACCGTGACCCTGGGTCTATACCACTATGTAATGGACTTGGCCAGTGCTTTCTTCTCTGTTGCTATCACACCTGACAGGACCAATTTGGCTTCACCCGCGAGGGCAGACAATGGACCTTTCAAGTGTTGTCCTAAGGCTATTTGCATAGCCCTTTGTGTCATGACCTGGTGGCCGAGGACCTGGCCACCTGGACCAAGCCACACTGTGTCTTTGTTCCTTTATATTGACAATGTTATCTTAACCTCTGATTGGCTTACAGATTTGAAAGCTGCTGCACACAGTCTGAAAGAAGCTTTGCTGGCCTGAGGGTGGGCTATCAATGAAGACATGTTCTAGGGACCTGGCTTATCTGTCAAATTCTTGGGTGTTATCTGGTCGAATAAGACAAAAGCAGTCCCTGATGCAGTAACTCATAAGATCCAGGCATACCCCAGACCAACAACTGTATCCGTTACAAGTGTACATGGGCTTGCTAGATTTCTGGTGAACTTTCATACCACACCTAGCTACCTTGCTGCACCCATTATACCAGATGACCCAGAAGGGTGCAACATGGGACTGGACTGATGTAGCAAAAACTGCTTTTCAGGACTCAAAAATGGCAGTTGGCAAGTACAAGCCTTCTGAGTCATTGACCCTACCCTGCCTGTTATCCTAACTGTGAACGTGAATGAGGTTGGGTTTGGCTGGGGCTTATGGAAAAAGCAAGGGAAGTGGAAGCACCTTATTGGCTTTTGGTCACAGCTATGGAAAGGAGCTGAAAGCAGGTATTCCCTGATTGAGAAGCAGTTAGCAGTGGTATATGCTGTTCTGCTGTGAAGGAATTATGGGGCAACCGACTGTTGAAGTGCAGACTAGGACCCAGTAGGGCTGGGTATGCACATGAAGTCTCATCCGAGGTGTGGAGTGGCCCAGGCCCCCACCCTGGCACAATGGGGAACATATCTACAGCAGAGAGCTTCCTTTTCAGCCAGTCCATTGGCAGCTGAACTGGCAGCAGTTCTGGGACCCTGACGTGCACAGCCCAAGAAACCATACAGGATGATATGTATGACCCCAACCCCTATGTGGAAGGGAAAGAGGGACCCTGGCTGAGGCTTGGTATACTGATATCTCTAGTCGAGGCACAACCCCACAATAGATGGCAGTTGCTGTCCAGCCCAGTATGGAAACACTGGTTTGAAATTGGAACAGGCACATCAAGCCTATGGACAGAATTACAGGCAGTATGGCTACTTGTCATGCAAGAGGATGAAGCTCTGCATGTTTTCATGACAGTTCGGCTGTATTCCGAGGGCTGATGCTCTGGTTACCAACCTGGGCAGCCCACAACTGGCAGATAGGACATTGACTCCCATGGAGCACTGAGTTATGGCAAGACTTGTGGGAACATGGCCAGACTATAACACATGTGGTTTACCATGTGTCAGGGCATAGGCCTCTCCTCTTGCCAGGGAATGATTTAGCAGACACCTTGACAAGGGTTGTAGCCCTTCGAGGGCCACCATCAGTGGTTACACTGAGGCTCCATAAGAAACTGGGACAAGTAGGACCCTGCACCCTGCAAGCTGTAGCACAGCAGTGGCACTTGGGTTTGACTGCTATAGAGGAAAGAGTGGCAGTGAAGGCATGCCCTCAGTGCACGCATCTGGCCCCTTAGGAGGAGGCTGCCCACACAATTGGGTGCAATACCAAGAGCACCCATCCCCTGCAGCAATGACAGATTATACTGGGCCCCTACCTCTCTCAGAGGGGCACAAGTATGCTCTGACTGCTGTGGATACTGTAACAGGTATAGGCTTTCCCTACCCCATGCCCTCTGCTGACCAGGCCCATACCATTAAAGCATTACAATGGTTGACTGCAGCATACAGGATGCCACTAGGAGTAGCATCTGTCTGGGGAACCCAGGTACAACAGGAGCTCACATACAACAGTGCACCAAAGACAGTGACATCACCTGGCACTTTCATGTGCCCTACTGGCCACAAGCTGCTGGTATGATTGTGAGGTATAACAGACTCTTGAAAAGTAAGCTGGCCTATTAGGCTCCAAAGTTTTATCAGGTGGGTATGGGCCTTACCACAGACTGTTCAGTTATTCAATGACCAGCCCTGGCATTTGGGTGACAGCCCATTGGATTGCCTTCTAAAAGCAGAGCCAACTCATCTGCTCATTTGACAACCAGAGCAAGGGCCCAAGGTAGTAAAAGTGGCTTTAATCCTCCTGACACTAGAGCCTATGTGGCTGAGGACTTAGTACCAATGGACTTGGGAGTGGTCCACAGACCCCCTACTAGGAAATTGGGTTTCCTCTTGGAGCCCTGGGGGGAAGGACTGTGCCATTTCATAGAGTTGCAGTCCTGGGTTTCAACATAGCCCCTCAAGGCCTTGGTGGGCCCCCACCCAATGCTAGGACCACCATCCTGAAGGGAAGTGACACTGGCTGCTTGGCCTATTCCCCTGGGAGTGACAGACCTGGCTCCAACCCCCTTGCCTTCAGTGGCAACAAGGACCCAGGTCTGGTATTCTAAAGCAGGAAGTAGGTTGATCTTGGCCACCATCCTATCACAGGATGAGCATGTGGCCTGCATCCTCCTCGAAGGGCAAGACCTCCTTAGATGGTTTCTCTTTCTGCCCCGTCCTTCTGACCATGACGAGTCAAGCCAACAGTGTCATCTCCTGGGCACACATGCTTATTTGTGTGCACCAGCACCGACGCTGCTAGGTATGCACAGAACTCCCAACAGACATGGCCAAGGGCCTTCCATGAAGAATTGCACCGGTGTCCCCATACGAATGGATAGACTGGCAGGAGCAGAACTGGACTAGGCCAGCCTGGGATCAGTGTTGCCAGGCTATTGAGGCACTGATTTGGAAGAGAACAACCATCCCATAGGACTGGGACCTATGATGTATAATGACTGGGGTGAATGATTGGGAACCAAGTAATGTTAAATGTCATGCCACTATGTATAGGTTAGTGCATCAGTGGGGAATCATACAGTGGGATGGATACCACTGTACTTGTGTAATGACATGTTATGGGTGAGTGACACAAATGCCTAGTGGGATGACCATAAGCTCATAGGCACAGTGCCCACTGATTGTCCCATTGTGGACACCTTATGGGTCTGTGGCACTACAGATTGGCCATACCTCCCCACACACTGGACAGGGTGCTGCACCTGGGAGTTTCCCTATATTAAGGGCACTATCAAGCTCACTCTGACAGGTACACCCCACAACTGGGACACTGTATATCAGATGGCACTGAGCTAAAGGGATGGCTTGGTAGTTCTATCTTATAGCAGTGCTGGTACCAGGGGGAGGGACTCTAGATGTAGCCCTCCAAGTTGAAGCTCTAGCTCAACACATGGCTCAGGCCCTGAACATCAGATGCAAATCTTTGATGTTTCCAATGGATGAAATGTCACAGATGAGAAAGGTGGTGTTACAGAACTGCATGGCTCTGGATTTGCTGACTGCAGCACAAGGAGGCACTTGGGCCCTCCTATGTGTAGAATGTTGCATTTTTATTCCTAACCACCAGACACAAGTACAAGAGAACTTGTGAGAAATGGATACAAAGGTGTCCATCATCCAGGCCTTGTGACAAAAACCCTTAACCAATGGTGGGAATCCCTAGGATCCACCTGACACTGGGTGCCTCTCACCAGCACTGTGATAGGCGTGAGGATGGTGGTTATATGCTTTTCCCTGTATTGCCATTATGGACTCTGGCCACAAGGGGCAGCCCTGTGCACCACTTGCAAGAAACAGCAATCTCCCATTCTTTGAGAGGGTATGATGTGGGAGCCAAGATAGGTCATTCAAAGTCCGGGCATCTGAGAACTCCCAGAGGATGGGATCCCATCATTAGTGCAGGCTCATGACAGGCTTAATTATATAACCATAAATCAACTGTGCATGTGCAGTATGGTCATGCAAAGTCACACAGCTGTTGTTTCTCAGTATGCCTTAGTGTGTGGGATGGGGCACTATAACTATTGGGAAAAATGAAGCTTTGCTGGTGCTGCTTGTTGCCAATGTCTGCCCCACACACTTTCTTTTCTTTGGGACCCTAACCTGAAAAAACGTTCCTTCAGGCCCTTGACCCTGACATATATATCGAGATCAGTTAAGTTTCCTCAAGCATTACTTTTGGAACCATATAGTGAGCCTCTCAGCTTCTCTGTCAGTGTCAGATGGCAGAATGGTTCATGTCTTTGCTTGACCATTTGGCTTTTCGTGGAAGAATGGGAGACATTTTTCTCTCTGGTGACCATCCTTTTTAGGACACTTTACATTGGTTGATTCTTGTCCTCTAAGGTCCAACAATTTCCCTACTCAGGTGGTTGACTGACTCACCAAAGTTATAGGATACTGTAGAAAGGTCCCCTCATGTCCTGGATCCCAGGCCTTCTGAGGTTTCTGGGGGAAACCTTCCTGACCCCACAACTCTTGCATTCTGTATGCATCTAAAACCAGCAGCACATGGATGATGCCAAGATCTTCTGCCAGCTGGAGCACTAGCCAGGCTTTCTTCTCTGTTGACTGAAGGGATCAAATCCCTATGAAAAAATCCAGAGGAACCACTTCCATAGGCTGCCGCTCTTCTGGAACATGGTGCTCTGGGACTTTTTTCTCAAAACAAAGTCTTTTACCTTTGCAATGTTGAGGCTGCAAAAGCTGGAGTCTTGCTGGTTCTTGTGATGTCCTCAAGGCATCTTTTCTGTGTCCTCTTCTGAAATTCTTGGGTTTTTCTTCCTAGTCTTTTTTGTAACCAATTTCTCCTCTGTTTTTAGAGGCCACAACTTTACTGGAGTTTCTTTCCTGGCCAAACTCAAAACATGTTAAATCATTGTCCTGGGCCCTTGGCTTTTGAGTCTCAATATAAATCTGGCTAAAAGCCCCCAACAGTAAGTGATGCTACTGTGTCAATGTTAGACTGCTTTGAAATTTCTTCTGCCTGATTAGTCCACTGCTCTTAGGCAGATCTCTGGACATGAGAAAAATGAAAACAAACTTTCTTTTTTTTTTCTTATATTCTTTTATTGGTGCATTTTAGGTATACAATACATTTACATTTATCATTGCATGCTTGTACCTGTACATGATGTATCTTGATTATTTTGTCCCCATTACCTGTGCACCCTTTACCCCCTCCATCCTCCCCTGTTTACGTAGACTTCATTTCCATTTTTTTTTCTTTTCTCATAATTTTTCCTTTCCCTTCTTTCATTTCCCCTTCCTCTCCCACCACCCCTACACTTTTGGAACTTTTCTTTGTATTTAAAATTATCAATTATTCATTTTAATCATTTTAATCCTTATTTACACTTTCAGTTTCTTACACTAGAGAAACTATTTGGTATTTACACATGTGTGTCCTATTTATTTCACTTAAGAG
>NW_004624773.1:15648304-15677314 GCF_000247695.1 Heterocephalus glaber
AAGGTCCCGAGTTTGATCCCTGGTACCAAAAAAAAAAAAAAAAAGATTATTCTTTACCTGTTGAGCTGTTTCTGCACTCTTTTGGTTTGTTTGTTTGTTTTTGTTTTTTTGAGGCAGGTCTCGCTTTTGTAGTCCAGGCTGACCTGGAGCTTGCTATGTAGTTCAAGTTGGTCTTGAACTTTTGGTGATCCTCCTGCCTCAGCTTCCCAGGTGCTAGGATTGCTTACAGGCATTTGTCACCATGCCAAGCCCATGCACTCTTGTCAAAAGTCAGTTGACACTCACAAGTGCAAGACCCGGAGTTCGATTCCTGGTACCAAAAGAAAAGTTAGGTGATTTATCCCTTTTTCTACTAGCATGATATTTTACATTGAGTTTTGGATATTCACTTCTGTAACAAATCCTATTTGACCATAATGTATATTCATTTTTATATGTTGCTACATTTTGATTTCTAGTACTTTGTTGAGGATTTTTACACTTGTATTAGTGAGGAATATGGATCTGTAGTTTTCTTTTGATATCTTAGTCTGGGTTTGGTATCAGAGTGATACTAGCCTCATAAAATGAATTTGGAAGTATTTGCTCCTCTTCTATTTTGTTGAAGAACTTCTAAAAAGGATAGGTAAAATTTCTTCTTCAGATTTTTGGTAGAATTTACAAATTAAGTCATCTGGCATGGGCTTTTTTGTGTTGACTTTAAAATTACTAACTGAATTTATTATAGGTCTATTTATGTTTTCTATTTATATTTTATTTAATTTTGCTTTTGTAACATTCTAAGACTTGGCTATTTTATCTAAGTTATGTGATTTCCTGGCACACTGTTGAAAATAGTGTTTTCTTGTAATTCTTTTATTTTTGTGTATTAGTCATTTTACTGTAGCTTAGACAGAACACCTGACAGCCACCACTTAGAGGAGGAGAAGTTTGTTTTGGTTTACAGTTTCAGAGGGTTTAGACCATGGCCAGCCGTTTCCAAGGCAGAAACAGCATGGTAGAAGGGTATGGCAGGGGAAAACTGTTTACCCCATCTTATCCCATGGTGACCAGGAAGAGGGGGGAGAGAAAGAGAGGAAGAAGATGGGGGGAGCTAGAGACAAGAATATATCCTTCTAGGTCATTCCCCCAATGATCCAACACCTTCCATGAGGCCCCACTTCCTAAAATCTCACTCAGCTATGAACATATCGATAGACTAATCCACCAATGAATATAGTGTCCTTGTGGTCCAGTTAGGTCTGTGTTGGTTTATACTGCTATGGTATTCAAGTCTTCTGTTTCAGTTTCTTCTTCTACTTAGTTGTTTTTTCCATTGTTATAAGGAGTTATTGAAGTATCAGTGCTTATTGTTGAATTGTCCATTTCTCATTTCAATTCTGTCAGTTTTTGTTGCATATATTTGGGGGCTTTATTGTTACATACATACCTGCTTATAACTGCTATGTCTTTCTGATAGATTCACCTTTTTATAATTATAAAATATTGTTCTTTGTCTCTGGTGGCAATTTTTTAAAGTCTATTTTATGTCACACTAATATAGCTATGATAGCACTCTTTTGGGTACTATTTGCATGATATATATTTTTTCTTTTACTTTCAGCTTATTTATATCTTTGTATCACAGACAATGTGTATTTGGATCATTTTTAAAAATCCATTTTGGTGACCTTTACCTTTTGAAAAGGATTATTTAATCTATTCCTGTTCAATGTAATTACTGGAAAAGTAGAATTTACACTTCCTATTCTGCTATTTGTGTTCTGTATGTCTTTTGTCTTTCTGTTCCTATGTACATCTACAATTGCCATCTTCTATGTTAGATAGATATTTTCTAATATATGGTATTAATTCTCATGTTTCTTTTGCTTTTTTTCTTCAGTTTTTATTAGTACTTGGTGTTTTGTTTTTTGTTTTTTGAGGTTTTTTTGGTACTGTGGCTTGAACTCAGGACCTTGTGCTTGTGAGGCAGGCACAGTGCCACTGAGCTAAATCCTTGGCCTGCATTAGTACTTGTTTGCCTTACATAATGATTACATTTCATGTGGGGAATTGGTATGGTACATAAGACATCTCAATTCTTTCATCCCCTTTCCCTCCCCACCTCCTTCCATCTCTTTACCCCCTTTCCATTTGAAAAAGATTTCCCTACTTCCAATTATCTCTTTTATTTTGGTCTTTATTAATATTTTGTGTTTTCATATAAGAGAAATCATGCCATTTTAGGCTTATGGTCTTATTTATTTTACTTAACATTATGTATTCAAGGTGCATCCATTTTCCTACAAATGACTCAAATTTGTCCTTCTTTATAGGAGAGTAGTATTCCATTGTGTATAAATACTATATTTTCTTTATCCATTTATCTGTGAATGGGCATATAGATGGTTCCCTAGTTTTAGCTATTATGAATTCTGCTGTTATAAACATGAGTCACATGTATCACTGTAATATGATAATCTTTAACTCTTTCAGGAAAATACCTAGTAGGGGAATATCTGGGTTAAATGGAATTTCTAGTTTTAGCTTTGTGAGAAATTTCCATACTGATTTCCTTAGAGGTTGTGCTAGCTCACATTCTCACCAACAATGTAGAAGAGTTCCCTTTCCCCTGCACCCTCTCCAGCATTTGTCATTATTTTATTTCTTAATGGTAGCCATTCCTTCTGGAATAAGATGGAATCTCAGTGTTGTATTGACTTGCATGTCTCTAATGGCCAGAGATGTTGAACATTTTTTCATTATTTACTGGCCATTTGTAGTTTTTCTGAGAATTGTCTATTTATTTCACTGGCTCATTTTTTGATGGGGCCTTTTATTATGGGGGAAGTCTAATTTTAAAGAAATTCTTTATATATGCTAGATATTAGTCTTCTGCCTGAGGAATTGCTGACAAAAATCTTTCACCGTTATGTAGGTTGTTTCTTCACTCTTTTGGTTGTTCCCTTTGCTGTGAAGAAGCCTTTTAATTTAAAAAAATGCCATTTGTTGATTCTTGATACTGTTACTTGTGCCACTAGGGTTCTGTTCAGAAAGTCCTTGCCTATGCCTATGTTTTCAAGTGTTTTACCTATTTTTATCTTTCAGCAAATTAAGTGTTTCTGTTTTAACATTTAGATCCATTTAATCCATTTTGATTTTAGTTTAGTAATGGTGAGATACATGGGCCTAGATTCATTCTTCTGTATGTGGACAGCCAGCTTTCCCAGTACCATTTATTAAAGAGGCTAGGGCCAGGGATTTAGCTCAGTGGTTCTGCCACCTGCTGTGCAAGAACAAGGACCCGAGTTCAATCCCTGGTACCAAAAAGAAAAAAAAAGAGGCTATATCTTTCCTCTAATTTGGGCCCCTTTCTCAAAGATTGAATAGCTGAATATGCCGAAGATTGTTTTTGTTTCCTCTATTCTATTCCACTGATCTACATGTCTGTTTTTGTACCAGTGGCATGCTGTTTTTATCACTGTAGCTTTGTAATATAAACTTCAAACCTGAGACTGTGATGCTTCTTGCTTCTTATTACCAAGGATTTCTTTTGTTATTGCTACTCTGAGTCTCTTCTAGATCCATTTCAATTGCAGGTTTCTTTTTACTAGTTCTGTGAGGATTTTGATTGGGATTGTGTTAAATCTATATGTCACTTTTGTAAATATGACAATTTTGACTATATTGGTTCTGCCTATCTAGGAACAGGGGATATCTTTCCATTTTCTGATGTCTTCATCTATTTCCTTTTTCAGAGTACTACAGTTTTCATTTGAGAGGGCTTTCACCCCCTTGGTTAGGATACTTCATAAGTGTTTGATTTTTACTGATGCTAGTATGAATGGTATTATTTTCCTATTTTTTTTCTTGGTGAATTCATTATTGGATTACAGGAATGCTATTCATTTTTGTATGTTGATTTGGTATCTTGTTACATAGTAGAATTTGGCTATTAGTTCTAGGAATCTTCTGGTAAAATATTTTGGGTCTTCTATACAGAGGATGATGTTGTCTGCAATGTTGATAATTTGGCTTCTTCCTTTCCTATACATATCCCTTTTATTTCTTTCTCTTGCCCAATTGCTCTGGCTAATGTTTCAAGGAATACTTTGAATAGGATTGTGATAATGGACATCCTTGTCTTGTTCCTGATTTTAGGGGAAAGCTTTCAGTTTTTCCCCACTTAGTATAATGTTGGCAGTAGGTTTGTCACAAGTGGCTTTTATCAGATTGCAATAAGGTCCTTCTATACCAATATTCTTTAGGGGTTTTTTAAATCATGAGTGGATGTCAGATTTTGTTAAAAATCTATTAAGATGCTCATGTGATTTTTGCTCTTGATGCTGTGTGTCTGATGTATTACATTTATTGAGTTGCATATGTTGAACCATCCTTGCATCGCTGGCATGTAAATCCTACTTGATCATGGTATATGATCTTTTTGAAGATTTGTTATATTCTGTTTGCCAGTATCTTCTGAGGCTTTTTACATTTATGTTTATTAAAGAGATTGGTCTTTCATTTTAAACAATATTTTCCTAATGGTTGCCCAGGGTATTATAATAAAGCAATCTAATGTGAATTCATTTAATTCCATTAGTATGCAATGTTGCTCTAATATACCTCTATTTTTCCTTTAGCTAGAACTATTTTTGTCATACAGATTTTATCTCCATACAATGGAGCCATCAACACAGTTTTAGTTCATGGTTTATACAGCTGAAACAATTACAAGCAAAAACTACATGTATTCTGTGTTTTATATTTACCCATGCATTTATTTTGATATTATGGTATCAGTCATGGTTATACCAGAGAAACAGAATAAGAACATGTTTATTAAGAAATTTCGTGCAAGGAACTGGCATATGTGACTGTGGCTGTAGGCAGTGCATAGGCCAGACCTTTAGGAGAGACAGACTGAAACACTTGGACAAGAGCCAAGCTGTTTGGCACCTAGGAATGTCTTTTTCTAGGTAACCTTGGTCCTGCTTTTAAGGCCTCCCAACTGATGGACTGAGACCCATCCAGCTTACCTAGGATAATCTCTTGCTTACACTCCTGACTATGAGCATTAATCATACCTGCAAAATACCTTCAGCTATCCAATTACAGTGCTTGCTGGTCAAACTCCTGCCCTCACCACAAGCAAAGGCTGAACAAACTGAAAAATAACTTTTCTTAGGTACTTCAGAGAACTGATGCCACAGGACAAATAGCCACTGCAAAACCTAGGAAGATGAGCAAATACAGAATCCAGATTGGTTTCTCAGATGTGGAAGCCATTGCAACCAATAATGGAAAGAGCATATAAGTAGCTTCAAAAAATTCTGGAGGCTCCATGTAGACTGGCTTGAGATTTAAAAACTCTTAGGGGCTCACTAGTTGTCATGGTGAAGGCTATAAAAAAATTCTCTTTTGTTTGTTTGGGTTAAGAAGGTGTGTTATTCAATTTTCCTATTGCTAGTACAAAATTTCACAGCTGCAACTTTAAAAAGGAGAAGTTTATTTTGCATCATGGTTTCAAAGATTTTAGTCCATGACAGGCTGGCACCAAAATGCGAACATCATGGTGTAAGATCAAGGCAGAGGGAAAGCTGCTCACATCATAGCAGCTGGGAAGCAAACAGGGGAACAGAGTCAGAGAGGACTCCCAGGAGAGATATTCAGCCTCTGTCTCACAGCCAGTACCTCCCTCCACAATGCCCACAAAGGAACAGCACATCTGGCCTGGATTTTTGTGGTTCTGTTTAGGGAATCCCAGTTCTCTGCCCATGAAGGAATTTCTGATGAACAGCTAGGGCCTTCATGCCAGTATAGTCTGTGGCTGAGTTGTGGCATTGCCCCTGTGGAACTTATTCTGAGTTCTGTGAGAGATGGGGCCACCACATCTGTCTGCATCAACAGCAGCTGGGTGCTGATCTGACCTTTTATTTTGCTCTTTATTTTATTTTTACTTTGGTTTTCTCATGAGAGAAATCATACAGTATTTAACCCTGTGTGTTTAATTTCACTTAACATTGTGTTTTCAAGGTGCGTCCATTTTCCTACAAATGTCGAAAATCTATTCTTCTTTATAGCCAAGTACTATTCCATTGTCTATAGATAATGTATCCATAGTTACATTATTTCTTTATCCATTCATCTGTTGATGGATATATAGGATTCTTCCAAGATTTAGTTATTATGGGCAAGAGATAGGGACACAGGCTGAGTTTGCATCAGAGTCAATAGGACACAGAGTCAAGGACAGGGAATCCCTGCCTCAGAGCCCTCCTGAATTTCTTAGGAGACAATCCCTGCAAATTAGGGTGTGGTCTGTAGCTGAGTACTCTTTGGGCAGTAGGGGCACAGTGGGAGTAAAGACCAGAGAAGGAGATAAAAAGCAACTTGACCAGGCCCTCCCCCTGGGAAGAGCAAGCAGGACAACCTTCTTTTTTTAACTTTAATTTTTTATTAGTACATATTTGTCATATATATTGATCACATTTATCGTAGAGAATTTGTACCTGTACATAATATATCTTAACTTTCTTTTCCCACTCTCCCCTCCTCACTTCAACAACTTGCTAACAGCACACTCAGCTATGAACTCATCAATGAGTTAATCTATTGACGAGGTTGGCATTCCTGTGGTCTACTTTCCAAAATCCCCACCTCTGAACACAAAAGTCTTTTGGGGGTATTTTTCATCCAACTATAGCATTCTGCCTCTGCTCCCCAAAAGCTCATGTCCAGGTCATTATACAAAATGCATTCAGTACTAAGAGTTACTAAGATCTGAACAATTCCAGCATTGTGCAAAAGTTCACCAAAGTCACATCTGAGACTCAAGGTAGACTCTTGTGAGGCCTTGTAAAAATCAAAAAGCAAATTGCATGCTCTCAATATACAATGGCACATTGGAATAGGTAAATGCTCCCATTCATAAAGGAAGGAATGAAAAAAAAAGGAAGGAATGAGACTAGAAATAGGACCAAAGTAATGGGGTTCCATTGCAGCTTTCACCTGACTCCCAAAGCTTCACAACTGCCTTCATAGGAGCTTCTTCAGGGCCTCAGACCATGTCATACATTTCTGGGGCTCCTAGGACTTCTTTTGAAAATTGGGTAGAAGTATCTGTGATTTCATATCTCTTAGATTCTTCATGCCTACAAAACCACCATATACAGATAGTGCCAAAGTCTTCCAGCAGCTTCAGCAGTAGCTAGGTCCCCTTGGACCATGGCTGCAGTAGTTTTAGAGTGCTTGGATGGCTAAACTTGGGGAAACACTTTCCCAGTGGCCCTAGAGCTGAGTGCCCTGGGCCTCTTTTCTCAAAGTAAAATCCTTCACAGGAATTTATACTTTTCCGCCCTTAAAACCATGATGGGTTGGGTCTGGACAGTTCCTGAGATAATCGCAAGGCATCTTTCCTATTTCCTAGTGCAAAATACTTTTTTTTTTAGTGGCACTAATCGCTTCAGCAACCGTACCTTCTTTGGCCCCAACTTTACATGTACATCTTTTCTAGTCAAACAACAAAGTTTTCAGATCTTTTGATTCTGCTTTTGATCCTGATTCTCATTGTGAATCTGGCTAAAGATATCCAACAATACTCATATCACGCCCTGAAGGTTGGGCTGTTTTGAAACTTCTTCCACCACATAAACTAGTCTATCACCTTCAAGTCCAGTATCCCACAAAATAACATGACAAGGAAAAAATGTAGACATGCTCTTTGCCAGAATGTGATATGCATCACTTCTAATGCAATTCCCAACACAGCTTTCATTCCCATCTGAAACCTCATGAGCACAATTTTTTTTTTTTTGGTACCGGGGATTGAACTCGGGACCTTGCGCTTTCGAGGCAGGCGCCAGAACCACTGAGCTAAATCTCCGGCCCTCATGAGCACAGTTTTTACTATCTGATTCCTACAGAGCAGATTGTGCTCTTCTGAGCTACAACCAGAATTACACAGCATGATTTGCTCACAGAATTCTAGGTTGCACCTCTAAATGTTTCCAAATTCCTCCTGCAAACCACTTCCAAAGGTTTCTGAAGCATGTTGTGAGGTACAGTCACAGAAAGAAGCATGTTGTGAGGTATACCCCTTGCCTGGTAACAATTTTCTGTATTAGCTAGTTTTTTTTATCACTATGATAAAATATCTGGCATACAAAATTTAAAGGAAAGATTTCTTTTGGCTCATGGTTTCAGAGGTTTCAGTCCATGGTCAGCTGGCTTCAAGGCAGAAATACAATGGTGGAAGGGCAAGACAGCAGAAAGCTGCTCATATTATGGTAACCAGAAAGCAGAGTGAGAGCAAGAGATCAAGAGAAAGGAAAGGGGCCAGGCATAAGAGTATACCCTTACAGGTTACACCTCCAATAACTTACTTTCTCTAACCAGGCCCTACCTTCTAAGAGTACCTACAACTATGAACTCATCAATGGTTTAATTCACTGATGAGATTAGTGATTAGTGCTCCCATGATCTAATGACCTTTCAAAAGACCCACCTCTGAACACATGAGCCTTTGAGGCTGAACACATGAGCTTTTGATTCAAACCATAACCATGACCATGGCTCTCCACATAACAGTCCGCTTGTCTAGAATAAGGACATTTCCCTGCTAGGACATAGTTTCATGTAGAGGTCCTGGATTTGATTTGTGTTAGGTGGTGGATCATAAGGGAGGGATGCCACTGTGGCCTCACCTCTTAGTGGGTAAAACAGATTGGCCATGCACGGCACTGAACAGCTGACCCCTGAATTGGCATCCTGACCAAGGAGAGGGTGTAGGGTGGCTTACATGGGACAGTACTTTGCTTATACTTGAGGGTTTGGACCTCACTTTCAAATCCAGGGGCTAAATCACCATTTTTTATTCTTCCTCAGATTTTATGGAAAACATGTTATCTCATGGGAAAGGAGCTGCTTTCTTTTCCCATATTTCGCAGGGCATGCTGAGGGCCTACCAGAAGCTGAGCATTGAAATCACAGGTTATGCCAACATATGGGGCAAGTACTGGGACAGCCTCATTTGTATGGTAAGGGCACACAGGTGGCCATGCATCTTTGTACTTCCTCTTTTCCAACACCCAATTCTCAGCCCTACAAAGCTCACCAAGTTGCAAGGCAATGCCCAGCTTGGGATGGGGATTCATAGCTACTACAGCCTCTGGGATCAAGGCTAACATGGTTTAGGCAGGACAGATCACTATTAGTTTTTTGTTTGTTTGTTTTGTTTTTTTGTTTTTGGTACTGGGGATTGAACTTGGCACCTTGTGCTTGCAAGGCAGGCAGCGGAACCACTGAGCTAAATCCCTGGCCCAGGACAGTTCACTATGAACAGTAGAGTTTTCTGTATCTTTTCCCATGAAATTCAAGGCCAGGACCCCAGCAAGGATACAGGAATCAGGAGGCTGCCTGACTAGGTCATAACCTGAGGTCTGGAGAGGGAAGTAAGGAGTAGAGGGATAATGACACCCTCTCTGTGTCATGCCTTTCCCTACCTTTCTGTGCATTCAGTTATTTGCCCAGTGGTCCATTCATTTATTCCATTACTCTGCAAACATTGGGCCCCTAACTGTGTTTGGGTTCCCATGCAGGTGCTGAGGGGGATAGAAGAATGAATAAGATAGAAGAAGGTGCCAGCAAGGAGCTCTGAGTTTACTATGGAGAGATGAAATGTGCATATATTATCCTACACTGTTTAGTTGTTGCATGGAAGATTTTCATGAACTATTTGGTTACTTATAGTAGATATTTGCTTAAATTGTATTATGTGTTACAAGTGTTTGTTTATGTTAATCCACAAAGACTTACTGTATTTAAATAACAGGAGGAAATAAGGCATTCCAGTGGGCAAAGGGTTTGAATAGGCAATTCAAAGAAACATAAATCCAGATGGCCAAAAAATATGAAAATACGTCATCATCACTAGTAATTAAAGAAATGCAAAGTAAAGTAACCATGAAATACTGATTTTGTCTGATTAGCAAGGTTTAAAATTTGTTGGTGAGGGTGCAGGAGGAAAAGTGCTTCTGAGCCCCATGGATAAAGAGGTGCTAAGCACCCACCAGATCTTGGAAGCCCTTTGGGTACACATTTCAAGTGTTCCCAAAGAGAGAAGTAGCTTAGTGTATAAATGACTTCCTACTAGGTTGCTTACAATGGGGTGGGGGGCAGCTTAATGATTCATGTCCATCAGTGGAAGAGTGGATCACACCATTGGACTACATCTCCACAATGGAATTTTGTAAAGCCCATCCCATGATGCTGTAAATACCTCTAAATTGTTAAGAGAGAAGAGAAGGCTATTAAAGAAAAGGATGTCTGTTCTGCTTCCCATTTATACCTGGGTCTTATGGACATAAAGGAAGGGTAGAGAGGTGAACACTAAAATGGAAACAAGGGTGGAATTCTAAGTGATTATCATATTCTTAATTTTTTTCTAAAAATAAGCAATTTATTACTTTAGTTACTAGAGAAAACTATAAAATTATTTTAATTTAAAAGATACAGACATTTTATCCAAGAAGTTATGAAGGGATAGAGACCTTCAGACTGGGAGATCTGTGTAGGTGGGACAAGGGGCTGCACTGCCCTGGTAAGATGCACAGAGGCAGAGACTGTGAGGAAAGGGAAGCCAGAATGACCTGGAAGAGTGACTCTGGGCCACAGGAAGGGCTACAGACAGCTCAGAGACTTGAGGGAGGTGGCACAATCAGCCTGGCCACCACAGAGTTCCCTGCGGGAGCATTTAAGGCATTTTGAGGCTGGGACTCAGTGTTGAGGAGAGGGCCTGGCGCTGTCATTTTTAAGTTCCTTGGATGAGTCTGAGGAAGGTGCAACTATGGCAAATAACCACTACCCTATGACACCTCATTATTGACTACAAGATCTGTGCAGTTTTGAAAGTGTTGCAGTCTGCCCTCAAATTTTTCTTAAAATCAGCTTCTCCTTGCATTTTTAGTAGTTTTGCTTTATGTTTTTAGCTAGTCTATTGTTAGAATTGCATTTGAATGTTGAATCTTTCTCCACAAATTGAGTCTTCAATCATCTCACATCATTCCTTTTTGGCCCCTTTAGTGCTGCTGTCCTTAAATTCAACATTACCTTATATTACCCTTGATGTCTTATTATTGGTGCTTACCTGGTATTTCTTCCCCAATTCTTCTATTTTCACCCATTATGACTTTGATTTGTGCTTTGGGTCAACAACAGACAGCTGAGTTTTTGAATACTCCAACCTGATATTTTCTATGTTTTCATGGGAAAAAATCAACCAATCCATATATTTCTTCCATCTTATTTTTTCATTTGCTTTACTTGTATTTTCTCAGTTGGTTCTTTTTTGTGATTTTATTGTCTTCCTTCTGCTTATTTTGGACTTTCTCTTTGCTTCCCTTCCCTTTAGTAGTTCTCTTCTGTTCATTAAGCTGATAGTCACATGCACACTTACTTTCTCTTTATTGAAGGTGAGATTGTCCACTGGACTTCAGGGTACAGTAGTCATTAGTGACTACCTTAGTAAGAGGCAGACATTGGGTAATAAGCATAAGAAACACAAGATCAGGAGTGGTGGATGTTGTGCACACTAGGCATTGCCCAGGGCAAAGCCTAGCCCTCAGCATTGTAAGATCTAACTGGTGCTGGGAGCTTTCTGTGAAGGGAAGAGAGGGGCACTGAGGAGGTGGGCTAGAAGAAGGAAACTTCTTGAGGGAAGCAGCTAGACAGGCTTCAAGCTGGTGATACAGGAAAGAGGGTAAACAGAACATCATAGGATCCAGAGAAGCAGGGCATGAGCCAGGTTGAAGGGAGGCGAGGCAGACAGGGTAGGTGCAGACAGATGTGTAGGCTTAGGACAGGACTTCAGGACACTTCTGGGAGATGGGGTAGGGCCACTGCTAGGCATCAGGGAAGCAATAGGGGTGTCAGAGAAAAGCAGGGATAGCTTGACAGGATTGAGTCTAGCAATCATGAAAAGAAAGAGTTCCTAAAAATAGCGAGGGACCATGAGAAATCAATCCAGCAGCTACCAGATGTTGCAAAGAAGAATAATATAAGATAGATTGGAGCAGGAGATAAGACAAATGACATAAAAAAACTGGTCACAGAAGTAATGGCAGAAAACTTCCCAAATGGGGGAAATAGAATTCGACATACAGATAAGAGGCATATAGGATTCCAATTAGCCATGATCAAAAAAATCTTCACCAAGGCATATAATAGCCAATATTTCAGAAATTCAACACAAGGACAGAATATTAAAAGCTGTTAGGGAAAAGAAACAAATCACCTATAAAGAGAGCCCATCAGAATCACAGCAGATTTCTCATAACAAACCTTCAAGGCAAGAAGAGCTTGGAGTGACATATTTCAAGCCCTAAAGGAAAACAATCTCCAAATCAGATTGATGTACCCTGCAAAACTCTCTTTTAAAATTGATGGAGAGGGCCGGGGATTTAGCACAGTGGTTCTGCTGCCTGCCTTGAAAGCACAAGGTCCCGAGATAGATCCCTGGTACTAAAAAAATATTTGATGGAGAAATAAGATACTTCCATGACAAAGAACACCTGAGGAAATTCATGATCACCAAACCAGCACTCCAAAGTGCTCTGAAGGATATTCTAGGAAGAGATAACAAGGATTTCAACTCCATGAACCCCAAAAGAATTATTCCACCTGGCAAGGCAAGAAATTAAACAGGAGGAAAGAACGAAGCCAACAACAGGGAAATAACATGACAGGGATAAGTCAAGACATATCAGTTATAACCATCAATGTTAATGGTCTCAGTTCACCAATCAAAAGAAACAGACTGGCAGAATGATCAAGAAGCAAGACCCAAAAATGTGCTACATACAAGGAACATATTTTATTTGAAAAGAAATTTACAGACTGAAAGGCAAAGGATGGAAAACAAAGTCAACACACAAAAATCAATAGTGTTTTTCTGTACACCAATAATAAACTCACCAAGAAAGTAATTAGGGAAAAAATACATTTCACAGTCACATTAAGAAAACTTAAATACATGGGAATTAACCTAACTGAAAAAATAAATAAAACCTGTATAATGAAAACAACATTATTCTGAAAAAGGAAATCAAAGAGAACATCAGAAAATAAGCTATCTCTGTTCTTGGATAGGCAAAACCAGTATAGTCAAAATGGCCATACTTCCAAAACTGATAGATATATGTCATTCCCAGTTAAAAAAAATATCAACAACGTGCCTTACAGTACTAGAGAAAAAGAATCCTAAAACTCATATCAAACCATAAGAGACATAGAATACCAAAAGCAATCCTGGGCAAACAGAACAAGGCAAAAGGAGTCACAATTCCAGACTTCAAGTTATGTTATAAACCTACAGTGATTAAAAAAAAAAAGGCATGGTATTGCCAAAAATACCATGTGGATCAATGGAGCAGAATAGGTGATGGAGAAAAAAACCAGGCACATTCACCACCAGATCTTTGACAAAGGGGCCTAAAACCTACGTTGGAGGAAAGATAGCCTCTCTTTAGTAAATAGCCATTGGAAATCTGGTTACCCACATGCAGAAGACTAAATCTATACCTATATCTCTCACCACGTACTAAACTGAAATTAAAATGGACCAAAGACCTAAATATTAAAACAAAATCATTTAATCTGCTGAAAGATAAAATAGGTACAACTCGAATAAACAAGTATTGGCAAAGACTTTCTGAACAGATCCCCAGTTGCACAAGAGATAACACCAAGAACCAACAAATGAGACTGTATTAAATTAAAGAGCTTCTCCATAGCAAAGAAAACAACCAACAGTGTGAAAAGACAACCTAAAGAATGGGAAAAAATTGCCAGTTATTATTCCTCGGACAGTGGATAAATATCTAGAATACATAAAGAACTCAAAAAGTTAGACACTCCAAAATAAAAGACACAATCAAAAATGGGCAGCTAAAATGAACATTTTCAGAAGAAGAAATTCAAGTAGCTAATAAATATATTACAAAAGGTTTAAGATCTCTGACCATTACAAAAATACAGATTAAAACAACACTGAGATTCCATCTTACTCCCGAAAGAATGGCTGTTATTAAGAAAGCAGATAACAACAAATGCTGGGGAGACTGTGGCGGGAAAAGGAACCCTTCTTTATTGTTGGTGGGAACGTACACTAGTATGACCATGATTGAAACCATTATCGAGATCCATTGAAAATTTAAAAATAGATATTTTTTGAGTTGTTTATTTCCTTTTTAAGTATCTTCCTGAAAGAGTTGAAATTACAGTTGTACAGGAATACCCATGTTTATAGGAGCACAATTTAAAACAGCTAAATCTTGGAAGCATCCTATGTATCTATCAACAGATGAACAGGTGAAGAAAGTGTGGTATTTATGCACAATGGAGTACTACTCTGGCAGAGAGAAGGATAATCTTGAGTCATTTGTAGGAAAATGAATGCACCTTGAAACCACTGACAGAAATCAGACACACAAACAAATATCTCATGGTTTCTCTTATATAAAAAACCCAAATATAAAGAAAGAGAAAAATAAAAGATAGATAATGGGGAGAAAATAGAAGGGTCGATTGGGGTGGAGGGTAGGAAAAAATGCAGCAAATGTGAGGGAAAGGAGAAGGGGATCTAAAAGTAATTAAGATGTATTAGGAACATGTTCCATCTTCTCCCAATGAATGTAATCGTTATGTACTACATGCATGTGCTTATAAATAAAATTAGCTTGGACTTGGGATGTAGCTCAATGGTAGAGCACTAGCCTACAAGCCTGAGATCCTAGTTTTGAACCCTGGCACACAACAACAGTAAAATACATTCTTCCTAGGAGCACTGGGACTTTCTTCAAAAGAGACCACATGCTAACCCATAAATGTTTAAGTAAATGCAAAAGAACTGAAATTATCCCATGAATATATTAACTCATAGTGTAATGAAACTAAAAATCAATGGCAAAAGAAACCACAGAAACTATACGAACACATAGAAATTAAATAATACTCTTTTGAACCATAAATGGGTCACAGAAAAAAAATCCAGGAAGAAACTAGAGAGTTCCTAGAATGAAACAATAATGCCAGTACAACATACCCAAACCTATGGGACACAATGAAAACAGGCCTAAGAGGGAAGGTTATAGCTGTGAATGCCCACATCAGAAAAACATAGCAAGTCCAAATAAATAAATGGAGTACTACTCTGGCACAGAGAAGGATAACCTTGAGTTATTTGTAGGAAAATGGATGCACCTTGAGACCATAAAGTTAAGTGAAAGAAATCAGACACATAAGCTTAAATATCACATGGTTTGTCTTATTTGAGAAACTGAAAATATAAATGATGAGCAAAATAAAACACAGATAATGAGGGAAAAAAGATGGCAAATCAGGGAGGGAGGGTAGCAAAAATGTAGCAGGCGTGAGAGAAAGCAGGGGAAAAGGGTTGTAAAAAGATTAATATGTATTATGTATATGTTCCAACTTCTCACAATGAATATAATCATTATGTACTACATTCATGTACTAAAAAAATAAATTAGCTTAGGCTATGGATGTAGCCCAGTGACAGCGTTGCCCTACAAGCATGAGGGCCTAGTTGTGAACTCTGGCACTGCAAATTAAATACAAAAAAATAAAGTTACCTTATGTGTTTACTTGTTCATTGTCTGTCTCTCCTGTTGGACAGGAGGCCATGTGGCAGCCCACAACCAAGAGCTGACAAAGGCATAGTCCCAGCCATCACCTTCACTCCCTAAGCTAAGGCTGTAGCCCCTGATCCCTGCTCCAACACTTCTTCCCCTCTTGCTATCTGTGTTAGTTTGTGAGGATTGCCATAAAGAAGTGCCAGAAACTGGGTGGCTGAACCGCAAAATGTATTGTTCCACACTTACAGAGACTGATGTCTGGAGTCAGAGTCTCACAGGGCAAGGCTTTCTCTGAAGGCTCCAGAGGAGAATTCTTCATCTCTTTCAGCTTCTGGAGCTTGTTTGCAATCCTTGGTGTTGCCTGACTCACACCTGCCACACTTCCATCTCTGTCTTGCTTGTCACATGGCCTTTGCTTTTTGGTAACTGTATCTGTTCTCCTTTTGAAAGGACGCCAGTCATAGTGCATCAAATGTCCACCCCATTCCAGTATGATCTCAACTGATAATCTCTGTAATGACCCTATTTCTAAAAATGTTGACTTTTTTTTTTTTTTTTTGCCAGTGCTCAGATGAAACAACCTAGGGCAGTGTGCATAGCAGGCAAGTTCTCTAGCACTGAACCACATCCCTATCTCAGAAAAGATCACATTCTGAAGTCATGGGAAATAGGCCTTCAACAAATCTTTTTGGAGGGAGAACGAGGGCAGAATTAAATACATAAGTTTTCTACAACCAATTCTCCACAAATCTGACCAAGTGAAATTTTATAGAGCACATTTTTCAATGAACACTTACAGAAAAATTGAATGAATAGGTGAATGAAATGAATGAGTAAACAAAGAAATAATGACTCAATGAACCAACAATGAATGAGGGAGAGGTGATGCAAGGCCAACGCAAAGGTGGTATAATGTGCTGCCAACCGACCCCACGAGGTGGCGATGCAGGGAGCGGTTGCGATTGGAAAGATGGGCCCCTGCCGCTCTTGCCCTTTGTGCTGGCCTAGGCGCGGGCCACAGGGCGAGTCATATGACCCGCTCGATTCCTGGCCCCAGCCGGGGTTCTCTTCTGTGTCTGCTCGGGTCCAGCTGGGACTACAAGGAACCTTTAAAGGGTCCGCCCCGAGGCCCGCTCTTGTGGAAGTAGTCGCCGTCGCCGTCGCCGTCGCCGTTTGCCCGCCCTTCCGTCTGTCCTCTCCAAGTCTGCACCAGCCTGGCGCTCATCTCCTGCCTGTGGGACTGGTTCCGCTCGTTCTTCTGGAAGGAAGAGATGGAGCTGACCTTCGTGGGGCTGCAGTAAGACCACCTTCGTTAGTATCATCCGCGAGCTCACCGATTCGGTTTCGCAGCCAGCGAGCCGGCTGGACATCTCCCTCCAGGCCGGATTTAAGCCCTCCGTTCTTGGCGCGCCGGGCCGGTGGTGTAGGAGGGGGCTGCCCAGACGTCCTGTCACCTCTCAGGGGCCAGGAGTTGGCGGCAGAGATTGTAGCTCCAAGGTCAGCAAATGAAGATTTAATTCCATGTAGCCTTGAAAGGGCTGATCTTTTAGTGCGGTGGATGCTTGGAAAAGATCTAATTGAGCTTGGGGGGGGGCAGCTAAAGGGTTAACTCCGCCTGTTACTTTCCTTAAGGGTAGGATTTTGGTGAGTCTGTCATTTTCCAGAACTCGAAAGTGAAGAGCCTCTCAAGTTGCTACGTGGGAGAAAGAGCCCCATTGTGAAAGCAGGAGACAGGTGTGGGCGCTTTCCAATGCTGTGGGCAGCTTTGTCAGAGTTGAGTGAGCCAAAATAGTCCAGGTTCTTATGTACCTAGAGGAATGAATTGCCACACCTGGCAGTATGTAGTAAATCGCTATGTTCATTGAAGATCACACTTAGCTGAAGGCACCTCTGACTCTAGATGCCTCCCACTGTGTCTCTCAGTTGTGTCTGAATTCTGCTGTCTCAAGCATCTTGACCTCCTAGACTTTTGTTATTTTATTTTGTGCCTCTTTTAGTATACTGAAAGTGTGGACAATCATTAAATTGGTGTTTCTAATTGAATGAAGGGAAGGGAGTGGCTCACTCAACTTCCCTGTTTCTAACTGTATAATGGAAGCTGGATAATTATTAGGGTGGTGTGGTGTTTACAGTTGAATAGAGGGAAGAGAGTGATTCACTCAGCTCCTTCGTTTCCAACTGTACTAGCTTGACCTGTCCAATTTATTTATTTTCATTTGTTCTGAGGTCAAAGACCAAGGGGATTGCTTATGACTCTTAAGTCCTTGGTGAAATAGAGCAACAAGGGTGAGTAAGACTTGGAGAAAAAGAGATTAGCAGAAATCCAAACCTTTATTGAAGAATGCTGCACAGAAGTATAAAGAAAACTGCCTACTTGTATGGCTCCTTTTGTGACTTTTTTTCTTGGAATGACTGTCTTTTGTACAGGTGTATATAAGAGTGCCCCTAAAACTAATATGGAAAAACAAACTTTAGGAAATGTACTCATTTTAGAGCTTTTATGTGATAATGGAGGTTGGTTGAGATGGTGCGTGCCTGTAATGACAGCACTCGGGATGTTGTGGGACTTTGAGAGTCCAGAGAGACCAGGTGAAACAGGAGGATTTATTTTAGGTGTACACCAGCTTAGCAGAATCATATCCAAAGACTGAGCCCGGAACAAAGAAAGGACTCTAGTTTTATACGTGTGGTCAAAGGGGTTGCTGAATCTAATTGAATGAAAATAGTGAGTGGGCAAGCGAGTTCATAGAAGTGAGACAAAGGCAGTTAATAAAGCAGTGGCACTTCTGCAACTTTGCAACAACCATAGAGAGGGGAAAAATTGTAAGGGGAAACTGCTTAAGGTTGGAGAAGCTTGTTTTCCATGTTAAGTTTTGCTTCAGGGAGGCTGAGGCAGAGGATCACTGAGAGTTTGAGATGAGCATGGGCTACATAGTGAGTTCAAGGCCTTATTTTGCAGTACATAATAAGGCTTTATTTAGCCTGAGTGGAATGAATTTTCTGATATTTGTTTGCAGTAAGAATTGCAGTCATTTTATAAATCCTATCCCTTTCACAAGATTGAATTAATATACAGTGTAGCTAAGTGTGTTACTACAAGCAGTTGCACTTGTTGCAGAGAAGTAGTTATGCATGGAAAACCCAAAAAGTTTGAATAAATCTTTGAGAAACTTCTTGCTGATTTTTATGCTTATGTCTTTAATTGATAGAGTAGCTTAACATAATAAGCACGGACTTTGATGTCAAGCTACTCAGGACTTGATGATATCTGCATCAGCCACTTAGCAGCCTTGTATCCTCTTTGAGTCTTTACTTTCTCATCTGTTAAATGCAGATAGTCAAGTTTCTTACAGAGTTGCTCTAAGGATTAAGTGGATGAAAAATGTTAAGTGGCTAGCACCATGCCTGCCTGGAGGAATAGGTTAGTAGTAGCTGTTGTTATTTATAGGAGCTCTACCCATTTAATGCAGAAACAGTGAAAAATACTGAGAAGGAACTCTCAGGATATATCCAAATGTAGACTACAGTGGTGGATTCATGGTTTGTATAAAGTATTCATATCATGTTCCCCCCTCTTTTGCATTAGATTATTTTGCCTAATTCCGGAAAACTTCTGCAAAGCTGTTCAATTCACAGTGACTCTGGTTCCACTATTAATACTAGACTATTCTTTTTAATTTATTTATTTATTTATTTATTTATTTGGTACCAGGGATCGAACTCACTCGGGTCCTTGTGCTTACAAGGCAGGCACCAGAACCACTGGGCTAAATCCCCAGCCCTAGACTATCCTTTTTAAGTTTTAATGGTGTGGATAGGTTCTGGGTTTTGGTTTGCTATAGTGGGGCTTTTCAATGAGCTACGTCCCCAGCCCTTTTTTATTTTTCATTTTGAGAAACTGTTTCACTAAGTCAGCAAATTGCCTTGTCTGGGCTGGACTTTGAGATCATCCTGCCTTAGCCTCCAAGAGTGGTGAGATTTCAGGCATTTACCACCCTGCCTTGGAGATAAGTTCTGTTACGAAAAATAAATCCAGTGGCACAAAAAATAAATGAAGATCTATTAAATGACTTGATTTAATCATCCAACTTGCATGTATATATCACATTATACCCCATAAATATATATAACTATTACTCACCAATTAAAAATAATGATTTAGATAAGGAAAAAACTGGAGTATCCTTGTTGGTGCGCTTTAAAATCCTGAAAAGGACACCTTGATAAATTTCATCCCTTCATTTAAATTTCAGACTGAAAATTAATGTATGAGTCATAAAATATATTGAAGATGAAAAAAAGGATAATGATCAAAGGATTAGAGATTTTTAGATAGAAACAGTGCATGTAAAAGAGTAAAATGGGCCTTAATCTTTAAAAGACCAAATGCACAATTCTTTGTATTTTGTATGAAATGTTTGATTTTTAAGAAATACAGATTGTTGAACACTGTGTTCTTTAGGAAAAGAAGATATTTGGGAAGACTGTAGAAATCTGAATCTGGATCTTAGAGTTTGTAGAAAAGTAGTCTAATTTTGCCATCATTTTACAGCTGTGGCTAGGATATCCAGAGAGGTTAAGTAAGATTCCAAGAGCAGCAAAACTAATAAGTAGCAGAGAGAGAATTAGAACTTAGAGTTAATGCACTTTCTACTTTTTCCACCCATTTCTTTAGATAAGCATGAAGTTACAATTGTAGAACTGCAAATTGAGAGATTGTATTCCTTTAAAGGAATCTTTTTTTTCTGTATGTAATCTGTACTTTCACATGTGTGTAACTTTTTTTTCCCTGGTACTAGGGATTGAACACCAGGAAGCTCTACCACTGATCTACATGCTCAGCCCTTTTTTATTTTTTGTTTTGTGGCAGTGTCTCACTAAATTGTTGACATTATAGCTGTGTACTACAGTGTCCTGGTATAGTATTTTGTTTTGTTTTAGTCTGAGAAAAGGTCCTAATAAATTGTCCAAGCTGGTTTAACTTTCATTTCTCCTGCCTCTGCCTCCCAAGTAGCTGAGATTATAAATGCATCTTCTACATTGGGACTGAAAACATTTTAATGCCTTTGTAGTTAATAGATTTGCTCATTCCTTCATTACTAGACATCTGAGTGGTTTTCATGGCTTTGCTGTTGTCTATCAGTTTGATCTGGAATGAGCTCCAGAGGATGAGTTCCAGAGTTGGCATTTCAACATACATCACATTAACTAAATGACCAAATTGCTTTCCAGAAAGTGTGCACTGAGCAGATCTTCTGGATGGATTTCATGTGTAGAGTTGGACTTCAGCTAAAGACTGTGTCTTTTGTGTTTGTCGGATAAAACATGATTAGTTTTGTTGATGAGGCAAACTAGCAGTAATTGTAAAGTATCGTATTAGATATTGTTCTGTTTTTCTGTTTAGTATGTTTTAAGAAGCTGTTGTTTCTGTTTCAGCAGTTGCCAGGACTAAGACTGTAGAAAACATACTTCTTTTTTTTATTATTTGTAGGCAAGCTGTATAAATAGAAATATAGCTCATCTATCATGATACTAATTTGTTGTAAATTTAATGGTAGGTTACATATTCCGGAATCTGATAATGTTTCCATGTTATCCTCATTTAATCCTTTGGTACATAGTATATCTAGATTCTTCTTTTTCTACCCATTTTCCTCCCTCTAACCTTTCTTCTTCTCCTTACTTACAAAAGCTTTGTTTCCATTTTTTCCCCTGTATTGTTTTTTTTTTTATCCCATTTCCCTTTTTTCGTTTCCTCCTCCCCCCTCCCCCATTTTCCTTTTCAGTTGAACATTTTCTTCCTGGTTCCCAGTATCTGTCATCCATTTTGGTCCTTATTTTTGCTTTTGGGTTGTCAGATAAGAGAAACAATGTGATATTTAAACATATGTGTCCAATTTATTTTACTTAAAAGTACGGTCACAAGGAGCATCCATTTACCTAAAAATGTCTCGTTTGTCCTTTATGTCAGTGTAGTACTCCATTGTATATAAAAGCCACATTTTCTTTATGCATTCATCCATTGATGGGCATCTATGCTGTTTCCAAGATTTAGCTATTACAGATTGTGCTGCTATAAACATGTCTGTACATATATTGCTGTGGTATGATGCTTTTAACTGTTTTGGGAGGATACCAAGAAGGGGAATAACTGGGTCAAATGGAACCTCTGGTTTTAATTTTTCGAGGAATCTCCATACTGATTTTCACAGTGGTTGCACCATGCTTTACTTCCCCCAACAGTAGAGAAGGGTTTCTTTTTCTCCACAGCACCATCAGCATGTGTTATTAGTTGACATCTTGATAAAATCTATTCTTTCTGGATTGAGGTGGACTCTCAGTGTTTTTTTATTTGCATGTCTGAAATGACCAGTTATGTTGAACATTTTTCTATATATTTATTTGCTATTTCTACTTCCTCTGACAAGTATCTGCTCATTTCAGATGCCCATTTTTGGATTGGTTCTTTACATTTGAAGGGTGTGATTTTCTTTTTGAGTTCGTTATATATTCTAGATATTAGCTCTTTATCTGAGGAACAGGTGGCAAAAAATTTTTCCCACTCTGTGGGTTGTATCTTCACTCTGATGGTAGTTTCTTTTCCTATGCAAAGATGAGGGGAGAAAAGATGAGATCCCAATTGTTGATTCTTTGTGATATTTCCTGTGCAATCGGGGTTTTGTTCACAAAGTCTTTGCCTAAACTTATGTCTTCAAGAGTTCTACCGGGCTGGGGATTTAGCTCAGTGATTGCGCCTCCTGCCTCGCAGCTCAAGGACCCGAGTTTGATCCCTGGTTCCAAAAAACAGTTTTCTACCTATTCTCAATTCAGGCAGATTTAGTGGGTTTTTTAAATGTTTAGATCTTTGATCCATTTCAATTTTAGTTTAGTGCATGGTGAGAGATACAGGACTAGTTTTAGTCTTTGGCGTGAGGAAAGCCAGTTTTTCTAGCAACGTTTATTGAAGAGGCTATCTTTCTTCCAGTGCAGGTTTTTGGTCCCTTGTCAAAGATAAAGTGGCTGGGTGTATTTGGAGTTGTTTATGCATCTTCTAGTTTGTTTCACTGATCCTCAGGTTTGTTTTTTGCCAGTACCATGATGTTTTTATCACTGTACATTTGTAGTATAATTTCAAGTCAGGAACTGTGATTCCCCCTTCCTTATCTTTGTTGGCCCAGAATTGTTTTTGCTATTCTGGGTCTCTTTTGGTTCCAAATAAATTTTAGGATTGTTTCCCCTAATTTTATGAGATATACTATTGGTATTTTGTTCCGGATTCCATTAAATCTAACAATTTTGGGAGAATGGCCATTTTTACCATATTTTACTATGTTGATTCTTCCTACCAAAGAACAAAGGATGTCTTTCTGTTTTCTGATATCCACTTCTAACTCCTTTTTCAGAGTATAGTAGTTATCAATGTAAAGGTCCTTATGTCCTTAGGGTGATTTGTAAGTATTTCATTTTTCTTGATGCTATTGTGAAAAGTGTTTCCCTAATTTCTCTCTCAGTGAGTTTGTTTGTGTACAGGAATGTTACTGATTTTTGGGTGTTGACCTTGTATCCAGCTACATTGCTGAATTTGGTTATTAAATCTGTGAGTGTTTTGGTGGAATTTTTGAGGTCTTCTATGTAGAGTATCATGTCATCTGCCATAATGATAGTTTCTTCCTTTCCTATCCTTATTCCTTTTCTTTCTCTTGTCTAATATCTCTGGCTAATGTTTCCACAGCTATGTTGAATAAGAGTAGTGATAGTAGACATTCCTTGTCTCCTCCCTGATTTTAGAGTGAAAGCTTTCAGAGTTTGACCATTTAGTATGATGTTGGCTGTTGGTTTGGCTTTTATCAGATTCAGATAAAGACTGTCTAATCCAGGGTCAGGGATTTAGCTCAGTGGTGCTGCTGCCTCCCTGGCAAGTGCAAGGTCCCGAGTTCGATCCCAGGTACCAAAAAAAAAGACTGTCTATTCCAGTTTCCCTAGGTTTTTTTTTTATTATCATGAATTAGTGATGGACTTTCTCAAATGCTTTTCCTGCATCTATTGAGATGAGATAATCATGTAATTTTTGTCCTTGCTCCTGTTAATGTGATGTATTATATTTATTGATTTGCAAATGTGGAACCATCCCTGCATCCCTGGGAAGAGTTCTACTTGATCATGGTGTATAATCTTCTGGATAACTTGCTGCATTCTGTTGCCAGTATCTCATTGAGGATTTTTGCATCTATGTGCATGAAGGAAATTGGCCTATAGTTTTGCTTTTTGGTTGGATCCTTCTCTAGTTTTGGTATTAGGTTAATGCTTGCTTTCCAGGAATGAGTTTGGGAGTATTGCTTCCCTTTCAATTTCATTAAAGAGTTTGAGGAGTAGTGGCATTAGATCTTCTTTAGATTCCTTGTGGAATTCAGCAGTGAGCCTGTCAGGATCTGGGCTTTTCTTTGATGGTAGTTTTTAAAATTACTTCAATTTCATTGACTGATATTGATTTATTTAGAATTGTTATATCTTTTTTTTTCCAGTACCAGGGATCGAACTCAGGACCTTGTGCTTTCAAGGCAGGTGTGGTGCCACTGAGCTACATCTCCATCCCAGAATTTTTTTTTTTTTTTGGTACTGGGGATTGAACTTGGGTCCTTACGCTTGCGCCACAGGCAGTGAAACCACTGAGCTAAATCCCCGGCCCTATCCCAGAATTTTTATATCTCCTTGATTCAGCTTTGATAATTCATATGTAGCTAAGAATCTGTCCATTTCTTTTACATTTTCCATCTTTCTAGAATACAAGGTTTTAAAGTAGGTATTGATGATCTGGACTTCTGCAGGTTCTGTTGTGATATCACCCTTTTCATTCCTAATTGCATGGATTTGAGTCTTTTCTTCTGTTGATAAGGTTGGCTAAGCGTTTGTCAATATTATTTCAACTTTCAACAAATGAACTCTTCAATGCATTGATTCCTTGCTTTCTTAGTTCCAGCTGCATTAATTTCTCCTCTGATCTTTATAATGTCTTTCCTTATATGAGCTTTGGGCTTGACTTACACTTATTTTTGTCAACTCTTGAGGTTCAGCATTAGGTTTTGTTTGTTTGTTTGTTTTTGGTACCAGGGATCAAACTTAGGACCTTGCACTTGCGCGGCAGGCTCCGGGACCACTGAGCTAAATCCCTGGCCCAACATTAGGTTTTTTATTTTAGCTTGCTGGTGTTTTGTGATGTGGGAATTCACTGTTAAAAATTTCCCTCATAGGACTGCAGCCCATAAGTGCCAGAATGTCATACTGGCATTATTGTTTAATGGGAGAACATCCCATGTGAACCTGAGAAGAATATGTATTTTGATATTGTGGGGTAGAACACTGTAAACAACTACTAAGTCCATTTGTTCAAAGGTGTGGTTCAGTTCTGATTTTTCTTTATTAATTTTTTTGTTTAGTTGATCTTCTATTAATGACTGGAGTATTGAGGTCCCCCATTACAATTGCATTAGTGTTTATTTGATTTTTCATATCCACTAATATTTGTTTTACATAGTTGGGTGTGCTAGTATTTGCTGAATATATATTTATGATTGTTATCTCTATGTTTTGGATTGTTCCCTTAACAAGGATATGGTGACCTTTGTCTCTCTTGATCAGTCTTGGGTTGAAATATAGTTTGTCTGCAAATCAAATAGCTACTCCTGCTTTTTTCTTGTCACATGGAGTATTGTTTTCTATCCTTTGAATTTCAGTCGATGATTCTTTTTGAGTTAAATGTGTTTCTTGTATGCTGCATTTTGGTGGATCATGTTTTTTGATCCATTATGCCAGTCTTAGTCTTTTAATTGATAAATTGAGACCTTTTACACTGTATGCCTGATATGGTTTTGACTTATCCCTGTCATGTTATTTGTCTACTGATGATTTTCTTTCTTTCCCCCCTTATTAATTGCGAAGATACATTGGCAGGGTATATCAGTCTGGGTTGCAGGTTGTTTTCTTTCAGCGCATGAAATCCTTCATTCCAAGCTCTCCTTTGACCTAGGGTTTGTGTGGAGGAGTCTACAGTGATTTTGATGGGCTTTTCCTTATAGGTGATTTTTTTTCCCCCTCTCACAGTTTTTAATATTCTATTCTTGTGTTAAATTTCTGGATTCTTGACTATTATATGTACCTTGGTGTAGATTTTTTTGTAATCATCACTAATTGGAGTTCTATATTCCTTACATGTATGTCAAATTATTTTCCCATGCTTGGGAACTTTTCTAACATGACTTCTATGAACAGGTTTTTTGTCATTTGCAATATCTCCTGCTTTTTCATTGACTCTGATCAAAGTTATGTTATTCTTCTTTGCATTATCTATCAGCTATTGGATTTATATTTTTTTTTGTGGTCTCTTGCTATTTTTAGGAAATTTTTCTTTTCATGATTGCTAACCACAAACTTTTCTTCTAAATCTGATGTTCTGTCCTCACATTGGTTCATTCTGCTGCATACACTTTCAATATGATTTTTAATCTTCTAGATATGTTTGAATCTGTTTCATGGATTCCATTTCTTTTCAATGTTGGACATTCATGCTTCCCATCATTTTCCTAAGCTCTATTTTTTGTATTTGTATGTACTCTAGATTCACTAAACATGACTTTTTGATCATCATCTCTGTAGTTATATGAGAAATTCTCTAGAGCCTCATTCATCTGCTTTGATATTTCTGCTGCCATTTGAGAAAGTCCAGTGGGGTGGTTTTTTTATTTCTTCCACCTCCATGTCCCTTGGTTTTCCCTTGGTGACTTAGAGGTGTGGAGTTGCATCTTGTTTCCATGTTTTCTCATTTTCTATTTTTTATTTGTTTTCCATGTATGTTTGTAAATTGCTTGTGGTAGGTAGCTTTGATAATAATACTGAGACCTCTCTAGAAAATTATTCATTTTCAGGAATCTTTCCTACACAGAGCTGGCTTTTGGGTTGTGAATCTGCCCTAAGATTCTGTCTCTTTGATATTTTAGGAATTAAAGGCTGGTGTCTGTTTGGCCTAGCATCCATTTCTTTGGTATGGAACTATGGTATTGTTTATGACCTCCAGACAGTGTCTATATTGGCATACATGGAAGAACAACTGATCACAACAACTATGTCATCTTCACTAAAAGTAGTAAAACCAGTAATAACAGTAACATCAAGCACAATCCAGAAAATGACAAACTGTGGTAACTATTAACTTTTCACCTTTAATCATAGGTGCAAGCTTTATAATTATATAACACAATCTAAAACCAATCACAAAATTATACAGTAAACATCCTCTTAACAGATAGATTTTACCTTTAAGGGGAAGAATTTAGAAGGCATAGGAGGAAGAAATAGAGAAGTGAAACAAGAGAATTTAAAAGGGATAAGAGGATAAATAGAGAAATGAAAGCAGAGAAAGAGATTGGAAGCAAGGCTGAAGGGCAAATGAAGATTATCCAAGTAAACAGCAAAACTAAGAAACAGAGTCAGATCATTTGTGCCTTGAGGTCTAGTTTCCTGCTCTACTCTGCCTTGTCCCAATCACTTTTTACTCCTCACTTAGCTGCCACTGCATGCATTCCATTGGGGGTTTTTGTTACATTCAGTGGGAGGAATGCTTCTCATATGCTGGTAACAAATATTGAATTCATTACATATGTTAGGTATTGCTTAAAATATTGCATGCGTTTAATACATTTAATGCAACCATGAGGTAGACTATTGTTATCTGCATTTTACATTTGGGAAAGTAAGGCATTATAAAATTAAGGAATATATGAGTACACCCAGATAGGCAACTGCTAAAGTGGGAATTGTAATCTAATGTAACTCTTTAGAGTCCCAGCAATGTCCTGGCACCAACTTGCACATTCTGAGCACATTGCATAAAACCCCAACCCACCTTCTTATGTGACTTCTACAGGCTGCAGACTGTATTGGAAGGACCAGAGAGACCCTCAAGCTATGCAATGGAAGCAGTGACCTCTGAGGATGTGGCTGTGACCTTCACCACAGAGGAATGGGCTTTGCTAAATCCATCTCAAAAGAACCTCTACAGAGATGTGATGTGGGAAACATTTATGAACATGGCTGCTATAGGAAGAACATGGGATAACCAGGAAATTGATGAGGCATACAAAAATTGCTGGAAAAATGTAACAAATGAAGAGGTAGAAAAATGCTATCAATATGAAGCTTGGAGTCAACATGAAGAAATATGCCTTGGGACCCTAGCTGCTAATGGGAACCTGAAACAAGCTGGTTTAAAACCAGTTGAAAGCTTTGCTTGTGGAAAGTCCTTGACTGGTCATTCATTGCCAAATGTGCCCATCTTGGCTCACACCAGACACCAAACATGTGAGTATGAGGGATTTGAAGAGAAACTGTCTAAATGTAATGAACCTGGGAAAACCTGCAATGATTCCCAATTCTTTCAGAAGTATGCAAGGAGAAAGGCTGTAGAGAAACTATATAAGTATGAGGAAAGTGGGAAATCCTACTCTGATTGTAGTGAAAGAACTCACCCTGAAGTGAAGACCTTTGTATGTAAGAAAACTATGAAAGTCTCTAGCACACCCAATGACATTCAAATCCATGAAGGAAGTGACAGTGGGGGGAATCTGCATGTATGTAAACAATCTGAGAAAACATTCAGTCCATGCAAATATTGGCAGAGACGTGAAAGGAGTCACACTGGAGAGAAACCCTACGTATGTAAGCAATGTGGGAAAGCATTCACTACACAAAATTATTGTAAAATACATGAAAGTATTCACACTGGGGAGAAACCCTATGAATGTAAGCAATGTGGGAAAGCATTCAGTACACACAGGTATTGTAAAATACACGAAAGAAGTCACACTGGGGAGAAACCCTATGAATGTAAACAATGTGGGAAAGCATTCAGTACTCACACCAATTGTCAAAGACATGAAAGATGTCATGCTGGAGAGAAGCCCTATGTATGTAAGCAATGTGGGAAAGCATTCACTACCCAGAGTCGTTTTAAAATACATGAAAGATGTCACACTGGAGAGAAACCCTATGAATGTAAGCAATGTGGTAAAGCATTCAGTACACACAGGTATTGTAAAATACATGAAAGAAGTCACAATGGGGAGAAACCCTATGAATGTAAGCAATGTGGAAAAGCATTCAATACTCACAACAATTGTCAAAGACATGAAAGATGTCACACTGGGGAGAAACCCTATGTATGTAAGCAATGTGGGAAAGCATTTACTACACACAGTCGTATTAAAATACACAAAAGAATTCACACTGGGGAAAAACCCTATGTATGTAAACAATGTGGGAAAGCATTCAGTACACTTGAATATTGGAAAATACATGAAAGAATTCACACTGGGGAGAAACCCTATGT
>NW_004624773.1:15677414-15690083 GCF_000247695.1 Heterocephalus glaber
TCACACTGGGGAGAAACCCTATGAATGTAAGCAATGTGGTAAAGCATTCACTACACACAGTCACTGTCAAAGACATGAAAGAGGTCACACTGGGGAGAAACCCTATGAATGTAAGCAATGTGGAAAAGCTTTCACTACAGTCAGTTATTGGAAAATACACAAAACAATTCATACTGGAGAGAAGGCCTATGTATGTAAGCAATGTGGGAAAGCATTCAGTACCCACAGGTATTGTAAAATACATGAAAGAATTCATACTGGTGAGAAACCCTATGAATGTAAGCAATGTGGGAAAGCATTCACAACACACAGTCATTGTAAAAGACATGAAAGGAGTCACACCCTGTAGAAACCCTGTGTACATAAGCCATTTGGGAAAGGATTTTCTACTAAGTCCTAATTTTGAAGACATCAAGAACTCACATTGGTATGAGACCCTATGTGTATAAGCCAGTGTTTGAAAGTATTTACTAGTAACTTTTCACTTTGTGGACCTAAAAGAACTCACACCTGGGAGAATCCATATGTATTAAGCAATGTGGAAAAGCATTCAGTACACATAATTACTATCAAATACATAAAGGAAGTCAGACTGGGGAAAATGCCATATAACTAAGACTCTTTTGAATATGCTGTGAAAATTTCTTATATGGTGGAGACCTATAGAAATAATATGAGAAGTTTGATGTCAATTTTTCCTTTGTATATTTTCCAGTAAACACATTCCCAGATGGAGATATCCTAAAAGTATACATATTGTGTAGTGTTTTTCTTGTAAATTTCTGGATTATTTATCTGTAACAGTTACTATAAAAATAAAAATTGAGTTGATGTGAAGAGTCCCAGCAATAACTCCCATATTTACACTACCTTTAAATGGTGTTATCTTAACATGTTACTTGAGAAGTGAACAAGGCCTGCTAGAATAATCCAGAGTCATTATAACTGTATATTGAAGTGGTTATGCATAAGCTATTTGATTCTACTTTTTTAAGGATTAGCCTTGTAAATGACAGTTTTATTCCAATTCTATAATACTTTCACAGATCTTGATAAAGACTAGGTTTTAAGATTTTTATTTTAGTGAGTATGAGACATTTTGCTATTTGTATGTTAAACTTTGGTTGTTTATACTGAAGCCTTTCCATAAAGGTTTTTTTGTTTTTGTTTTTGTTTTTTTTGCATACTGCAGATCGAACTCAGGACATTGCACTTGTAAGGCAGGCGGCAGTACCACTGAGCTAAATCCCCGGCCCTCTTTTGGTTTTTTTAGAGGAGGAAAAGTTTATTGTAGCTCATCTTTGTTTTTATTAAGTCTATAGGAGTTATGTAAGATACATAACTTACTAATTTAAGCCATTGTGATAGCTCTAGAAATCTCTCTCTATTAGGTCACTAAAAGAAGGAAAATTTTTCTTTTACTTTTTTTTTTTTTAACATATGGTTATACAGTGAAACTAAGGGTGTTTTTCATATTGCTTCTCTAAATACCCAGTTTTTCCTATGAGGGAAAGAAGAAACCTTTAAGCAAAGTTGGTTTTTTAAGTTTTAATTATTATTTACTTTTCTACATATGCTAGGGAAACACACTAACATTAACTAAGCCTTTATGCCCCTTTAAGTTTTTTGTTTTTGTTTTTTTTGTTTTGGGTACCAGGAATTGAACTTGGGACCTTGTGCTTGCGAGACAGGTGACAGAACCACTGAGCTAAATCCCCAGCCCTGCCCCTTTAAGTTTTAAAAAGCATTTATGTTAAACAGAAAAGTTAAAAAATTTTTAAATGTAGAGACTATCAAATAAAATGGCATTGCGGTGAGGCCTGAATGTGTGATTTCTAAACTAACTCCCAACAAACTCATGCTTCTGACTTTATTGTTATACAGTGCTGCAGGTGCCCAAACTTTATGTAATTGACAAATTTCACAGATTTTCTACATGAAAAACATAAATATTCCCACCTCTAGACTATAATGCACCTCTCTCTCTCGAAGACTCATGTTCTTTTTCTCTGATTATATACTTTTAAAATTCTGCCTAATCCCATTTTGCCTCTTTAAAAAAAAGTTGTGTTTATTAAAAATTATTGTGGAATGTTAATGTTCCTGGCACAAGTATTCATACATTCCCTTGCTTTGACAAGTTAGCAAATACTGTATTTGCCAGAGCTCTAGAGCACTAAAATTTCTTTTAGGGTCCATTTTTGCATTGTTATTGCCGATGGGCTTCTGAATTTCTGGGGGTTTTTTTAAAAGTTTTTTTGTTTTTTGGTATCAGGGATAGAACAGGCTTCTGAATTTCTGAGTAGAGATGCTGCACTGGGACTTGATGGCTGAGTGGTTGACTAAGGATGCGCACTGGCACATTAATTCACAGATCAGCAAGTTAAAATTTAATATGGATTTACTGAAAGTATTATTAGTGTGCTGTTAATGAAAGATGTAATGAACATAGGAAATAGTCATTAGAGACTTTCTGAAATGAATGTTCTTCAGGAATAGAGGAATAAGTGTTTTCAGGTATCTAATTGAAATTATGGTTTGAAGAACATTTTAGTCCTCAAGAGTTGTCTTTATAATGGAGGTTGCTGCAAAGGAGCCCCATTTCTTAGTTTTTGTTGTTGTTATTGTTGTTGTTGATCCTGAGACAAAATATCCAACACCCACAAGTTAAAGTAGGAAAGGCTTATTTCAGTGCACAATTTGTAGGGGTTTCCAGTCCAAATTTGGTTGGTTCCAAGGCAGGGTGGCACAGCAGAGGGCCATCACAGAGGAGAAACAGTTCATAGCAGGGTAGGCAGGAGACAGCAAGCAGCAGCAGATGAGGCAGGGAAATATCAAAAGCTATGCAGTTGGGCCAGGGATTTAGCTCAGTGGTTCTGCCCCCTGCCTCCTGCCTGCCTTGAAAGAGCAAGGTCCTGAGTTCGATCCCGATACCAAAAAAAAAAAAAGCTGTGCAGCAGCAAGCCTGCCTCTCCTTTTCATCCCATCAGCCTTTTGGCTTACCCAGCTGAGCCTTCCTATTATCCACACCCAGAGGTATGCTAAACCAATCTGACTGATTTAATAAGCACTCCCAGTCTCACACACTTAATCCCAACATCACACCCTTAATCTACATTTACACAATTCTGGATCCAGCCACCTCCAAAAAGGCCCATGTATGAGTGCATTAGGCTTTGGAGGAATATCTAGCTACGCGCTGTAACATTTCACCCCTGGCCCCCAAAGATGCCTGCACATTTCCTTATGCAAAAGGCATTTAGTCCATCTTTTAAGTGTTGTCAAAGTCCTAACATTTTCAGCATTGACCAAAATTCCAAATCTAATGTCTCCTCTGAGACTTAAGGCAAACTCTTAGCTGTGAGCTTCTGTACAAATGAAAAGTTAAACACTTTCAGCATACAGTGGCACAAGATAAACATTCCCATTCCAAATAGGGGAATAGAAAAAAACAGGGCTAAAGTAAGTCCAAAATCTAGCAGGGTAAACATTAAGTCCTGTAGTTCCTTGTCCGTTATCTGAGGCTGTCTGTGGCAAGATGTGAACTCCAAAGGGCTTGAGTCGCTCTGCCCGTATGGCACTTTGGGTAGTTGCAGCTCTCATGGCTTTTTTCATGGGCCTGCTTTGTTCACTTCTTGAAGCTTTCCTCAGGTGATCCAACTTCCTGGCTTCTTTAATTTTCTGTGGTCCCCACTGCAACTTAGGCTTCACACTTATAGATTCACACACTGAACGCTTAGGGGCACATTGCCTGGCCTCACAGGCCTTCTGAAATCTGGGTGGAAGCCTTCCTGATCCCACAACTTTTTTTTTTTTTAGAGTAGGAAAGATTTATTGAGAGAAAGATAGCTTCTGTCTAAGAGACAGAAGGGGGACCAGAAAGTGGGTTGCCCACCCACCCCACTTTTCAAAGATATTTTATACAGCAAAGCCATGTGGTGAGGCAGGTACAAAGTGGGACAAAACTATAAGACCCAATGGAAATTTGCAAGGTGGGCATGAGGTGAGGCAAAACCATGACGAATCAATAAGATTGCAAGTACAGTCACCCAGGTCATACTGATTAAATGGGGGTCAAATGGGGCAGCAAGACACATAGCAAGCATACAAGGATTTTCAGTAAGGGTGGGAGTCGGATATTTCCTGGAGAGGCTGGGTTAAGATCTTGGCCCCCCACCCAGGTGATTGATACTTGTTTAGAATATCAATCACTGCTATTCATCCTACATGGGTGTGGTAGTTTCCTTTTACAATGCTGGCCTTCAGTGAATGTGTCTTCACTGTCCTCCATGTTGGCTTCTGGATGGCTGGCTCCTTAAGGGAGGCCTTGTCTAACTCCCTACAAGATATTTAATTAACTTTCCTATCTACAATATTCCACCCTCTGAAGAAGTACCCCTAACTGCCAGGAGGGGGCAAAGAGTGAAGACTATTCTGGCTACTTCCAGCTGAAAAGGGTCATAGTTGTGATCAGCAGTCAGAGCTACTCTACAGAAGGTCTATCTAAAGGCCGTTCTTAGGCGCCAGGCATTGTCATCTTGGTGGCTGTATAGCTTTGAGTCTGAAGGAGACAAAGCCAAAGAAATAGTAAAGAATACATGAGCCAAACTATAATGTTAGCAGGATTGCTATGAATATAGCCAACAAGGGTTTCCACCAGGAGGAACTAGTAATAGCCTCCCACAAAGAGCATAGTGAGAAGGTTCAGGGACTTCAGAATCCCAACACAGAGGCCATATTATATAGTTTAGCAGTTATAAGCTGTTTACAAGCTTGATCTGGTAGATCCTGGTAAAAGAAGTCTAGCACATTTGTCATTGGTTCCATTTGTATGACTGTTTGGAGTTTGACAGCCTCTAGGCAAGAATAAACAAAACTTAAGAAATTAGAACATGCATAATCTAAGCATGAGCACACTAGAATGAAAGGGCAGGTTGGGGAGAAAGTCACACTTAGAAATTGGAATAGTGATTGTAACCTGCTGACTCTTAGATTCTTTCATTGATAGAGACTGTGTATAAGTCAGATACTTTGTCATAAATAAGAGACAATTTGAAGAACAAATCTCACTTAAGAAATTTGAAACTCTACCCAAGCTCTTATAGATTTTACCATAGTTTTTTCCTAATGATCCCTAACTGTGGTCAGCTACTGATATAGCTAGAAACTGCCAGAAGGGGTCAGTGATTGAAGCCCCTTTTTATATCTAGCCTTATTACTATGGCATTATTTTACACTTCTTTTGGTTATTCTTTTCTGCTGGGTGTTTAAGACAAGTTAAAGTGAGACCTGTGTCAATTAGTATGAACCTCTTGCTATCTGTCAAGGTCAGTTAAGTCTCCTCAGGCATTACTTTGGAACCATGCATAGAGCCTCTCAGCTCCTCTGTCAGTGTCAGCCATCAGGATGGGTCATGGTCTTGCTTGACCATGTTGCTTTCAGTGAAAGCATGGGAGATTTTTCCCTGTCAGTGACCCTCTTTTGGCACATGGTACATTTGTCCTCTGGGGCACAGCAATCTCCCTGCTCAGGAGGTTGAGTGACTTAACCAAAGATGTAGGATCCTGTAGGAAAGGTTTCTTTGTGTCCTGGGTCTTTGTTGACCTTGAAGGGCCAGGGCCAAAATATTGGCTATCCTCATAGCCCAGTTATCTTTCTAGTTTTGGTCTCCAAACTTTAGTTGTTGAACACCAGATCAGTGACATAAGTATTTCAGTAGGAGCAGTGAGCTGAACTGTTATAATTTCATCTGGACATTAAGCACTTTTGAAATATATTTTATCAACCATGGTCATTCTAGTAGTTGAATCCATATCCATCTTAGTATGGAATAGTCTCTCAGTCAAACACTGCCATCTGATCACAAGACATTAAATAACGTAAAGAAAACTCTTGTTATCCTTCAGTAGGATGCCATCTCCAACCAGTAATCTTGGTGGAAGACCTCCAGAATGATATAGGGGGAACAGATGCAACTCCCAAACCTACTATATATCTGAAACTCAAGTTCATGTTCTCTAAAATCGAAGAATGAATTCTAGGAACAATGGAAGTTAAGAGTAGGAAAAATTTATTGAGAGAAAGATGGCTTCTGTCTAAGAGAGACAGAAGGGGGACCAAAAGGGAGTTTCCTCTGATCCCACAACTCTTGCATTCTGCATGTTTCTCAAACCAGCACCACATAGATGATGCCAAAGTTGGCTGCCAGCTGGAGCAGTAGCCAGGCTTCCTTCTCCCCTAGCTGTAGGGATCAAGTGCCTATGAACCAAATTCCAAGGAACAATTTCCCTAGGCCACTGCCCTTCTGAAACATGGTGCTCTGAGACTCTTCTCAAAGCAAAATCTTTAATCTTTGCAATATTGAGGCTGCAAAAGCTGGAGTCCTGCTGATTCTTGTGATATCCTCGGGTTATCTTTTCTGTTGTCTTGTTCTGAAATACTTGGCTTTTTCTTGCTAGTCTTTTCAGCCAGCAATTTCTCCTCTGTTCCATCTTTGCAGGCTGCAACTTTATTGGAGCTTTCTTTCTTGCTAAACTCAAAACTTTTTAAATTATTCTGCTGGGTCCTTTACTTTTGACTCTCAATAGAAATCTGGCTAAAAGCCTCCAATAGCAGCCATCTCACCATGTCAGCATTAGACTGCCTTTAAATTTCTTCTGTCAGAGGGCTGGAGATTTAGCTCAGTGGTTCTGCCACCTGCCTCACAAGCACAAGGTCCCAAGTTCAAACCCTAGTACCAAAACAAAAAATTATTCTGTCAGAGTATAGACTGCCACACTTAATCTCAGTCTCAGATAAAGTTTCTACACAAGAACAAAACACTGACAAATTTTCTGCTGAAGTGTAACACATATGGTCTGGAGTCCAACAGCCAATGTAGTCTTTCTTTCCAAAAGAAACCTCCTGAGCCTTGTCTTTACATGCTGCAATTTCTTTCAGCATTTTTGTCTTGTGAACTCTGACCAGAATCTCCCATCAAGTACAGCTTAAAGCATTCCAGAGCTGCTTCTTCAGCTGGGTTCTCCAAACCTTCCTGTACTCTTCCCACAAGACAGTTCCATGATCATTGAGACCCATGTGTGTAAAGATTAAAACAACTCACTGCTCAAGGCAAACAAATACTGTAGAGCCCTGTCATGCCTTTCACTACAGAAAACCTTTTCCTGGTGATGGTAGCACAAGTCATCTATAATTCTACACTTGATCTTAGCCAAAAGGCTGAGAAGCGATTCATCTATAATTCTAAGATGGTGAATGTAAAGGGTTTTTTCATTCTGCTTCTTTTAACTCTACACAAAAAGTAAGTGGCACCATATAGCAGGCATGTATACTTACACCTCCTGTTTTTGATATTGTCACCTGGGGAGGCTTTGAGCCTCCCTTCTCTTCCAGTGACACCTCTTTTACTGATGGAGACTGGCTACCTGCTCCTGCCCATTTAAGGGATTATGGTAGGGATTTTGGCCACTCTGAATTCTCTAATGGCTCATATGTCATGAATGGTATTGTTTGACTGAAGAATTTCTCATGTTGGGTCTATAACATTATTAATAGCTCTTATTTTGTTCCCTTTCATCCCTAGTGGTTCATGAATATTTTCATTGGACTCAACTGTATCAAGGGAGACCACCATCAGATCTGTATTAATACAGCTAGAATCCCAGGTTCTTCCGTGTCTGGCAGGCACTTTCCAAAACCTAACATTCCTGTATGTTATCCATGGGTGCTTATAGAAGGTAGTCTAGATTTGGGGTAGACTTCATTTCAGTCTACCAATCTCTCCATTATTCATCTTTCTTATAAGCTAACCCTAGAAAACTGGGGACACCCTAATTTGATTGTTTTAGAGTATAGTTGTATCTGGAACTATGCTTTGCCTTTTAACTACAGTGGTGCCTTGGTCATGTACTTAGTTTTTTCCAGGATTCTGGTCACAAACCACATTGGATGAGAACCAAATCAAATTTCCCCATAAGGTCAATATGGAACCTAACTATTGAATTTTATTCGGCTATTGTCCAATTCAGTTTATGACCAGAACCATGGAAAGAATTAAGTTCTGGAACTATGGTATCACTGTACTGTGGATAAGGTATGTATTATGGAATGTGTATAATGTGCCATTTTATCTTGAGAGTGTGTAATTTTCCACATTGCCTTCTCAGCCAAATTCTGGTTTATTTCCTGATTTAAGTTGTTACCACATGTGTGAATAATAGCAAGAACTAGCTTAAAAGCAGGGGTTTTTCTTGCAACAAATGTAGAACTTCTTTTGAATTCTTAATGACTCCTCTGACGGATGCTCACATAGGAAGTACCGGGTAGCCCTGGATCTGGCTGCTCCATGCTGGCCCATTCTGACAGTTTTGATGAGAGATACAATGAAACCAAATCTGACGGAGGTCCTTAAAGGGCCACCTGTATTTGTGCATACAGACCCCTTTCCTAACATTGCTCATGGCAACTTTACAGTGTTAGCTGATAAAATTCCCCTGAAACTGCTTGGTGAAGAAGGATTTGTGGTGACTGCAGCTGACTTTGGGGCTGACATTCGGGTGGCAAAATTCTTCAACACCAAGTACTGAGCTACCAGCCTAGTGTATAACCTGATAGTGCTGGTCGATAATGTCCAAGTTCTGGAGATGCATGGAGGTGGACTGTGTGTAACTGCTGGTGTGTCCCTGAAGAAAGAATGCACAGAGCAGAATATCTAGCTGTTGGCTGATGGCTGCTATAACCTGCAGAAGCAAATCCAGATCACTCAGCCCTTCAGGTTGCCCATGGTGGTAGTGCTGAATGTCTTTAAGACTGACACTATGCCAAGATTGAGTTGGTGTGTGTGCTGTCAAGGCACGCCAGTGCCTTTGATATAGTTTCCTGCTGTCACTGGTCAGTTGGTGGAAAAGGGTCTGTGGATGTGGCTGGGGCTGTGAGAGAAGCTGCAAATAAAAGAAGCCATTTCCAATTCTTGTATGATGTCCAGCTTCCAAATGTGGAAAAGATAAAAAGCATTGCCCAGGCTATCTTTGGAGCCAAGGGTATTGAACTCTTGAGGCAGAATCTAAAATAGATCTTTATTCTCAACAAGGCTTTGGAAATTTGCCCACCTGCCATGGCCAAGACCTACTGCTCTCTGTCTCACTAACCTGAATGGAAAGGTATGTGAAAGGGCTTCATTTTAAACAGAAACACTGAATCTTCTGGCAGAGAGAATAGGTAGAACTCTTGAAGACACCGGTGTAGGCAAAGAATATATGAACAACACCTCAGTCACACCGGAAATATCACAATGAATCAACAAATGGGATTTTATACTATTAAAAAGCTTTTGCATAGCAAAAGTAACCACCAAGTAAAGAGACAGCCCAGTGTGGTAAAAAATTTACCCCCTGCCCCTTGGATAAAGAGCTAATATCTAGAATACATAAAGAACTCAGAAAAATCACACACTTAAGATTTAAAGACCCAATCCAAAAATAGGCATTTGAAATGAATAGGCACTTCTCAGTTGAAGAAGTAGAAATGGCAAATAAATATATGCAAAACTGTTCAACATCACTGTTCATTCGAGAGATGCAAATTAAAACAACACTGAGATTGTATCTTGCTCCAGAAAGAATGGCTATTATGAAGATAATTCAATCAATAACAAATGCTGTGGGGCTATGGGGGAAAAGGAACCCTTTTCCACTGGTGGTGAGAGTGTAGACTGGTGAAACCAGTGTGGAAACCAGTGTGGAGATTCCTAAAAGAAAACTAGGATTAGAGATTCCAGTTGATCCCGCTATTCCCCTTCTTGATATCTTTCCAAAAGAATTAGAAACATCATAGCATAGTGATATATGCACACCTACGTTTATACCAGCACAGTTTGTAATAGCTAAATCTTGGAAACTGCCAAAATGCCCATCAGCAGAAGAATTGATAAAGAAGATTTTTTTTTTTAGTACAGTGGAGTTCTGCTCTGTCATAAAGGAGGATAAACTTGAGATATTTCTAGATAAATAGATGCTCATTGGACCATACTCTTAAGTGAAATAAATTGGACATATATGTGTAAATATATTGTTTCTCTGGTTTGAAAAATTGAAAGTGTAAATAAGGATCAAAATGTATAACAGATATTGTGAAATAGGAAGAAAATGTGCAAATGAGAAGGGGAACAAGGAGAGTAGAGGAGGAAAGGAAGAAAGGAAAAAGAAAAAAAATGAGAAAAGAAGGGAAAAATGGGAAAAAAGCTCTTAGAAAAGAAGGCTTAAAGGGAGGCAGAAGAATGAGGGAAAAAGAAGGATAAAGATATATTATGTACAGATACAAATTCCCTATGATGCATGTGATCATTATGTACCTCTAAAATGTACCAATAAAATTAATACCCCCAAAAAGCCCTGGTTCCAATGGATTCACTCCCAAGTGCTTTAGGAACTTTAGGAAAGATGTAACACCAATATTCCTTAAACTATGAAATTGAGAGGGAAGGAGTCCTCCCAAAGTCATTCCTGGAAGGCAGCATCACCCTGATTCCAAAAACAGAAATGATCCAACCTAAAAATAGAGATACAGGTCAATTGTTTAATGAACATTGATAAGGAAATCCTCAACAAATACTGGCAAGAGGATGCAACAAGTAATAAAAAAAGATCACAGCGGGGGATTTAGCTCAGTGGTTCTGCCACTTGCCTCACAAGTGCAAGGTCCCAAGTTCAATCCCCAGTACCAAAAAAAAGAAAGAATAAAAAAGATCACACATCATGACCAAGTAGGGTTTATTCCAGGCATCCAACAATGGTTGAACATGCAAAAATCAATAAATGTAATACATCACATAAACAGAAGCAAGGAAAAGTCATATGATCATCCCACTTCACTCAGAAAAAAGCCTTTGACAAAATCCAACATCCATTCATGACAAAGACCCTGAAGGAAATAGGTATAGAAGGATTTAAACTCAGTCTGATAAAAGCCATTTATGACACAACAATGGCTACATCATATGAAATGGGAGAAATGGGCTGAAAGCTTTTCCTCTAAAATCAGGAACATGGCAAGGATGTCCGCTATCACAACTAGCATTTAATATAGTCCTAAAAACATTACCCACATCCATCAGGCAAGATAAAGAAATAAAAAGGGTATGTATAGGAAAGGAAAAAGTCAAATTGCCATTATTTGCAAATGACATGACCCTCTAGGTAGAAGACCCAAAGACTCCACCAAAAGATTCCTAGAATTAATAACCAACTTCAGTATTACAGCAGCATACAGAGTCAACACACAAATATCAATGCTGTTTCTGTACACCGATAATAAACTCACCAAGAAAGCAGTTAGAGAAACAATATCTTTCACAATCACACCAAGAAAAATTAAATACCTAGGAATTAACCTAAGCAAAACAATGAAAAACCTCTTCAATGAAACCTATAATACTCTGAAAGGTAGAACAAAGAGGACATAATAAAAAGGAAAAATATCCCCTGTTCTTGGATAGGAAAAAATCAGTTATAGTCAAAATGGTCATACTTACAAAGCTGATAGATCTATTACAATCTCAATTAAAAAATACCAACAACATTCCTCACAGAACTAGAGAAAATAATCCTAAAATTTATATGGAACCATAAGACAGAATAGTAAAATTAATCCTGAGCAACCAGAACAAGGCAGGAGGAGTCACAGTTCCAGACTTCAAGTTATATTACAACATCACAGTAATAAAAGCAGCATGGTATTGGCAAAACACACGAGGATTAGTGGAACAGAATAGGTGACATAGAAACAACCCAGGCACGTTAAGCTATTAGATCTTTGACAAAGGGGACAAGAACTTACGCTGGAGGAAAGACAGCCTCTTCAATAAATGGTCCTTGCAAAACTGACCATCCTTATATAGAAGACTGAATCTACAACCATATCTCTTACCATGTACTAAACTAAAATCAAAAGACACTAAAGATCTAAATATTAAAATGGAAACAATCTGCTGAAAGATAAATTAGGTACAACTTTTGATGAAACAGGTGCAAATAAGGACTTTCTGAACAAAACCTCAGGTATATAAGAGATAATACTAAGAACCAACAGATGTGATTCTACTGAAGTAAAAGACTTCTGGACAGCAAAGGATGCAATGAACAATGTGAAGAGACAACCTACAGAATGGGAAAAAAATTGCCAGTTAGTATTCCTTGGACAGTGGACAAAAAGCAGACAAAACTAAAAAAGTTGGACCCTCCAAAATGAAAGACACCATCAAAAATGGGTAACTAACATGAACAGACAGTTCTCAGAAGCAATACAAGTAGCTAATAAATACATAAAAAAGTTCAAGATCTCTGATGATTAGAAATGAAGATTAAAACAACACTGAGATTGCGTCTTACACCAGAAAGAATGGCTGTTATCAAGACAGCAGATAACTGGAGAAACAACTCCTTTCACAATAGCATCCAAAAAATGAAATACCTAGGAATCAACCTAGGGAAAGAAATCAAAGACCTCTACTCTGAAAACTACAGTACTCTGAAAAAAGAGATTGAATCAGATATCAGAAAATGGAAAGACATCCCTTGCTCCTGAGTAGGAAGAACCAACACAGTGAAAGTGGCCATACTTCCAAAACTGCTATATAGATTCAATGCAATCCCAATTGAAATTCCAACAGCATAC
>NW_004624773.1:15696483-15722523 GCF_000247695.1 Heterocephalus glaber
AGGAATGGGGAAAAAATAAGAACCAAGATGCATTATGTAAAGGTACAATTCCCAATGAGAAATGTAATTGTGTTGTATACCTACAATGTACCAATAACAGAATTTAATACAAAAAGAAAGCATATAGCAACAAATGCTGGGGAGGCTGTGGTAGAAAAAAATCTTTGTTGCTTTTGGGAATGTACACTAGTATAACCATTGTGGAAAACAGTATGGAGATTCTTTTAAATCTAGAAATAGACATTCCTGTTACTCAGCTATTTCGTTTCTAGGTATCTTTTTGAAAGAGTTAGACATAAAATTATAGTGATACAGGCATACCCATGTTTATAGGAACAATTCACAATAGCTAAATCTTGGAAGCAGGCTATATGTCCATAAACAGATGATGGGTGAAGAAAATGTGGTGTTTAAATACAATGGAATACTACTCTGGCAGAGAGAAGGATAAACTTGGGTCATTTGTAGGAAAATGAATGCGCTTTCTGAAAGAAATCAGACAAATATCATACCGTTTCCCTTCCATGAGAAACCCACAATATACATAAAGAGCGAAATAAAAGATACATAATGGGGGAAAATATGTCGATCTCTGCCTCTCTTGTCACATGGCCTTTCCATTTTGCTAACTATGTTCATTCTCCTTTTGAAAGAACACCAATCATAGTACATCAAATGTCCACCCCATTCCAATATGACCTCAACTGATAATATCTGTAATGACCCTATTTCTAATTTTTTTTTTTTTTGCCAGTGCTCAGAGGGAACCTAGGGCGGTGTGCACGTCAGGCAAATGCTGTACCACTGAACCACATCTGTATCTCAAAAGAGGCACATTCTGATGTAATGGGAAATAGGAGTTTACCAAATCTCTTTGGAGGTAGAAATAGTACAGAATTCAATACCTATCACTTTTCTACAGCCAATTATCCACAGATTTGACCAAATGAAGTTTACAGAGTACATTATCAATGAACACTTACAGAAAAATTGAATGAATGAATGAATGAATGAGTGAATGAATAAACAAATAATGACTACATGGCAAAAGTACCAACAGTGAATGCAGGAGAGGTACAGGAAAGCCAAATTCAAAAGGCAGCTATAATGTACTGCTAGCTGCCTCCAGTAGGTGGCGGTGCAGGCGGCGGGCGCGATGGGAAAGGCGGGCATCTGCCGCTCTTGCCCTGGCCGCTGGACTTCCAGTGACAAGGGTGGGGCGGGGTACAGTGGGTCATGTGATCCTCTGGGCTTTCGGGTTCCAGCCATAGTAACCAGACTGTGCCTGTCAATATCGCGCTGGGGCTCCAGAGTCTTTAAGGAATCCACTCGTGTGGAATTGTCACTGTCCCAGATTGCCCGCCCTCCCTCCTGTCCGCTCCAGGCCAGCTCCAGGATGGCGCTCATGTCCCGCCTGCGGGACTGGTTCTGCTTGTTATTCTGAAAGAGAAGGCGCTGACCCTCCTGGGGCTGCAATACTTCGGCAAGACCACCTTCGACAATGTCATCGCGGTGAGCACCCGCCACCTCACCACCTCAGTTTCCCAGCCAGCGAGCCGGCTGGGCGCCTCCCTCCAGGTCGCACTTAGGCCCTCCGCTCTCGACGCGCCGACCAGTGGCGTGGGACTGGGCTGCCCAGAGGCCTGTCACCTCCCGGGGGACAGGAGTTGGCGGCAGAAGTTGTAGCTCTAAGGTCAGCAATTGAAGGTTTAATTCAGTTTAACTTGAAGGGACTATGGCTTTAGGGCGACAGATGCTTGGAAAGGGTCAAGTTGAGCTTGTCACATTTTCAGTGTTTAGGGGGTTGTGGTTTCTCTCCCTTGTGGAATGTGAGGGCAGCTAAAGGATTAACTCCTTCTGTCACTTTCCCCAAGGTTGGGATTTTGATGAGTCTGTCATTTTTGAGAATGCAAAAGAATCTTCATTGCCTCTCCCAAGTTGTCACTTGGCACTAAGAGCCCCATTCTGAAAGCAGGAGACCTGGTTTTGGCGCCTTCCTGAATGCTGTGAGCCGCTTTGTTATGGGTGAATGACCCAGAATACTCCAGGTCCTTGTGTAAGAGGAGGAATGAATTGCCACACCTTGTATTATGTAGTAAGTAGCTAGTTTATTGAAAATCACAGGAGGGTAGCTGCAGAAACTGGCAAAATGGGAAAAAAAGAAGTCCGTAGCTCAGGCTTACAGTACTTAAAGGATCTGATACCTCTAACTCTAGGTGCCTACTACTGTGTCTCTTATTTGTGTCTGTATTCTGCTGCCTCAAGCATCTTGACCTCCTAGACTTTTGTTATTTTATTTTGTGCCTCTTTTAGTATACTGGAAGGGTGGACAATCATTAAATTGGTGTTTCTAGTTGAATGAAGGGAAGGGAGTGGCTCACTCAACTTCCCTGTTTCTAACTGTATAGTGGAAGCTGGATAATCATTAGGGTGGTGTGGTGTTTACAGTTGAATAGAGGGAAGAGAGTGATTCACTCAGCTCCTTCGTTTCCAACTGTACTAGCCTGACCTGTCCAATTTATTTATTTTCACTTGTCTTGGGGTCAAAGACCAAGGGGATTGCTTGTGACTCTTAAGTCCTTGGTGTAATACAGCAACAAGGGTGAGTAAGACTTGGAGAAAAAGAGATTAGCAGAAATCCAAACCTTTATTGAAGAATGTTGCATAGAAGTATAAAGAAAACTGCCTACTTGTATGGCTCCTTTTGTGACTTTTTTTTTCTTGGAATGACTGTCTTTTGTACAGGTGTATATAATGTTATAAACAGTGCACGTGAAACCACTTGTTGGAGACAGGCTTTTTTGTGTGTGAGGAAAAGAGTTTTTTCCAGTGAAGAGAGATTACAATGAGGGACTAAAATCGGGTAGATTTTAGCAGCTAGCTGGGAAAAGCCAAGTTTACTACATCCATGTGTGGATGGGTTGACATTGGGAGACAGAAATAGCAGCAGCTAGCTGGGAGTGATTTCATCCATAAGTGAATGGGCCAACATCAGGAGAGAGAGAGATATTAGAAGCTAACTGGCAAAGGAATTAGGCTTATATAGTTATTGAAAGGGCTAAGGAATCTGGGGTGAAATGTTTATGATTGAGTCTAAGGGCAGTTGGTATGGGTATGTAGACAATCGGTGGGTTTAGTGCTTTTTCTTGCTGATTTTTATGCTTATGTCTTTAATAAGTATTATAGGTTAAAATAGTAAGCATGGACTTTTATGTCAAGCTACTCTGGATTTGAAATCTGCATCAGCCTTGCATCTGTCCTCTTTGAGCCCTTGCTTTCCTATCTGTTAAATGCAGATAGTAAAGTTTCTTACAGAGTTGCTCTGAGGATTGAGTGGATGAAAAATGTTAAGTGGCTAGCACCATGCCTGCCGGGAGGGATAGGTTAGTAGTAACTGTTGTTATTTATAGTGGTTCTACCCTTTTAATGCAGAAACTGAATAGTATTGAGAAGGTTCTCTGGGGATATATCCCAATGTAGACTATTGTGGTGGTTTTATGGTTTCTGTAAAGTATTCACGTCATGTTCCCCCTCTTTTGCATTACATTACTTAATACCATCAGGAAACATTCTGCAAAGCTGTTCAATTCACAGTGACCCTGGGCATCACTGTTCATATTAGACTATTCTTTTTAAAGTATAATGGTGTAAATAGGTTCTGGGTTTTTGGTTTTGGTTTTATGTTGGTTTTGGCTTTTTTTCTTTGTGCTATAATGAGGATTTGCAGTGAGCTACATCCTCAGCCCTTTTTCATTTTTCATTTTGAGAAAGTGTCTCACAAATTGCCCTGGCTGGGCTGTATTTTGAGATCATCCTGCCTTAGCTTTCCAGAGTGGTGAGATTTCAGGAATTGATCACCATGCCCTGGCAATAGTTTCTTTTAAGAGAAATAAATCTGTCACTGTAGGAAACAGGGAAAGGGGACGTTACTAGAACCTCTGCAGTGAGTCCTAGTCTCTTGCAAGCCACAACAGCACAAGGTGAATTACAGGAAAGGTAGAAAAATGAGACTGAGAAGAAGCTGAGCTTTGGGTCTGATCAGTGCTGCTCTGGGCAGCAAAGACAAAAGCCCCCACCTTACTACATCGGGAGAAACAAGTGTAAAAATGACTTGCAGAGAGTTCAGTACATCCTGCATAAATAAGATGTAACAATCCAAGAACAAGGAGGAACTGAGTAGATGCTTTTCCTCCCAGGATGTTTTCAGCTCCCAGAATGTTTCTTGTCCTGGAGAATCACAGACAGCATCACCGGATCATTGAGATCTCAGTTGTGACTGGAGGCCAAAATGCAATTATGTCTCAGAATTCCATAGCTGGGCTGTAGGCAGGAGAACTAGGCTAACCAAGTGATTTTTCCCTAAAATTATGTAGCATTGCTCCCGACATATCTCCCTTTCTTTTTGTTTTATGTGAAGGTGTTTTTAGGAAAAACAAGCACACCCAACAATGACTTGTCCCTATGTATTGTGAGGATCTATAGTGTGTTTGACTGGCTTAGCTGTCTATAATAAGCATAATTTCTCTCAATTGGGGCTGTAAAAGGATTAAAAATCTAACTTTTTTTTAAAACATTGGGCTAAAAAACTTAAAACTTTTGTTGAATTCAAATAACTGTTGTCTTTTGTTATACTTTTCTACTGGGTGTTTAAGACCAAGTTACGGTGAGACCTATATTAAATAAAATCAACCTCTTGCTGTCTAACAAGGTCAATTAAGTCTCCGCAGGCACTGTATTGGAACCATGCATAGAGCCTCTTAGCTCCTCTGTCAGCGTCAGCCATCAGGATGTCGCGGCCTTGCTTGACCCTGTTGCCTTCTGCGAAAGCATGGGAGATTTTTTTTCCTCCAGGTGACATTCCTTTGGCACACTTTTTGTTGGATCTTTACTGTTTTCATGTTCAGCAACCTCCCTGCTCAGGAGGTTGAGTGACCCATCAAAAATGCAGGATCTTGGAGATGGTTCCCTCTTGACTTGGATCTTTTAGCTATTGTTGTTGACCTTGGAGGGCCAGGGCCAAAATATTGGCTGCCTTCTTAGCCCAGATACCTTTTTAGTTCTGGTCTCTAAACTGTGGTTGTTGAACACCCAGAAGAGAAGATCAGTAACATTAGCATTGTAAGAGGAGTAGTGAACTCAACTATTATAATTTTACCTGGATATTGAGCATTTTGGAATAAAAATATAGTTAAACTGTTATTATTGCCAATTATGGTTGCTCTTGTGGTTGGATCCCTAAATAGCTATCTTTTTATAAGATGTCATCTAAGAAAAATAAATGAGCCTACAGGTGTGCTTATTTTCATAGGTGGCTGGAGCGTAAGAGAAAAGCAAATATCTGAATCAAAAGATTATTACCATAATATGTTGGAAGACCCATACAATTAGAGGGCATGAATACATTTTGTACACCAGAAAAAGAGCAGTAATAAATATCACAGTTACATAAAACCTTATGTTCTTCAATGTAGTTTGGTACCAAAAGCATCTTTCTAATAACACTCTCTTGTTTATGCCACAGAAATTAATCTTTTGAAAATGACCAATGTAGACATATTACAATAACATATTCAGAACTTAACCAATGTAAACATTTTATAATAACATATTTAGCATTTAAACGTCAATGATAACCAATGTAATCAATTTATAATAACATTTAGAATTTAAACTTCAATGGTAACCAATGTAATCAATTTATAATAATATAGATAATATTTATTGTGGTGTGTCTCCCATAAGATTATGAAAATTACTAGGGGGTCCCTTTAGTGAATTAAGACCAGAATAATTATTTTCTGGGCAGCCGCTTCTTTATTCACCAAAGGGAGTACTCACAGTCTCTATGTACTTTGACAAATAAATCTCGATGGCACTTTGATCAGTTAGCAACCTTGGGGAAGAAGGGCATGCCTTTAATTTAATAACATTTATCTGTAAGCCAATCCAATAATAGGTGAATATCTTTTAAGGAAAAAAAATTTTTTTTTCAAAAGGTGAAAAGGAAAAGAGAAAAAAAAATTGAGCTCAACTGTACAAACAGACAGACAACAGACAAACATATAAGATAAATTATAAAATTAGAGTGCACTCAAATATATTTGGCCAAATCAAATTATAATATCCCTTTTATGATTTTTAGGTTTATAATTGCATATGAGACTGGTCAAAAACTTTTGTAGTCAATTAACAGAGATCTCTTGAGATTAGAATCAGAGGGAATGCAAGCACTTTTACTCCTATAAATGTAAAAACATTTTCAAGTTGTGCCTTTCCTTTTTAAATTTTTGACCATAAGCCTATAATTATTATTCCTCTGGGGGCATCATCTCAATCCTGGACCCCGCTGTGGATTTGTTGGTCGTCGCTGTTGAGGTGGATCCCTCAGGTGCAGCTGGCTCATTGCTCTCAGCCAGGGTCCTATCACCCATTCTCCAAGATGCTGGCGGTTCCACCAGCGTGACCCATGGTCTCACGTCCTGGGAGGGCAGCCACAAGGTTTCATCATTATCTGTCAGAACACAGGCAAAACCTCTCCCCCAAGTATTAAGGCAGCAGGGCCATTCCACTTACCTGTTTGTACATCTTTCCAAAGGACTTGTGGTTTCTGAGTCTTAACCGTGCCGTCTGTTTGCCAATGGAGCATAGCAGGTGGTTGTGTGGAGCCTGCTACAGGATTCAAAAAATTGAGTACAAAAACAGCTAGATCTAAACAAGCTTGTGGAGGCAGCTGATTTCCTTGTGATTGTTTAAGCAATTGATGTTTGAGGGTGCCATGGGCCCTTTCTACTATGGCTTGTCCTTGTGGATTATACGAGATACCAGTACTATGCTTAACATGCCAAATAAAGAATTTTTGGATAAATTTATTAACATATGTTGGACCATTTTCAGTTTTAATGATGTTGGGCACTCCCATGGCAGCAAAGGCAGACAAGCAGTGTTGTTGAACATGGTGACCTTTCTCACCAGAGTGACACGTGGCATGTATCATGTGTGAAAATGTATCTATGGAGACATGTACAAATCGAGACTTTCCAAAAGAGGGGACATGTGTCACATCCATCTGCCAAATCATATTGGCGGCTAGGCCTCAAGGGTTAGTTCCTTCAGGGGGAATGGGCCGTGGAATCTGCTAGCAACTAGGACAAGCCATAACTATCTGTTGTGCCTGAGCTCGAGATAGCTGAAAATCATGTTGTAATGCTTTGGAGTTCTGATGGAAATAATTATGTGATTCCTTAGCCTGATCAAAAGCAGCAAGGAATCCTATAAGCTGATCTGCTTGTGCATTGCCATAGGAAAGTGGCCCAGGAAGGTTCATATGTGATCAAATATGTCCAATATAAAAGGGAGCAGTTCTTTGATGTATGGCCTTTTGTAATCTTAAAAACAAGTTTAATAATTTGGGTTCTAAGGTAGAGCGGACCATAGCCCCTTCCAGTCTTTGAGTCAAAGAAACTGCATAAAAGGAATCACTTAAAATATTAAGAGTTTGGGAGGGAAAGTTTTCGATCACAAATAAAATGGCTAGCAACTCTGACCACTGAGCAAAGAGACCAGGTGTAGGCAACACATAACTAAAGGAAGAGGTCCACATTGCTGCTTGGCCCTTAGAGGAGCCATCGGTGAAATGGATTGAGCCACCTTGCAATGGCTGAAATTGAGTAATCTTGGGGAGAATAAACTCATGTCATGAAAAAAGCTGAAACAGAGGATCACTAGGGTAATGATTATCTATGTGTCCAATGAAATCTGCAAAGGCTACTTGCCAATATAAAGCAGTCTTTAGCAGCATCTGCATTTGATCCTTATCAGTTGGGATAATGATGAAATGAGGGTCAGCACCAAATAACTGTAGGGTATGATTACGTCCCAAGGAAACTATTTTTGCAATTTGCTCTTGATATAATTGTAGAGATTTCATTAACTAGTTAGATAAAAACAACCATTCCATGGGAAAGACCTGTTTCTCATACTGTTGCCCTATTAAGCCTGTAGGTGAGTGGAGGGGTGTTAAGCACAAACAAATAAACCAGATAATTAGAGTTGATATGAAAAACCTGACAGTTATATATGCTTTATTCTATTAATTGTAACTCCTTTTGTACCTCTGGAGTTAATTTTCTAGGGGAATTAAGATCAGAATCTCCCTGTAATATTTTATACAAATTCTCACTTGAAAAGTTGCTATCCCTATCTTAGGCCTAATCCAATGAATATCACCTAATAATTTTTGAAAATCATTTAACATTTTTAATTTGTCCTAAATTGTATCTTTTGTGGCTTAATCGATTGCTCTACTAACAAGGTACCCAGGTAAATATAAGCTTCAGATAGTTGAACCTTTTCAGGTGCTATGCACAATCCAAAATGCACTAAATCCTTCTTTGCAACAGTAAAGGCCTGTAAAAGTAGCTGTTGTGTATTCACAGAGATTAGTATGTCATCCATATAATGTGTTAAACATACAGTAGGGAATAATGTACGAGTAGCTTGAAGAGCCTGTGCTACAAAAAGCTGACACAATGTGGGGCTGTTAGCCATTCCTTGAGGCAACACAGTCCACTGAAAGTGCTTCATTGGTTCTTTAAAATTCGTACTAGGTACCGAAAAGGCAAATCGAGGTTGGTCACTTGGCCACAAAGGAATGTTAAAGAAGCAGTCTTTTAAATCTATAATTATAAGTGGCCACTTCTGGGGGATTGCCACTGGGTTTGGTAAGCCAGGTTGCAGTGCCCCCATTGGAATGAGGTTTGCATTAACTGCACATAAGTCCTGAAGCAAACGCCATTTGCCTGACCTTTTAGGAATAACAAAGATAGGTGTGTTCCAAGGGCTCACAGATGGTTCTAAATGTCCCTTGTTAACTTGTTCTAATATGAGTTGCTCTAGAATGGTTAGTTTCTCCTGTGGTAGGGGCCATTGATTAAGCCAAATGGGATCATTTAATTTCCATTGTAAAGCAAGGCTGCCTTGGGCAGAGAAACTTCTTCAATAGCCCCAACTAAAAATTTTGATCATATCCAATTCCAAAGCGATTATCTTTTTGTTTCTGTTCTATAGGCTGTGTTGTTCCCTGACGTTGCTTGCCTAATTCTTTTCCTGGTTCATATCCCATTTTAGACATCATCTGTTGGCCCAGTTAAGTTTCAGGGGGCAGTCACTACGACTCTTCATTCTTCCAACAAATCTCTGCCCCATAAATTTACAGGTATGGGAGCAACTATGTCCCATTTGACCATCAGGCCCTTCATAAGGCAGGGGAATGGAGCTTTGCAAAACTTGTTGGGGGGTGCCAAGGCCTACCAGAGATGTTTTAGTTGGTTTTTTTTCCCCCAAGATGATGGCCAAAAACGTGTGCCAATCACGGACACATCCGCGCCTGTGTCTATCAGTCCTGTAAAGAATTTGCCATTCAATTTAGTTTTGCACATGGGCCGGTTTTTGGAAATCTCTTGGGTGAAAAAAATCTCTTCTTGAGGAATTTCTGGCTGAGGATACTCTCAGGAATTTTTAAGGCTAACATTATTTAATTGTGGTTTAGGCAAGAGCAACAATTGTTTAATATAATCTCCTTGTTCTATTACCCAAAGTCCTGTGGCGCTAACAGGAACACACAATTCAGGGGTATAATCAGAATCAACAATACCTGGAATAACTGTAATGCCTTTCAGAGTTAGAGGGAAGTTTCCAAGTATCAAGCCAAAGGTTCGGGGGTGGGGGGGATCCATGAATTCCTTTGGGGACAGATCCTGGAGTCTCACCTCCCAGCAGGTGAACTCTGAGCAGCAGGAAGATCTATTCCTGAGCTCCCCAGTGTTCCCCTGATGAGGGAAGAAATGTCCCTCTGGACACCCATGCTGTCTGATTTTGTACTTGTGCATGGGTCTGAACCAGGTACCACTGACTCGGGGACTGGAGCCCCCTGGCGCTGATCCCCTATTGTTTCCCGAGCCCGGGGAAGGGCTCGATTTCCATTTCCCAGCAGCAGTGCACCATCCCTATCATATTTGGAGTGGTATTGAGGACATTGGCCAGGTGGTAACTTATTTTCTCTGGATGCCTGACTCAGTGGCTCTGGGTCAGCTTGTAAAGCCACTTTCATTTTGCAGTTTTTTCTGAGATGCCCCATTTTTCCACAATTAAAACATTTTAAATCACTGTGTATACCGTGTAAATGTTGGGAGATGGTTTGAGCCATCAGAGCTGAATTGTATAAAGGAGACCCAATATTCTGGCATGCCTTAATATATGCTCCAAGATCTTTAGAGGATCAAACAGGATTTATTGCCTGTTTGCAATCCATATTAGCATTTTCATAGGCTAGCTGTAAAATCAGGATGTCTGCTGCCTGGGAATTAGAAATCTGTCTCTTAACAGTTTGTTGTAATCTCGCTACAAATTCTGTGTAAGTTTCCACTGGCCCTTGCATGATTTGAGTAAAAGATTTTGTCAGCTCACCCTCAACTGGCACAGAAGCCCAAGCCCTCCACAGGAGGTCCTCTAGCTGGTGAAAGAGTAACGCTGGGAAACAGGCCTGCCTGCTTAAATCCAAAAAGTCACCTGTGCCTGATAGCATGTCGATAGTAACTTCTCTTGACCGAGCATCTCCCTAAGCATTTTTATGAGCCTGTTCCCTGATTAAAGAACGCAGTTCCACCTCAAAGTGGAGATACTGAGCTGGGGATAGGCACGTTTTCGCAAGGTGAAAAATGTCATAAGGAACCAGAGAATAAGTCTGAAGCACATTGTCAAGCAAACCCACTGTATAGGGGCTTTGGACACCATTAGTTAGCACACTCTGCCTGAAGTCCTTTAGGATGTTAAAATCAAATGAGGCATGAACATACATGTCCACCTCTGGGTCATCAGTATCAGGCAAAACTGAGACAAGAAAGCACAAAGGGTCTCCCACTGCCTTGCTCGATGTCACAGCCTTTTGCTGGGTATGGTGATAGGGAGTGGCCCCAGAAGAGGGCTTCACAAGAGGGGCAGCTAGACCTTTGTGAGATGGCTGAGGGGCTAGAGAATTAGGGTCTTCCTCAGCATGCTGTGGTGGTGGAGCAGAAGCTGCAGTGAGATGAAAACAAACCAGAGAAGAAGCTGAACAAGTGGAAGCCTGGACAGAAGGGTTGGTGGGGGGAGGGGTAGCTGAGGTTTCCTGAACTGACTGAGAGAATTTGAGAGCAGAGTGGACTAAGGCCCCAAGTGGGTAGCGTTCAGGGGGAGAGACCATCACCCCTTCCTGGGGAAAAGATGGGACGTACATTTGTATGTCTTTTAACAAATCTATCACAGCATCCTTAGGTACTGGGTACATAGCTTGCTTTAACAGTGACTTAAGTAATTTGGCAAAGTTATGCTGCTCTGATGACAGAGCCTGACCCATAGTTGTAACTCAGCAAAGATAGAAAATTACCCCCAGCTGGACACATTTACCACCAGTGCCCCTCGGCCAAGTCCGGAAATCGTCCTGGAAGATCCTTGTGCTGTCTCTCTTACTCCAAGTTTGTCTCACAGTCAAGTTCACCCCTGGATCCAATTCACATCTAAGTTGGGCACCAAATGTAGGGAACAGGGAAAGGGGACATTACTAGAACCTCTGCAGAGTCCTAGTCTCCTGCAAGCCATGGCAGCACAAGGCGAATTACAGGAAAGGTAGAAAAATGAGACTAAGAAGCTGAGCTTTGGGTCTGATCAGTGCTGCTCTGGGCAGCAAAGAGGAAAGCCCCCAGATTACTGCATCTTTTATTTAGTACATCGGGAGAAACAAAGTGTAACAAATGACTTGCAGAGAGTTCAGTACATCCTGCATAAATAAGATGTAACAGTCCAAGAACAAGGAGGAACTGAGTAGATGTTTGTTCCTCCCAGGATGTTTTCAGCTCCCAGGATGTTTCTTGTCCTGGAGAACCACAGACAACATCACCGGATCATTGAGGTCTCAGTTGTGACCAGAGGCCAAAATGCAATTATGTCTTGGAATTCCATAGCTGGGCTGTAGGCAGGAGAACTAGGCTAACCAAATGATTTTTCCCTAAAATTATGTAGCGTTGCTCCCAACATGTCACCACAAAAAAATATAAGAATATGTTAGTTAACTTGATTTAATCATCCCAGATTGTATATAAGCATCACATTATACCTTATATATTTATAATTATGATTTACCAATTAAAAATAATGATTTAGATAAGAAAGAAAAAGCTGGAGTATACTTGGCAATGTTTAAAATACTGAAAAGGATACCTTGTTAAATTTTATCTCTTTTTAAAATTATACCTCTGACTGTAAACTAATCTGTGAGTCCTATGGAATATATTGAAAATGACAAAAAGGATAATGATCAAAATGATATAGGGAAGCAAATAATCCTAATAAGCAAGATAATCCAAAAAGGAAAATGTTATAGCTCTCAACCTGCTAGATATCTGAAAGGCCAAAGAATGAATTCTAGGAACAATAGAGATTAAGAGTAGAAAGAATTTATTGAGAGTAAGAAAGCTTCTGTGTAAGACAGACAGAAGGGGAACTGGAAAGTGGGTTACCTACCCACCTTACTTTTTAAAGGTGTTTTATGGGACAAAGCCATGAGGTTCGGAGTATAACATCCAGTGGAAAATCACAAGGTAGGCATGAGGTGGGATAAAACCATTATCTACCAATAAGATTGCAAGTACAGTGGCCTGGGTAATATTGATTAAATATAGCAAGTGTACATGGATATCCCAGAAGGAATGGGCTAGCTAGGGATGGTTTGATCCCCAATTAAGGTGATTGATGTCTACTGAGAATATCAATCAATTATTATCCCTAAGGTAAGTAAGAGGGTGTAGTAGTTTGTTTTCTGTGCTGAAGGCCCAGCCCTAACTACCTTTTAATTAACTTGGCTGTCTGCAATAAAAGGATTATAGATTTTTAGATAGAAGCAATGCACCTAAAGTAACAAAATTGACCTTAATCTTTTAAAAGACCAAATGCAGAATTTTTTGTATTTTGTATGAAATATTTGATTTATAGAATCACAAATGCAGATGTGTTGAGCAATGTGTGTCACTTGGAAAACTGGTCATTTATTCAGATTCATGAAGTAATTTCCCAGATATGAAAAATCAATTTTGTTTTTGTAAAAATCAACTTTTTGTAAATAAACTATGTAGCTGGTTAATTAAATGCAGAATCATCAAATTTAAATGTCACTACATTTATTTTAACACATTCTCACTGGCTTGAACCATGAGTGGTGCATGCATGACTGTCTTATCAGGCATTGACCACAGGTGGTACAAAAGATCTAATCACTTTTACTGGTCTGTTTACTAATTAAAAAGCCACCCGACAGGACAGTCATGCTTGTATCACTGGTGGTTGAAGGCTCTCACTAGTGAGAGCACAAATTATGGCCCCATTGTGAAGGTGTTGAGAGATTTAATAAACGTTATTTATCTTGCTCAAAAGGTTTGTGAAGCTGAATTACTTACATGTAAGGTTTGGTGCAATTCTACCAGATTAGGCTGTTTAGTTACAGAGATATTCAGTATTAAAAGATTTACTGAAGTGAAACCTCATTTCATCTCTTATTCTATAATGAGCCACTTGATATATATAGTATTTTACTTTGGATGTTATAGAAATACCCTCTTTAAAATTCCCTATAGATTTCCTTTGCTGAGATCCCAGTCTCCAGGGAGTCTTCTGCTTGCCAAATCTGGCACTGCCCCTAAGGCCAGGTGTTACTACTGGAGCCCTTAGAAATCCTATGGACCCAATATGGCTTTCCCCTGTTTTTGATGATATCCAAAGTTCATTAGTCCTTGCAATGTGGCACTAAATGATACACCCTTAATTAAACAGCCCACTGTCCCTACATTTAGACCTTCCCACCTTGTGCCACTAGAGCACCCCTGGTTTTTGGTCACCTCAGAACTCCACTCAGAGCTTCATCAGTTCCTGCAGGCTTTGTGACTTCTTTTTTCATTTGCAAGTTCCCTGTAATATTAATTGGTATGAAAATAGATATTTCTATGCTAGGTACAAGTTTTTATGTTTTATTTTTGGAAAGCCTTCGATTTACCCTTGCACTCCTGTAATCTCAGCACTCTGAGAGACTGAGGCAGGAGTATTTAAAGTATGTAAAGTTGCAACCCAGGCTGGGTGACATACCACCTTAGTGAGACATTATCTCAAAATACAAAAATATATGGCTGAGAATATAGCTCAGTACAAAGGCTTTGAGTTCAGTCCCCAGTATCCTCCCCTCTCAAAAAGAGAAACACCCCTAGATCTTAATTTTCTGATTAAGAATGTCCTTTGTTGGAATGAAATAATGTGTGGCAATGAAATGATGTCCTTTGCTAAATATTCTGGCACCTACTGCATAATAAGTCTTGTGGCCTGTATGTGTAATGTATGTTGTATAATCTTTAACAAGGATGCTTACATACCTTACGTAGTTACTAAGAAATACATAATGTAACTTGCCACAATATTACAGGTAAACATTATGTTTTTAATATTTTGTTTTTGTGGGGGTTTTTTGAGACAAGGTCTCACTGTGTATGTAGTCTAAGCTACCCTTGAACTCTTTTAGGTAGCCCAAGCTAGCGTTGAACTCACGATCCTCCTCTTCAGCCTACCAAGTGCTGGAATTATAGGCGTGTGCCACAGCAGCTAGAAACATGTACCATACTGTTAAAGTGAATAGTGTTATAACAGTTTGCCACACTTTTCAGATTGTTTCTAACCAGAAAGGTTAATCCTTGGGAAAGTTTATTACTCTTGAGATTTAGGAAAATAAAATATTTTGGAAGACTGTAAAAATCTGAATCTGGAGTCTTAAGAATTTGTAGAAAAGTAGTCTAATTTTGCCATCATTTTACAACTGTGGCTAGGATATCCAGAAAGGCTAAGTGAAATTTCAGAAGTAACAAAGCTAATTAGTAGCAGAGGGAAAATTAGGATTTAGGATTAGGCTGATATATTTTCTACTTTTTCCACTGGTTTGTTTGGATATACATGAGGTCACAACTATGGAAATGCAAATTGAGAGATTGTATTCCTTTAAAGCTTTTTTTCCCCTGTATGTAATCTGCTCTTTTGGATGTGTGTAACTTTTTTTTTCTGGTACTAGGGATTGAACACTAGGAAGCTCTACCACTCTGCTACAGCCTCAGTCCTATTTTATTTTTTATTTTGAGGCTGTGTTTCATTAAATTGTTGGGATTACATCCATGTACTGCAGTGTCCTGGTATAGTATTTGTTTTGTTTTGGTCTGAGAAAGGGTCCTGATAAATTGTCCAAGCTGGTTTGAACTTTCAATCCTCCTGCCTCGGCCTCCCATGTAGCTGGGATTACAAGTGTATGCTTATTATTATCACCTTATAGTTTACATATTTGCTCATTCCCTCATTACTAGACATCTGAGTGGTTTTCATGGCTTTGGTGTTGTCTATCTGTTTGATCTGGAATGAGCTCCAGAGGATGAGTTCCAGAGTTGGCATTTCAACATACATCACATTAACTAAATGGCCAAATTGCTTTCCAGAAAGTATGCACTGAGACTTTCTGAACAGATTTCATGTATAGAGTCGGACTTTAGCTAAGGACTTCATCTTCGGTGTTTGTGGGATAAAACGTGATTAGTTTTATTGATGAGGTAAACTAGCAGTATTGTTTAAGTATCCTATTAGACATTATTCTGTTTCTCTGTTTAGTATGTTTTGAGAAGCTGTTGTTTATGTTTCAGCAACTGCCAGGACTGCGACTATAGAAAGCATGATTTGTTTTTCTTTCTTTTATCTAGGCAAGCTGTATAAATAGAAATACAGCTTATCTATCATGATACTAATTTGTAAGTTTATTAGTAGGTTACATATTCCAGAAATCTGGTATATTTCCATGTAATCTTTATTTCACCCCTGGATACTTTTATGGTGGGATGCTTTTATTTCCCCCTTCCCACAGAAATCATCTTTTCTGAGCCACAATTTAAGAAAGTTTGCTAATGGCACCCAATTTGAAGCCATAGTATATGCATTTTTATTTGTAACTTAAATATTTGTTGTAATTATAAAAATCATTTCATGTCCTTTAAGCTCATGTTTCTGAAAAATTAAGATTCAAAGTATTAAACTATTTACATAGCACTCAAAATGAAATAATAATTGGATACATTTAGTCTTTTCTAAGAAATGGCACAGCCAAAATTGAAATGTCTAATGGAATGATTTAAGTTACTGATTTCTTCAAAGTCTAAGCCACAAGCCTTACATTACAGCAGAGCATAATGTTAAGAATGGGTGTTCTTGGCTGGGGATTTAGCTCAGGGGTTCTGCTGCCTGCCTCACAAGTGCAAGGACCCGAGTTTAGTCCCTGTTACAAAAAAAAAAGAAAAAAAAGAATGGATGTTCTGGAATCCAGCATGTTTGGATTTGAGTATTGACTTGACCATGTATCACTTCTGTAAATGTCTCTGGGCTTCATTTTCCCTTCTGTGTGAAAGGGAGGTGATAATTAAACTGCCTTATGGACCATTAGGAGTAGTATTTTACATAATTATTGGCTTTTATGTTCCATTCCTGCTCAGATTTCACCTGGTTACATTTTAAACATATGTAGCTTTTGTTTAGGAAGTAAACCTTTTTTTTTTTTCTTTTGATTTGTTTAACTTTGGAAAAATTTTGAACATGTTGTAATTTATAGTGTTGAATTTAATTGATAGCAGAGATTAACTGATGGGAGGAAAATGATTTAACCTCCAGGTAGGGTAGAAATACTGAGCATAGTGGTGCTTGCCTGTAATCACAGCACTCTGGAGGCTGAGGCAGGAAGACTACCGAGAGTTCAAGGCCAGCCTGAACTACATAGTGAGACTCTGTTGCAAAAAACAAAAACAAAACAAATGATAGTGTATAATTTTTTCTTTTCATTTTCTTCCTTTATTACCTAGATAGAAACACAGTATAATTCTGAATCTAAGTGCAGAGTGGGCATCCTGATTTCGTAAAGCATCTCGAGAGTATTTTTGTAATGAACAAAGAAACACATATGTATGGTTCCCTCACAGGGCTTGCTCTGGAGTTCTCACACAGCTGTCACATACCTCATGAGACCCTGCCACACTTCCCAGAATGCCAGGTTTTCTGGGAGGAAGAACATTGTGTAGAGGAGTCCCTTTCACACTCCTTCTACTGAAACATCTAGGGGAGGGGCTTACTCATCGTGTCTGTGCCTGCAGCCTATATACCAGTGTTGCCATTACCATGGGTCACACATGGTGAACCTGCCTAATTTTTGATGGACCTAATCATATAATCATCTTCTTTTTAGAAGCTGAAATTAGATCTAATATATTTAGTTTAATATCACAGTATTTGTTGTAGAAACAATTCTGAACATGGATTTGGAAATGTGAGTTGTCTTTTTCCTTGTCCCACCTTTGACTAATAACATGACTGTGGACAAATTACCCGACTAATGTTTTCTTCAGTTTTGATGTTTGTGTATGAAGAGTGAGTAATCATTCTTAATTTCTTGGTTGTTTTTTTTTTTTTTTTTGGTACTGGGGATCGAACTCAGGTCCTTGTGCTTGTGCAGCAGGCAACGAAACCACTGAGCTAAATCCCCAGCCCAGTCATTCTTGGTTTTTGTTTTGTTTTTTAGTTTTTGTTTTGTTTTTTTTGGTACCGGGGCTTGAACTCGGGACCTTGTGCTTGCGAGGCAGGCGCCAGAACCACTGAGCTAAATCCCTGGCCCAGTCATTCTTAATTTCTTGTCTTGCCTGATGGATTCATTCTGCTGGGGTTCCTGGGGTTCCTCATTGTCTTTTCTTAGGATATTGATTAAAATTTTTTGGAGTGCTGGTTTGGTATTCATGAAGTTCCTCAGGTACTCTTTGTCATGAAAGTATCTTTTTAAAAAAATGTATACTTTAATAAGTATAAAGTATATAAACAATAGGTAAGCTTATGGAGAAGCTGACCAGGATACATAAATTAGAAGATACAAGTATCCATCTAAATTTTCTATGTTTCTTTTTTCTTTTTGCGGAAGTTTTATTAAGGTTGTTTAATATACAACTTTTCATATGTCATTTTGGAAGTCCTTTATTGTAAAGATAATTCTTGTCTGATGACAAACAGCAGCCACAATCATTATTCTGGACTTCCACATTGGATAAACTCCATTTCCTCTTGAGATATAAATTTCCTTCTGTACTTCTGAGGTAGCATTTTTAGTATTTCTGCAGTGTCTGGTGGACCCGGAGCATCAGCAACTCCGGTGATTTGCTTCCCTCAGAATGCTGTGAAATTACAGAAGAGTGAGATGGGATCCCTGCTGATCTCAAATCTTCTGATACACTGGGTTTAGGATTGTCTCTTCTGTCAGGGAACCTTATTAATGGTGTATGTGGCTTGACTACCTGGACGACCCAGCTAGCAGATGCCATCTTGCTGCCCATCATGACCCTGGGAAGGGGCAGCTTCTTTGTCATGAAGGCATCTTATTTCTCTATTGATTTTGAAAGATAGTTTTGCAGGGTACATCAATTTGGATTGGAATTTTTGGGGGGTTTTTTTGTTTTTTGTTTTTGTACCAGGGATTGTACTTGGAACCTTGTGTTTGTGAGGCAGGTGGTGGTACCACTGAGCTGAGCTAAATCCCTGGCCCTGGAGGTTGTTTTCTTTTAGGGCTTGAAATACTCCACTCCAGGCTCTTCTTATCTTGAGGGTTTGTGTTGAGAAGTCTGCTGTGATTCTTTTTTTTTTTTTTTCAGTTAAAGACATTAAGCTGTTTAATTTTTATCTGACAATTGTTTTAAAATTATGAAATAAAGGGATGTTTTAGAAAATTTAAGTAAGACAATGGATTCCTACTTCCAGTAAACTGTAAAACGAAAGTTACACTGACATCTAGTGGTTACATAGAAAAGAACGCAGTTTTTACCAAATCTTATCACTTCTTTTCACAAATTTCACTCCTTTTCTGATACGCTTTCCTAAACTCTTCACCAAGCATATCAACATCATCTTGTTTTAAAAACTCCTTTAAGCAGATATCCTAATTTTATAGCATGTTCTTTGAGAAGTTTTAGCCTTTCTTCTTCAATAATCAAATTGATACACCCTTGTCTTCTTTGCTGCAACTGCCATTCTTCAAGTTCACATTGCTTGTCTGCAAGGAACTAGTTATGACACTCTTCAATAAATTTTTCCACAGCCCTTCTGTGTTCCAGTTGCTACATTCTTTGTTTCTGAGCATTCATTAATTCTATCTGATCATCTTCAGCAAGTTTAGCTAGCATAGTTCTTCTAAAGATCTCTTCTTCTTTTGCAGCCTATTGTACTAGTTCTTTCAAGGCCATTTGACCGAACTTGAACTCAGGACCTTGCGCTTGCAAGGCAGGTGGTGGAACCACTGAACTAAATCCCCAGCCTCATCTCTTTTTGCTTTCTTAGTTTCTCTTCTGCTTCTTCTTTTATTTTCCTCTTATAAACTTCAGCTGCTTCTTCCTGGTATAATTCTTGTCGAACTTGTTCCAAATCTTCACACTGTCACAGCATTTCTTCCAATTTCTAAATCAGCTCATTTTGCAGCTGTAGCCTTTTGCCCTCAACTTCTTGAACTTTTGCCATCCTTTCTTCTCTTCGCTGCTGCATATTGGCAAACTCTATAATTTTCCTGTTTTCCTCTTCCATCTCCTCACATTTCTTTTTTCTCCACAGGGCCTGCTCTTTCTGAAACTCTTCAGTGTACTTCTGAGTTGTATTCATTTTTTCTAACTTTTGTTGCCTTTCTAATTGATCTTCTTCATATATTTTCCTAACAGTTTCATCAGTCATGAGTTTTTCTTTCAGCAACTGCTCATAAGCATCCTGCTTTCTTTTTTCTTGCTCTTCCAAGTTATTTCTCTATGTCAAGATAGTATTGTGCCTTCTCTTTGTTTCATTTGTCTTCTAGTGTTTCCTTCCTTTATTACTCTCTCATGCTCTTCCATCATGGTTTTGGCTATTTCAGCATCACATCTCATTTGCTCATGTTTAATGGCATCCTTTTCAGCAATCTGGGCTGCCCTCTCTTTATTCATGTAAGTAGCTCTTAATTTCTTCTCCAGTTCTCTGAGCTCAGTACTGTTTTCTCTTACTTGCTGCCTCATCTTTTCTTCCTTTAGATTTTCATGTTTTAGTCTTGCCAGTTCTGCAGCCAATTTTTCTTCTTGTTCCAGCTGGAGTTCCCTTAATCTCTTATTTTCTTCTGCAGTTCGTAGAAATTTCAGCCCATAGTTGGCTGGCTCCTAGCCAAGGTAGCATGGCAGAGGGGCACTGCAGAGGAGAAACAGAGCAGGCAGGAGACAGCATCAGCAAGAAGCAACAGCTTAGTCTGCTGTGATTCTGATGGGCTTTTCTTTGTATGTGAGTTGTTTCTTTTCTCTACCTGCTTATAGGATTTTGTTCTGCTGTTGGGTTTCTGGAATCTTAACTATTATATGCCTAGGTGTAGATTTTTTTTATCACAGCTAGTTGGGAGTCCTACATGCCTCACTTATCTGCATGTCAAGTTCTGTTCCCCTGCTTGGGAATTTTTCTGCTGTTACTTCAGTGAACAGGTTTTTTTTATGTTGTCTGCACTCTCTCCTGTTTCTTCATTGATGCCTGTCAGTCTTATGTAATTCTTCTTTGCATCACCCAGCAGCTGCTGGATTGATTTCTCATGGTCCCTTACTATTTTTAAGAAATTTTTCTTTTCCTGGTCACTAATTGTAATCCTGTCTTCAGTATCTGTATTCTGTCCTCACATTGGCTCATTCTGCCGCGTAAACTTTTAGTGAAGTTTTTAATCTCCTGGATATCTGTTTGCATCTGTTTTATGGATTCCATTTGTGTCTTTTTTTTTTTTTTGTACCAGGGATTGAACTCGGGACCTTGTGCTTTTGAGGCAGGTGCTGGAACCACTGAGCTAAATCCCTGGCTCCATTTGTTTCTTTCTTTTTTTTTTTTGGTACCAGGGCTCGAACTTGGGACCTTCCGCTTGCGAGGCAGGTGTCAGAACCACTGAGCTAAATCCCTGGCCCTCCATTTGTTTCTTATGCTGGGATTCCATCATGTTCCTCAGCTCCTCTTTTTTTGGACCTTGGGCATGCGAGGCAGGTGACAGAGCCACTGAGCTAAACCCCCAGCCATCCTCTATGTTTTTTTAATCTGTGTCTGCTCTAGAGTTATTAATCATGTCTTGCACTATGGACACAATCTCTGTTGTTATCTGAGAAATTATTTCTGATTTCATTTTTTCCAGACCTTTTTTTGTTGCCAGTTCAGGGAGTTCAGATGGTTGAATATCAGATTATTTCATCTCATTGCCCTTTGGGGTTGCCTTAGGTGATCTCAAAGTCTGGTTTTGAGACTTGTTTACATGTCTTCTCATTTCAACAAATGCAGCCTGCTGTGCCTTTGTTATGACTTTTTGCTCACCCAGTGGAACTCAATTTTCAGCAAGCCTCAGAAAGGCCTTCTCTCTGCTGCTCACCACTCTGCCGATTCCTGGGTTCAGAATTGTGGCCTTTTGGATTCCTATGTTGCTCTGTTGTTGGGATGGGGTTCTGGCTGGGGCCTGTGCACACTTGGGATGGTATCTGGGGGTGCCTCTGTCTGGGGCCTTTCCACCTGCATAGCTGTTGTCTGGGAGGGCCTTTGGCAGGGGTCTGTGTGCACTCACCCATGGTATCTGGGTGGGCCTCTGGCTGTTGCTTGCCTGCCTGTACAGCACTTTTCCAGGAGACCCTTTGGCTAGGGCCTGTGGGCCCAAACTGCTGGGATCTGGCTGGAGCCCTGGCTGGGATCTGCACGTACCTGGCCTCTCTGGTCCACATGGGCTTCTCGCTGGGATCTCTGTGATAGTGGGTTTTTGAGGTTCCCCCATCACAGTTGTATTGGTGCTTATCTAATTTTTCATATTGATTAGTGTTTGCTTTATATATTTGCATGCATCAATATTTGTTGTATTATATAATTATGATTGTTATTGCCTCCTCTTGGATTGTTCCCTTAACATGTATGTAGTGACCTTCTTTGTCTCTTCCGAACAGTCTTAGCTTGAAATCCACTTTGTCTGCAAATAGAATAGTTACCCTTGCTTTTTTCCTGGTTCCTGTTACATGGAGTACTGTTTTCCACCCTTTAACTTTCAGTCTATGAGTTTATTTTTGAATTAAATATGTTTTTTGTATGTAGCATTTTGTTGGATCTTGTTTCTTAATCCATTTTGCCAGTCTCTTTCTTTTGATTGGTGAATGGACACCATTTACATTGACAGTTATAACTGATATGTATTGACATCCTTTTCACATTAATTTCTTTTTTTTCGGTTCTTTTTCTTTCTTTTCTATTTACTTGCTTTCTTTGCATGGTGAATTCATTCTATCGGATTTCATGAAATTATTGTCCTCATTGTCTTTTTGTAGAGTATCCCCGGAATGTTCTAGAGTGCTGATTTGGTGGTCATGAATATCTTCAGGTGTTTGTTTTCAAAGAAATATTTTATTTCTCCATCAAATTTGAAAGATAGTTTTGTAAGGTACAACAATCTCAGTTGAAAGTTGATTTTTTTAGGGATTGAAATACTGCACTCCAAGCTTTCCTTTACTAAGGGTTTGTATTGAGAAGTCTGCAGTGATTCTGATGGTTTTTTTTTTAAATAGGTGATTGGTTTCTCTTCTTGAACTGCTTTTAATATTTTGTTATGTTGACTTTCTGTAACCTTGATTACTATATGCCTTGGTGTAGTTTTGTTCTGATCTAGGCTACTTGGGGTTCTATATGCCTAACTTATCAGTTAGTCATTCTTTTTCTTTGCTTGGGAAGTTTTCTGCTGTTACTTTTTTGAACTTTTTTTGTCCTTTGTGCTATATTCTGATTTTTCATTGATTGTAATTAAACTTACGTTATTCTTCTTTGCATCATCTATCATCTGTGGAATTGATTTTTTGTGGTCCCTTACTGTTGTAAGAAGTCTTTCATTTGGTGCTTGCTAACTAAATCTGTCTATAGTATCAGATATTCTGTTTCCACATTGGTTGATTCTGCTCTGTATACTTTCAATAGAATTTTTAATCTGTATGTCTTTTAGGATCTGTTTTATGCATTTCAGTTCTTTCCTATGTTGCACATTTATGGTTTTCATAACTTTCCTAAGCGCCTCTTTTTTTTTAGTGTAGATTCACTAACCATGTCCTTCATTATGGTTGTCATCTCTTCAGTAAACTTTGCAATTATGTCTGATTATTTTACTAGAGCCTCATTCATCTGTTTTGCTACATCTGCTACCATTTCAAGAAGTTCAGCTGGGTGGCTTGTGATTTCTTTCTCCTCAGTGCCCCTTGGTTTTGTCTTGGCAAGCCAGAGGTGTGGGGTTCATCTTCCTTCCATGTTTTTTAATTTTACATTTATTATTTGTTTTCTGTGTTGATGTTTGTAAATTGCTTTGGGTAGGTAGCTTTGTTACTAGTACAGAGACCTCTTTAGGAAATTATTATTTTTGTTGTTTGAGGTTTTTTGTTTTTATGGTTTTTTTGGGGTACCAAGAATCAAACTTGGGACCTTGTGCTTCCAAGGCAGGTGCCGGAACCACTGAGCTAAATCCCCAGCCCTGGGAAATGATTACTTTTTAGAGATGTCTCCTAAAAGTATATACCTTTTGGCTTGTGAATCTCTCCTAAGATCCTGCCTCTGATTTTTTAGGGGTTAAAGGTTAGTGTCTGTTTGATCTAGCACCCAGTTCTTTGGTACTGGACTATGGTATTGTTTATGACCACCATACAATGTCTGTATTGGCATACATGAAAGAACAACTTATCATGACTACATCACCTTCGCTAAAGTAGTAAAACCAGTAATAACAGTAACATCAAGCACAATCCAGAAAATGACAAACTGTAGTAACTATTAATTTGCCACCTTTAACCATACAACCTTTATAGTTATATAATAAAATCTAAAACCAATTAGAAAATTATATATAGTAAAAAGGAGAAAAAGTAGAGAAATGAAAGAAGACAAAGAGAGTGGAAGCAAGGCTGAAAGGCAAGCGAAGATTATCTAAGTAAACAGAAAAACTAGGAAACACTCACATTGTGCCCTGAGTCTAGTTTCCTGCTCTAATCTACCTTGTCCCAATTACTTTTCAGTCCTCAGCTAGCTGCTGCTACATGTATTCCATCCAAGGGTTTTGTTACATGCAGTGGAATGAACAGGTAACATTACTTCTCATAGACTTCGCTTGGTAATGGTGGTGTCAAATATTGAATTCTTTCCCTATGCCAGGCATTGCTGAAAATATTATATGCCTTTTAATAGAACTATGAGGTAGACTGTTGTTATTGCCGGTCTACATTTTGGATAACCAAGGCATTTTAAAATTAAGGAAAATATGAGAAGGACATGCACCTAGGAAACTATTAATGTGGGAAGTGTAATCTAATGTAACTCTTTAGAGTCCCAGCAAGGTCCTGGCACCAACGTGCACATTCTGAGGACATTGCATAGAACCCCAATCCACCTGCTTCTGTGACTTTTACAGGCTGCAGGTTGCATAACAAAGACCCTGGGAGACCCTCAAGGCATCCAATGGAGGCAGTGACCTTTGAGGATGTGGCTGTGACCTTCACCATGGAGGAGTGGGCTTTGCTGAATCTATCTCAAAAGAACCTCTACAGAGATGTGATGTGGGAAACATTTATAAACATGGCTGCTGTAGGAACAACATGGGATAACCAGGAAATTGATGAGGCATACAAAAGTTGCTGGAAAAATGTAACAAATGAAGAGGTAGAAAAATGCTATCAATACAAAGCTTGGAGTCAACATGAAGAAATATGCCTTGGGACTCCAGATGCTAATGGGAACCTGAAACAAGCTGTTTTAAAACCAGCTGAAAGCTTTGCTTGTGGAAAGTCCTTGACAGGAGATTCATTGCCAAATGTGCCCATCTTGGCTCACACCAGACACCAAATATGTGAGTATGAGGGATTTGAAGAGAAACTATCTAAATGTAATGAACCTGGGAAAACCTGCAGTGATTCCCAATTCTTTCAGAAGCATGCAAGGAGAAAGGCTGTAGAGAAACTATATAAGTATGAGGAAAGTGGGAAATCCTACTCTGATTGTAGTGAAAGAACTCACCCTGAAGTGAAGACCTTTGTATGTAAGAAAACTATGAAAGTCTCTAACACACCCAATGACATTCAAATCCATGAAGGAAGTGACAGTGGGGGGAATCTGCATGTATGTAAACAATCTGAGAAAACATTCAGTCCATGCAAATATTGGCAGAGACATGAAAGAAGTCACACTGGGGAGAAACCCTATGTGTGTAACCAAAGTGGTAAAGCATTTGCTATACCCAAATATTGGAAAAGACATGAAAGAATTCACACTGTGGAAAAAGCCTATGTATGTACACAATGTGGGAAAGCATTCAGTACAAACAACAATTGTCAAAGACATGAAAGAATTCACACTGGAGAGAAACCCTATAAATGTAACCAATGTGGGAAAGCATTCAGTACACACAATTATTGTAAAATACATGAAAGAAGTCACACTAGGGAGAAACTCTATGTATGTAAGCAGTGTGAGAAAGCATTCGCTACATACAGCAGTTGTCAAAGACATGAAAAAAGTCACACTGGCGTGAAACCCTATGTATGTAACCAGTGTGGGAAAGCATTCAGTACACACAGTTGTAGGAAAATACATGAAAGAATTCACACTGGGGAGCAACCCTATGAATGTAAACAATGTGGCAAAGCATTCACTACAGTCTATTATGGGAAAATACATGAAAGATATCACACTGGGGAGAAACCCTATCGATGTAAACAATGTGGGAAAGCATTCATTATACACAGCCATTGTAAAAGACATGAACGAAGTCACAGTGGGGAGAAACCCTATGAATGTAAGCAATGTGGGAAAGCATTCACTACACAAAGTCACTGTGAAAGACATGAAAGAAGTCACACTGGGTCAAAATCCTATGAATGT
>NW_004624773.1:15722623-15736988 GCF_000247695.1 Heterocephalus glaber
GGGAAAGCATTCACTACACAAAGTCACTGTGAAAGACATGAAAGAAGTCACACTGGGTCAAAATCCTATGAATGTAAGCAATGTGGGAAAGCATTTACTACACTCTGTTATCAGAAAATACATGAAAGAATTCACACTGGGGAGAAACTCTATGAATTTAAGAAATCTTATGAATGTAAGCAGTGTGGGAAAGCATTCACCACACTCACATATTGGAAGATTCACCAAAGAGTTCACACCGGGGAGAAACCTTATGAATGTAAGCAATGTGGGAAAGCATTCAGTACTCACAGCTATTGCAAAAGACATGAAAGACGTCACACTGGGGCAACACCCTATGTATGTAACCATTGTGGGAAAGCATTCACTACATACAATTGTTGTCAAAGACATGAAAGAATTCACACTGGGGAGAAACCCTATATATGTGTGCAGTGTGGGAAAGCATTCACTACACATAGTCAGTGTCAAAGACATGAAAGAAGTCACACCAAGTAGAAATCCTATGTACATAAGCCATTTTTGAAAGTATTTTCTAAATCTTTATTTTGTAGATAAAAAAACTCACATTGAGATGAAACATTGAGATGAAAAACTCACATTGAGATGTATGTAAGTCAATGTTGGAAAGTATTTACTAATTACTTTTTATTTTGTAGACCTAGAAGAACTCACATCAGGCAGAAACCATATCTATGTAAGCAATGTGGAAAAGCATTCAGTATACACATGTACTGTCAAATACATGAAAGAACTCAGACTGGGGAGAAATGCTACATATCAAAGACTATTTTGTATATGCTGTGAAAATTTCTCATGTAGTGGAGACTAAAGATAATGTGAAAACTTTGATGTCAATTTTTTCTTTGTAAGTTTTCCAGTAAACATTCCTAGATGGAAATAGCCTAAAAAGTACCAATATTGTGTAGTGTATTTTTCTTGTAAATGTTTGGATTATTTATCTGTAATGGTTTCTATAAAAATAAAACTTGTGTTGACTTTAAAAAGTGTACCACCAAATTAGCACTATATTGACATGGTATTGTCTTAACATCTGTTATTTGAGAAATGAACAAGGCCTGCTAGAGTAATTCCAGAGTCATTGGAACTCTATACTGAAACAGTTATGTATAAGGTATTTTATTTCACTTTTTAAAAGATTGGCCTTATAAATGACAGTCAGAGTTTTATTGTATTCTGATTCTACAATAATACTTTCACAAATCTGGATAAAGACTAGGTTTTAAGATTTTGTTTTAGTGAGTATGAGACACAATTTATGACTTATAAGTTAGACTTTTGTTCTGTGTGCTGAAGCCTTTTCTTAAAGGTTTTTTTGTTGTTTGGGTTTTTTTAAGGAGGAAAAGTTTATTGTAGCTGATCTTTGTTCTTCTTAAGACTATAGGACTTATGTAACATACATAACTTACTCAATTTGAATCATTATGGTAGCTATACAACAGAAGAATAACTGTTTTCAGCTATCTTATTGAAATCATAGTTTGGAGAATATTTTAATCCTCAAGAGTTGTTTCTGATGGAGGTTGCTGCAAAGTAGCTTCATTTCTTAGTTAATTTTTCATTGCTGAGACAAAATACCCAACACCCACAAGTTAAAGGAGGAAAGGTTTATTTCTCCTTACAATCTGTAGTTTTAGTCCATCTTCAGCTGGTTCAAAAGTTGCATGGCATGACAGAGGGGCATCACAAAGTAGAAATGGTTCATGGCAGGGCAGATAAGAGATAGCAAGCAGAAGCAGAGGAACCAGTGAAACCACAAAAGCTGTGTAGCAGAAAGCCTGCCACTCCTTTTTACCCCATCCAGCCTTTTGGGTGTGGTGCCACTTATACCCAGGGTGAGCCTTCACATTGTCCACATCCACAACTATGGTAAATCAATCAGTGGGCCCATTTAATAATCACATGCAGTTACTCCCAGTCTCACCCCCTTAATCCCAGCATCACACCTTTAGTATACATTCACACAAATATGGCTCCAGCCACTTCCAAAAAGGCCCACTCTGAGGCTTCAGGCTTCTGAGGACATCTACATACAAGCCATAACAGTTTCCCCCTGGCACCCCAAAGATTCCTGCACATTTATTTATACAAAAGGCATTTAGTCCATCTCTTAAGTGTTGCCAAAATCCTAACATTTTCAGCTTTGATCAAAAGTCCAAGTCTAAAGTCTCCTCTGAGACTTAAGGCAAACTCTTAGCTTCTGTACAAATGAAAAGTTATACACTTCTGCATACAATAGCACAAGATAAACATTTCTACTCCAAACGGGAATTGAAAGGAATGAGACCCAAGCATGTCCAAAATCTGGCAGGATAAACATTACATCCTGTAGTTCCACGTCCTGCATCCAAGGCAGTTTGTGGCAAGATGTGAACCCCAAAGGGTTGCTCTGGATGGCTCTGCCCCTGTGGCATTGCTGGTAGTTGCAGTTCTTATGGTTTCTCTCTTAGGCTGGCTTAGTTCACTCCCTGCAGCTTTCCTCAGATGATCCAGATTCTTGGCTTCTCTGACTTGACCCTATGCTGGATGCTGTAGTTGATGGCAAAAATGCTGCAAAGGAAGAGACATGGATAAAAAAAGAATTAAGATGTGTTATATACATGTACCAACTCCCCATGATGAATGTAATCATACTGTACTGCAAACATTAACAAAACTTTTTAAAAAGGATACAAAGATACTACTGGGACAGTGGAAAAAAGTGGAATAGATAAAATCTTTCACATATCATTAATGTAATGAAGTTGGTAAATTGAATATAGTCAAGTAAGAAAAATACCCCTAATTTTAGACAATGCATATTTAAGAATAAAGAGCCAATGTACATATACCTTACCCTCAGTATTTCATAAAGGATACACAAAATATGATGCAAATGAAGTAAAATGCTGGTAATAGTTTGATTCTGTTGAAGGGTATATAATTTTCTTCGTATTTGTTTTTCCAGTATTAGGGATTGAACCCAGGACTTCACACATGCTCGACAAACAATCTACTACTGAGCCACATCTCCAATCCTAATTTTGAGACAGGGTCTTACTAAGTTGCTCACCTCAGACTTGCAATCCTCTGGCCCCAGCCTCCCAAATAGCTACAGTCTACTTTAATATTTTAATATATATTTATATATATTAATTTTATATAGTGCATTCTCTCAAATCTAAGCTCCACTTAGTGTGAGTAATCTATATCACTTTGGTATATTTTTTTCTGCTTTACAGTGGTTACCATTGTGAACAAATTCATCATATTCAGATATGGTATCCCCTTTACAGATCTCTTTTTAAAGGGCTAAAAATATGCTCATAATCACTCACTATAGTAACATTTCAAGGACCATATAACATTCATTTCTCATAATTTCAGAACTTTTTGGACAACTTTTCTTTACTATCCCAACAGACAATAATTTGTGCTCAGTTTTATCATAAGTCTGGATTTAATTTCAACTGCAGACTTATTCCTTCCTGTAAGTTGAGCTTTTGTTCCCTTCAGTTTTTTGAGACAGGTTCTCACTAAGTAACTCAGGTTGGCTTTGAACTCTGAATGATCTTCCTGCCTCAGCCTCCCAAATGCTGGGATTGCAGTCATGCACCACCACATCTGTCTTATTTCTTTCCATAAAACATTACTAAAAAGCACATGTTGGCTAGGCATGGTGGCACAAGCCTGTAATCCAAGCACTCAGGCTTAGGTAGGAGGAATGCCGTATTCATGGGGATACAGAATTTCTTTTGAGTCCTTTCAGTTCTTTCTGGTATGTATCCAGAAGCATAACTGCTAGATCATATGGTGTATTAGTCCATTTTCTGTTAATATAACAAAATCCCCAAGACTAGGTAAATTTATAACTGTGAAAAGTCTGGTTCTGCTGCCAGAGAGAGACAGTATGATGGGAAAAGAAAAGGTTTTATTAAAAACAAGTTGGCAGCTGTCCATGGTGTCTACACCTGTGATCCTAGCAGTCTAGGAGGCTGAGGTAGGAGGCTTACAAATTTGAGCCCAGCTTGGACAACTTAGACTATAGCTAAAAAAGGCTGGGGATGTAGCCCAATGTGAACCCTGTAGATTCAATCCCTACTACCACCAGCAAAAAGCAGGGCAAGGCAGAAAGGCTTACACCTGTGGGTGCCTTCCCTGGTGCTGCAGAAAGTTTATAGCATCTTTCCTGAGAATGTTACCTCAGATCTCAGTCTGAAGTAGATGCGTACCAGGGTATTTTATTCGTCTTCAAACATGGTCAATTCTGGAACAGATTGTGTCATCATTTTTTGATCTGGAGATTACTGAGCATCCTGGACCTGTGAAACTAAGAAAACATGATTTTTCACAGACTTGTTTGAAGATCTGTGTGTCTAGTTTCTATCATATCCAATCTGTAGTTTCCTGACAGATGCCTTAAAATTGTGACCTTTCTTATAAGCTGGAAATGGAGAGGTCAGATGGAATGGGTCAGTGCATTTTAATTAATTAAACATTTAGTCACAAAGATGGAGCAAGGTGCTGGAAGCAAAGTTATGATAGTAAATTTTAAAGAAAATCTTCTGAGGTCATGCTCCCAAATACTTAAATTTCTCCCCTGAACCCTAACTCTGAAAATATCACCACCTCCCAATATTGCCTCACTGGTGTCCAAACTTCTAATATATGAACCTTTGAGTTAATATTGTGCTGAAATTACATCTAGTCTGTAGCATGTGATGATCTTGTTCTTAGTATATATCTAAGGCACAAAAGCATTCTATTTTTCACAGCAGTTATATAATTCTATCTTCCCAACAATACTGTACAAAGGCTTCAATGTCATTACATGTTTGTCAATACTTAATTAGGTGGGGTTTTTGTTTTGTTTTTTCTTTTTTGGTACTGGGGATTGAACTCAGGACTTTGCATTTGCCAGGCAGGTAGGTGCCAGAACCACTGAGCTAAATCCCCAGCCCCACTGAATGAGTTTTTAAAGTAGTGTAGTTTCTTTTTTAATACTCATCCTAATGGGTGTGAGATGGTATCTCCTTTTGGTTTTATGTTACCCTAATGATTAGCGATGTTCAACGTGTTTTCATTGACCACCTGTATATCTTCTATTATAACTCATTTTCATGTATCTAATTTTGATTTCATGACTAGATTTTTACATGAAAATGAGGCAAATGAAAATTCTGAGAATTGTAATGTCTAATAGAAGTGAAAATAATGATTATATCAGTAGTTATGGTAACGTTTTTTCTGAGCACAACCTAAACTTTACTGGGGAGAGAAGAGAGAACTTTTGGGGTCCTGTAAGGGAAATTCATAAAATGAGAGTTCAGTGTACTCAGGACTTAGAATGATGTAAAGTATATGTGGCAAGCATAAGGTCACAGCCATCAGCCATTGTTATGACCTTGAAAGAAAAAGGAGGTTTTTTTGTTTGTTTAATCAGTTCTTTAAAAATAGTCCTGTTTTTTTAAAAATATGTAGTTCTTTGCTGAGATACTTGTTATTCCTTGGCTGCTTACTTTAAAAACAACAGGTCAACTGAGAAATTAATTTTTGCCAAAGTGGCTAGAATACAAGTAAATAAAATTGATATTTATTATGGCTCATTAAAATGTAGTTTATGGGGCCGGGGATTTAGCTCAGTGGTTCTGGCTCCTGCTGTGCAAGCGCAAGGTCCTGAGTTCGATGCCCGGTACCAAAAAAAAAAAGAAAGAAAATAAAATGTAGTTCATAATAGCACACAGTGAATATGACCAGAAATTTGTTAGAGCCAGGGATTTAGCTCAGTGGTTCCGGTGCCTGGCTTGAGAGCGCAAGGTCCCGAGTTCGATCCTGGTACCAAAAGAAAGAATTTTGTTAGACATATGAGAATTATGATCTTTACTGAAAACTATAAAAGATTGGAATGTGTGATGGTTAATTGATTGTGTCAACTTAAGTAAGAAATGCTCAACTAAATTGGATCAGGATACTTTTGATTGTGCTGAGAGGATTACTGAAGACAGAAGATCCACCATAGGGTAGCTTGCTGCCTGAATGGTATACAGGGGAAACAAAGAAGAAAGGCTCATTTCTGTTTTTTTGGAAGAGCTCCAGTCTTTGGCTTCACCTTGGACATTGTCTCCTGGCTTCCAGCACAGATTCTTCATCCTTCCAGCATGGACACTCAGACCCTTCAGCCTTCCATAGAAGACCCTTTGGCCTTCTCGTGTGGACTTACACAGAACACTGCAGTGAGCTCCAGGCCTTTGACTGGGTTCTTCGGATCTCTATTGCACAGACAGACCTTTTGCACTCTTCCACACCTGACTCTGAGCGGCCATTGTAAGCCAATCTTGTAAGTTCTTATATAGTTGTATATCTTGCATTAAATCTGTTTCTCGAGTAAGCACTGACACAGAATGACTGACCAATCATATGCTTGGATGGAGAAACCTGATAGTGGTTATTATTGAAAGTCGAGAGCTGGGGATTTAGCTCAGTGGTTCCTCCGCCTGCCTCCCCATTACCACACACAAAAGAAAAAGTTGATGAAGGGTAGTTGTTCCCAAATTAACGCATTTAGTATAATTCTACTTGATAATAAAATTATTAATTTCTGAAATTCATTTGGCCTGTGGGAGATGAATCAAGAAAATTTGAAAACATTTCACAACTCTGGTCTGCTACATAGAATAAAAATTAGTGTCAACTAAAATAACAAACTTCATTCAGAAATAACCAGACTAATAGAAAAGAATTGAAGACCCAGATTAGAGCTTTCTATATATGATGTTTGGCCTATAAGTCCTACTTACAGTAATTCCCCAACATGAATGAATTCCATTCTGGGAAAACATTCATCAGATTTGTTCTTAAATCTGACAAAGTGAGTCTTATATAGTACATCTGTGAAAGTTCTCACTACACCTGTGAAATTTTGCAACTTGAATATTCGTCAGTTTGAGACTTACCATAGTTGGGAAGAAGTAGGCTTTTAAATCAGTGGTGGACTGATTATTTTCAGTTTGGAAGTAAACTTCAATTTTATAAGCAAATTCTAAGTGGTGAATATTTTAGGTGTGAAAATTTATACAAATACTATTATAAAATATTGAGTTTTTTACAAGGACATTAGGATTGGAAGCCAATAAGAGAACAAAATTGATTACATAAAATGAAGAAGTTAATTTTATGACAAAGTATTTTATCAGCTTTATTAAGAAAACCTTATTAAAAGAAAAACAACAAGCAACTTTAACACTTATTTTCGAAAGTTTAAATGCTTGAAATAGAAAATGAAAGCTTCTGATTTTCTGTTCTGTGTGAAAATGTGTGTATAGGTGGGAAAATTTATAAATTTTGATAATTATTTATAATAAAATGTTTTACTTTCTTTTTTTGTGGTACTGGAGATTTTACCCAGGGCTTTTGGACTTACTTCATTACTTACTTTCTTATTTATTTGTACACAAAATCTCACTAAGTTGTCCAGGATGAGCTCAAGCTTATGATCCTCCAGCTTCAGCCTAGCAGCATACTGGGATTACAGGAATATACCATCATGCCAGGGCTTTCTATTTTAGCTTAAGGAAATCTGTGAAAAATAACCTCAGTTCAAAAAATGTTCTTTTTTTAAAAAAAGTCTTTGTCAACCAAATAAAAACTATATCTTGTTTAAAAACTGTTCTTTTTTTAATGGAAGAGTGTTTTTGTGTTAACAAGTACTGTTAATGTGTTTCTTTAAGAATTATGGCTATCTGGAACATTTTCTCTAATCACATTGTTGCCATCACTAAATAATATTTACTAAAGTAGATACAGAAGCAATGTTGATGCTAGGAAATTGTGCAAGTCAATTTAGTAAAGATATAATACCCAAACTGGGCTTCAGCCTTAGGAAAGGAACCAAGGGTAATGTCACAATAAAGATATATCAGCTTCTTACCCTTCTTGATTTTATTAGCATATGATCCTACAATGTGGACACATAGTGTAGGATGTGCCTACATTGTGCCCACTGTGTGCCCACATTGTGGCTGAAAGAAAGCTGGCACAGAAATCAGTTACAGAAGCCAGTAACTTTATTGAGAGAAGGGTACATAAAGTATAGAAAAGATGTCAGGGAAGTACAAATACCTGTGACCATAGTATAGGAAAAAAATGGAATTCATGAATCTGATTCAAACAGATATCCAAGAGATTAAAAATTCTATCAAAAGTATACCCAGCAGAATGAACCAATGTCAGGGCAATATATGATATAGAAGACAGGATTGCAGTTAGAAATCATGAAAAGAAAGATTTCTCCTTTTTTTGGTACTGGCGATCAAACTCGGGTCCTTGTGCTTGCAGAGCAGGCAGCAGAACCACTGAGCTAAATCCCTGGCCTAAAAGATTTTTTAAAAATAGCAAGGGACAAGAAAAAAATCAATCTATCAGGTGCTAAATGACAGCAGAATAACATAAGACCAGAATCAATGAAAATTCAAGAGATAGCACAAAGGACATTAAGAAAAACTGTTCACAGAAGTAATGGTGGAAAACTTTCAAAGCATGGAAAAAGAATTTGGCATACAGATGAGTGAGACATACAGAATTCCAATTAGCCATGTTTAAAAATAGAAAACTTCCCCAAGAAACTAATGACACATCCTATGACAGTTACCTCATCCAAGCAAGTCACATGCACATACCTAACTTTAAGAGGCTGTGTGTCTGGAAGGAGACAACCACAAATCTTGATAAGTACCAACAGAGTCAATCAGGAAGCAGGGGCTGGGGATTTAGCTCAGTGGTGCTGGCACCTGCCTCACAAGCCTAAGGTCCCAAGTTTGATCCCTGGTACCAAAAAAAAAAAAAAAAACATAGGAAGCAAAGTCAATAGGTTTTATTCATTCAGTCCTTGTTTTTCAAGCCACAGGGTGTTTTCATTTTGTTTACATTTCTAGAGTGTCAGGATGCCTGAGTGGTCTAAGGCACCAGACTCAGGTTCAGCTTTTTTTTTTTTTGGTACCAGGGATTGAACTCAGGACCTTGTACTTGCAAGGCAGGTGTGGTGCCACTGAGCTAAATCCCTGGCCCAAGTTCAGCTTTTTTGTTTTTAATGAAAAAAATATTGAGAAGACAAAAAAGTAGAAAGACATGGGGTTTTTTTGTTTTTTGGATTTTTTTTCACCGGGGATCGAATTCAGGACCTTGCTCATGCAAGGCAGGCAAGGTGCCTCTGAGCTAAGCCCCAGCCCAAAGACATCTCATGTCGTTTGAATAGAAGAATTGATAAAATTAAAATGTTCATATTACTGAAAGCAATCTACACATTGAAGATAAATTCCTACCAATGACATTCTTCAGAGAACTAGAAAAAAAATTTCTAAAGTTTATATAGAATCACAAAAAAGGAAAGAGGAAGAGAGGGAGGAAAGTATATATGTAGCACCTGAGTGAGGAAAAAGTATGCAAGGCTAAACAGAAAGGAAAGTTGCTCTCAAGGGATGGGCTTTGGGGAAGGGAGGGAGAAGGAAGCATAGCTATGTCTTTTCATTTTTACTTTTTTGTTCTCCATTCTTAAAAAGTTTATTTCTCTTCACTTAAGCTGACTGGCACAATTGGAACAACTATTAACCCTCTCTGGCTCAAGCTCTCCCAATAAATCCTCAAGATTATGCCAATCAGTCAGAGGCAACTGGAAATGTCATGTCGGTGCTGAAAGAGCTGCAGGAGCTAGGGACGAATGAAACTATGGAGTCAGTCTGGTTGCCAGCTTCTTCCTGGCCCTGAGTTTTTGGGAGCAGCCTTCAGGGGCTGCAACTTTCAAGAAGATGGCAGAATGGTGAGCAGCAGAGAAACAGCCTTTCCAACATTTGGAATCCAGATGTGAGAATATAGTAACATGAGGAAGAGAAGGAAGAGGGAAGTGCCTGGGACCCAGCAAGGATCTGAAGTGAAAATTAGAGCCTATGGGGACAGCAAAGAAAGAGACTTCAGTGCAGAAAGAGGGAGGTGGCAAGAGCTCCTCCCTGATCCCCAGCTTGAGGGGTGGGAAGGGCAGCTCAAACCTGCAGATCCATGGTGACTACCAGTAAGCCCACAGTTCTCCATGGAGAAATGCACCTGTGGAACAGAGCTGTGGATGCTGAAGACTGCAGGGGCTAGTGAGTTATTCAGGTACAGATGTCCCTGCAACTAGCTGGTCACCATTTTAGAAAGTGATCAACCAGGGCCAGGGATTTAGCTCAGTGTTTCCGGCACCTGCCTCGAAATCACAAGGTCCTGAGTTTGATCCCCAGTACCCCCAAAAAAGAAATAGAAAGTGATCAACTGAACTCAGAGCAGCTGCAGGTTGGCTCCATCTAGTGGCTTCCAGTGTTGGAGTGAGGCAAAGTCAAATTCAACCCAGCAGGAGGTCAGAGAGCCAAGTTCAAGCTGGCAAAAGGCACTTGGAGTGTGGTGGGCTAAACAACTCCGGTCTCAAGTCACAGCCAGAAACCAGAACTTCAGTGGAACTAAAGCCACAGGTTTGTGGGGATTATCCACCACCATCATAATTCTACTGCTGGCTTGCTGGGATCAATCAAGACAGATCTAGATTTATCTGTGCCCTCTGTCTACCACTGACAACAGAGATACACCCTGAAATAGACATGTTTTTTCCTTCTTTTCTTCCTTCCTTGGCTTTTCTTTTCTTTTCTTTTTGTTTTTTTGGTACAGGGATTGAACTCAGGACCTTGTGCTTTCGAGGCAGGTGGTGGAACCACTGAGCTAAGTTCCTAGCCCATCTTGGCTTTTCTTAAAACTTATTTTTTTCTCTTTTTCTTGATTGTCTGTTCTTGATTTATACAGATGTGAACATTGTTTCTAGTTTTTGTTGCTATCATTTCTTCTGTTCTTGTTTCAGTTTCTTCATTTATTCCCTCTTGTCTTTTTTACCAGTTCCCAAAGCTTATATAAACTTCCTTTGTCCTCCAGCCTTTCTTCTAATCTCTTTCTTTTCTTCTAGTTCTCTATTTTTTCTCCTAACTTCTTTTAAATTTTCTCTACTGAGAGTAAAACTCCATATTGAGGAGATATTTACTATATAAAATTTTCTGGTTTTTTATTGTTACATAACTACAAACCTCACTTATACAGTTAAAAGTGGCAAATTAAGACTTACCACAGTGTGCCATTTTCTAGGTTGTGTTTGTGTTATTGTTATTGCTGATTTTACTACTTTTCTTTTTTTTTTTTTCATACCGGGGATCGAACTTGGGTCCTTGTGCTTGCGCAGCAGGCAACAAAACCACTGAGCTAAATCCTCAGCCCTTGATTTTACTACTTTAGCCATGGTGACATAATTGTTCCTGTGGGACTTCATAACTCTGTAATCATAAAACTCCCCTAGCCCCAACTGTGAGTAAATAGATAAGGATGCTTGTTAGTTCGGGGACACTAGATAAGATCTGTATCAGCCATAATTATTCAACTCTTTGCTATCTATAGAACAATCTACAAAACATCTGCTGACCATCAGTACATGTCAGGCTAATTAACATACAAATGTAAGACCACTAACCTTTGTTCCCTCTTCTGTAAATTTCGCCTGTTAACTTCCCTGCAACCCCCCTATAAAAAGAGCCTCGGACTCTGGGCTGATCGCCTCTCTAAGCTACTTTGCTTTGGGAGTGCTGTCTGGCCAGAGTAAGGTCTGTTTCACTTTCCAACTTGTCCGGTGTGTTCCTTCCCGGGTGTTCTTCGCTGCAGTCAGCTCCTTGGAGCATTTGGTAAGGCCCTTGGTCTTACATTCTGGAGGCACCGCTGGGATCCCTGGGTGTGCTTCACTATAGTCAGCTCCTCGGAGCCTTTGGTAAGGCCCCCAGTCTTACAGTTCCAATTAGTTGTTCTTCATTGTATGCCAAGACTGAGGTTACCTGAGGGTCATAAAGAATACTATAGACTGATGCCCACCAGCAAGCAGCTCAGGTGAGCAGGCTGAGGTCTCTGGCCATCTGGAGCCCCACTCCATCCAGCTCATCACGTCCACCTGTGACCAGTGAGACAATAGGGACACCTTGGCACGCCCACTGGCAAACAGCTTAGCTGTGTGGGAGCCTGCAACTCCCCACCCTGGGCCTCTGGCCTCCTGGCTCTGCGACTATCTGGTTGCATACTACAGAGGCACAGAGGGGCATAAAGGACATTGTCATGAGCTGCAGAAGTGAACAACAGATAGAGCCCCTCTCTCAGGCTACTTGATGAAAACTGAAGCCCATTGGAAAAGTGAAGAGAATCTCTGCAATAAAGGCACGCCAAACCACTGTACTTGGTAAATTGGAGGGATGATCACCTCCCATCAGAACCTGGACTATCTTCAGGGGAAGGGCAGCTGGAACCTGCTGTAGAACCTTGCAGAGTTCAACCCTGCAGGAGGACACGGAGCTCAACTTGGAACTTGCAGCCAGAAATCTGCCTGAATTTCATGGGTCTGCGACTGATTTGCTGAGACTCATTGACTTATATCTGTGCACTGCTGCCCACATTGTCTATTGTGATAGCAGAGACACACCCTGAAGGAGTTCCTTCATTTTTATCTTTTATTTGTTATTTTCAAAATTATTTGTTGGGAGCAATGCTACATAATTCTAGGGAAAAATCATTTGAGTAGGCCTAGTTTCCTGCCTACAGCCCAGGTAGGACATTCCAGACATAATTGCATTTTGGCCTCTGGTGACAACTGAGACCTCAGTGATTCACCGCCCCCCCCATGCTGCAATCTCCAGGACAAGACCACACCTGCGGGAGATGCCAGGGAGGAACCAAATCTTCATCTGCATAGTTCCTCATTGTTCTTAGATTTCCACTGCCCCCCAGCCTTTTGTTGCACCTTGTTTATCCCAATGGGAAGTACTGAACTCTATATTTCACTTGTTACGTCTGTTTCCCCATGTACTGAATAAAAGGTGCTGCAAGCTAGGGGGCTTTTGTCTTTGCTGCCCAGAGCATCACTGATCAGACCCAAAGCTCAGCTTCTTCTCAGTCTCATTTGTCTACCTTTCCTGTAATTCACCGTGTGCTGCCATGGCTCACAGGAGACTAGGACTTACTGCAGAGGTTCTGGTAACGTCCCCTTCCCCTGTTCCCTACAATTATTAGTAGTATTTTTTGCTCTTATTTATTTATTTATTTTGGTACCAGGAATTGAACTTGGGATCTTGTGCTTGTGAGGCAGGTGCTGGAACCACTGAGCTAAATCCCTGGCCCTTTTGTCCTTATTTTTAATTTTTTTTCTACTCTTTTAAAATTTTTCTTTTTCTCTTTTTTCTTTCTTTTTTGTTTTCTTTCTCTCTCTCTCACTTGCTCCCTTGCTGTCCCACATTGTTCTTCATCTTTGTGTTCCTGTTCTGCCCCTAATTTGTGTTTCTTCTTTATTTTTCTTTCTCTCACCTGTGTCCTCTGGCCTCACTGCTAACCTTCCCCTATTCTTCTACCGACCTATGCCTCCCTCCCCAACTCTTTCTAACACCCCAGTCCGAAAGGTAAAGTTGCTATATTGAAGAGTTTATTCACTATAAACATATGATTGGTTGGTCCTTGATTTTTATTTAATTCACACAGTTAAAGATGATAGATTAATAACTATCACAAATTGTCATTTTCTAAGATGTATTTGATGCTATGGTGTTGCTGATTGTATCACTTGGGCTAAGGTGTTGTGATTGATCTAATCAGTTGTCCTTCCTGGTATAATGAAAATGAGACAGCCTCAGAGTCATTAGAGACTCAAAACCTAAAGATCAGCTTATCTGGAAGACATCTCTGAGAAACAGTCATTTCATAAGGGTTCTAACTACAAGCAACAAAGATACTTACAATAAGCAATTTCAAAGTATCAACCCAGGAATTAAACCAAGGAAAATATGAAAAGCAAAAATTAGAAGACATTTAAGCAAGGCACAAACCCAGACTTCCACCCTACAAAAGGCAAATAAATTCTGGGAGAAATGAGGTGAAAAAGTCAGATAACCAACCACTTGGACACCCTGAACTGATAGCATGGGAAGTACCAAAGCAGATGAATGAGGCCCTAGAAAAATTAAAAGCAGAAATAATTTCCCAGATAACTACAGAGATGGTGAGCAGAGTGAGACATAATTAGAGGCTCTAGAACACAGATAAAAAAATAGATGAGTTCAGAAACATGCTGGAAGCCATGAATGCCCAGTATAAGAAAGAAATAGAAACCATGATCACCCAGGATAAGAAAGAAATGGAATCCATGAAACAGATTCAAACAGATATTCAGGAGATTAAAAACTCCATTGAAAGTATGCACAGCAGATTAAGGGAATGTGAAGATAGAATATCAGATATAGAAGACAGGATCGAGGTTAATCACCATGAAAACAAA
>NW_004624773.1:15780867-15793559 GCF_000247695.1 Heterocephalus glaber
ACAAGCTTAAGGACCTGAGTTCGATCCCCGGTACCAAAAAAAAAAAAAAATACAGAGAAAAAATTTTTGTTCTCTGTTCTGGACATTGTTTTCTCTGTGTTCTTTTTCTCACTTCTTTTTTTCTTTTATTTCCTCCTTATCTTTTAAATTTTTCTATGTATATTCTTCATATTATTCCTTTTTTCTTTTGTCTTCTCTTTCTCATTTGTTACTTTTATGTAATTTTATAAAAATCTTTCTGCTCTATATTAGGATCCTTTGTCCAACTTTTTTCTCCTCATCTCTCATTGCTTAATATTTCAAAATTTTTTTTGCTTTCTCCTGTATCCAACCCTCTGTCTTTAATAGTATAAACTTTAAGTTTTATTAATCTTTAGATAGTTAGCTATGTTACTACTATTGATTCTTTTTTATCATTAGTGGAGGTATAGTTTTGAAGTCAATATTTGATTTGTCTTAGGGTTTATATTATAATTGTAGATTTCTAAGGTTAAGGGTGGTACATTAATTGTTCTCATTAAATATCTATCTCTGTTTTGTCTTGGATGATATTAATGTCGTTGATTACTTCATATCGCCAGTGGTACATAGTTGTTGCTCTTAATAGCTTTTCTTTGTATGCCAATACCTGAATAATCTTTGTGACAATAACAATGTTTTAGTTCATTCTTGGAGATCCAGGAGTTGGACCAATTACACTGTATCCCTCCTCTCTCATATTAACAGATATGATCAGATCTTGGAATAGAGGCAGAGGACTATTGTTAGCCATGCACTGAGTGCATCATTTAAAAAAGATTAAAGAGATCTTCATGTTAGCAATAAAGTCTTCCTATTATAAGCAATTGCATACCCAAGCATAAAATAAATGAAAATGAATAAATCAACAATAAAAAAATAGAAATATGAGAGGACAAGGAAACAAAATGCCTCCCAAAACTCTCAATTCTCACAAAGCTTAGCTATAGGGCATTGAGAGGGAGGAAAGCAAAAGCCACCCAGGTGAGTTATTTGAAGGGATAACAGAGGAGATTAAAAAACAGATCAATCTTGGGCCGGGGATTTAGCTCAGTGGTTCTGCTGCCTGCCTCAAAAGCGGAAGGGTCCAAGTTTGATCCTGGGTACCAAAACAAAACAAACAAAAAAACCCAGATCAATCTTATGCTTGGCAGGTTCACAGAAAGTATAACTGATCAGATAATGGAGGTAATAAAAAAAAAACAAGCTGCACGTGATGGTGTAATTCCAGCACTTGACAGACTGAGGCAGGAGGATCACCACTAGTTTGAGGCCAGCTTGGCCTACTTAGTGAGTTCAAGGCCAGCCTGAACTACATAGCAAAACCCCATTAAAAAAAATACAACCTGTGGGTTTACAGAAGACACTAATAAAAAGCTAGCTGAGGGCCAGAGATTTACCTTAGTGGTGCCACCGCCTGCCTCGAAAGCGCAAGGTTCTGAGTTTGATCCCCTGTACAAAAAAAAATAGCTAGCTGAGCTACACAAAATGATAGAGAATATGAATCACCAGTCTAGCAACAAACTAAACTCCATGAAAAAGTTCCAAACAGAAATCCAGGAGATTAAAAATTATTTAGGAAGTATGGGCAGCTGATATGACCTATGAATGCCAGATTAGGATTAGGATATCAGATTAGAAGATAGGGATGTAAGGGTCGGGGATTTAGCTCGGTGGCGCTGTGCCTGTCTTGGAAACACAAGGTCCTGAGTTCGATCTCCGGTACCAAAAAAAAAAAAAAGAGAGAGAAGATAGGGTGGCTTTCAAATACCAATTACTCAGAAATACCTTAAAAACAAAAAGAGAACATGAAAAATGGATTCAACAGCTGCTAGATAACACAAAGAAGAATAATCTAAAACAAATTGGAATAAGTGAAAAATCAGAGGACAGCACAAAGGGCATAAAAACCAGTTTACAGAAATAATAGCAGAAAACTTTCAAAATGTGGGGAAAGAATTAAACATACAGATAAGTGAGGCATAGAAAACCCCAAATAGCCATGATCAAAAGCAAACCTCTCCACATCACAGTCATAATCCCAGAAGTCCAACACAGGGATAGAATCTAAACTGCTATTAGAGAAAAGAAATGAGCCACATATAAAGGTAAACCCATTAGAATTACACCAGATTTCTCAACACAAAACTTAAAGGCCAGGAGCACTTAAGGTGAAGTGTTTGGAACTCCAAAAGATAACAACTTCTAATCTAATTTATATATACCATAAAACTTTCTTTCAAAATTGATAAAAAATAAAGTATTTCCATGATAAAGAGTACCTTAAGAAATTCATGAGCACCAAACTCATGCTACAAAAAATTGTCAACGATATCCTAGAAAGATACATAGAAGCAGCAATGCCAAAAAAAAAAAAAATCTAACAGAATACATACACAAGGCAGGGTGAGCAGTTAAGCAGGAAGTGGGGCCAGGGAAGGAAATCAGCAACAGGAGAATAATGCAATGACAGGAATAAGCCAGTACCTTTCAGTAATAACTCTCAATATGATCGATCTGAATTCCCCAATCAAATGGCACAGATTGGCAGAATTAATCATGAAACAAAACTCAACAATATGCAGAATGACCCACTGTCACAAATAGACACATAAACTGGACAAAAAAGAAAATCAACAAAGAAATATCAAGGTTGAACCGAATCTTTGAGCAAATGGACTTAATAGATTGTTCCACACAACAACAATAGAATACATTCTTCCTAGGAGCACTGGGACTTTCTTCAAAAGAGACCACATGCTAACCCATAAATGTTTAAGTAAATGCAAAAGAACTGAAATTATCCCATGAATATATTAACTCATAATAAAACTAGAAATCAATGCTGAAAGAAACCACAGAAACTATACAAACACATAGAAATTAAATGATACTCTTTTTTTTGTATATCCTTTTATTGGTACATTTTAGATGTGCAATATAATGACATTCATCATTGGAGATATGCACCTTTACATACTCTCTTGGTTCTTATTTTTTCCCCCTTCCCCTGCCCTCCCTTCAACCCCTCCATCCATCCCTATTTACAAAGACTTTGTTTCCTTTTTTTCATTTTCTCATATTAATTCCATTCTCTTCTTTCCTTTCCCCTACCTCTCCCACTTAATAATACTCTTTTGAACCATAAATGGGTCACAGAAAAAAAAAAATCCAGGAAGAAACTAGAGCGTTCCTAGAATCAAACAACAATTCCAGTACAACATACCCAAACCTATGGGACATAATGAAAACAGGCCTAAGAGGGAAGGATATGGCTGTGAATACCCACATCAGAAAAACATAGCAAGTCCAAATAAATAAATGGAGTACTACTCTGGCACAGAGAAGGATAACCTTGAGTCATTTGTAGGAAAATGGATGCACCTTGAGACCATAAAGTTAAGTGAAAGAAATCAGACACATAAACTTAAATATCACATGGTTTGTCTTATTTGAGAAACTGAAAATATAAATGATGAGCAAAATAAAACACAGATAATGAGGGAAAAAAGATGGCAAATCAGGGAGGGAGGGTAGCAAAAATGTAGCAGGCGTGAGAGAAAGCAGGGGAAAAGGGTTGTAAAAAGATTAATATGTATTATGTATATGTTCCAACTTCTCACAATGAATATAATCATTATGTACTACATTCATGTACTAAAAAAATAAATTAGCTTAGGCTATGGATGTAGCCCAGTGACAGCGTTGCCCTACAAGCATGAGGGCCTAGTTGTGAACTCTGGCACTGCAAATTAAATACAAAAAAATAAAGTTACCTTATGTGTTTACTTGTTCATTGTCTGTCTCTCCTGTTGGACAGGAGGCCATGTGGCAGCCCACAACCAAGAGCTGACAAAGGCATAGTCCCAGCCATCACCTTCACTCCCTAAGCTAAGGCTGTAGCCCCTGATCTCTGCTCCAACACTTCTTCCCCTCTTGCCATCTGTGTTAGTTTGTGAGGACTGCCATAAAGAAGTGCCAGAAACTGGGTGGCTGAACCGCAAAATGTATTGTTTCACACTTGTAGAGACTGATGTCTGGAGTCAGAGTCTCACAGGGCAAGGCTTTCTCTGAAGGCTCCAGAGGAGAATTCTTCATCTCTTTCAGCTTCTGGAGCTTGTTTGCAATCCTTGGTGTTGCCTGACTCACACCTGCCACACTTCCATCTCTGCCTTGCTTGTCACATGGCCTTTGCTTTTTGGTAACTGTGTCTGTTCTCCTTTTGAAAGGACACCAGTCATAGTGCATCAAATGTCCACCCCATTCCAGTATGATCTCAACTGATAATATCTGTAATGACCCTATTTCTAAAAATGTTCACTTTTTTTTTTTTGCCAGTGCTCAGATGAAACTTAAGGTAGTATACATGCCAGGCAAGTGCTCTAGCACCAAACTACATCCCTATACACAAAGAGGTCACATTATAAAGTGACGGAAAATAGGAATGTTATAGCTTGTATCTAGATGTCTCCCCAAAGCCTCACACAGTCATAGGCGGGGCTTTTTGGAGGTGGCTGGATCTAAGGAGAGTGATGCTGGGACCAAGGATGAGATGCTACAATTAAGGCTGTGAGTGCTATTTGCCCTAAAGTTAGGTAGCCTAGATAAGATATAAGGCACAGAAAGCTACGTATATTGGCCTTGAGGACACATTCTGCTTTAACCAGTTCCCTACTCATAAACACTTGCTGCTTCTCTTCTTTGCTATTCCCTAAAACACAGGCTGGAGATTTATATTCTATGCTGAATCCTCCATCGTCTTCAAGTCTTCCTTCAGAGTACATTGTCAATGAACCCTTATAGAAAAATGGAATGGATAAGTGAATGAATGGACGGATGAATGAACAAATAATGATTGAACAACTAACGAACCAACAATGAATAAGGGAGTTCTACAGGGAGGCCATAAACAGAATGCCAGTATAATGTACTGTGAGCTGGTAGCACCAGGTGGCGCTGCAGGCGGCGGTCGTGATTGAAAAGGAAGGCTGCGCCGCTCTTGCAGTGCGCGCTGGCGGCGGTGTCGGGACGGGCTTGTGGGGTAGGTCGAGTCATATGACCCGCTCGGCTTCCTGACTCCGGCCGCCGCCGCCCTCCCGTGTCTGCCAGGGTCGCTCCAGGGTTCTCTGGAGCCGTTAAGGGGTCCAGGCCGAGGCTCGTTCGTGTGGAAGTCGTCTCCGTCGCCGTTTGCCCGCCCTCCCTCCTGTCCTCTCCAGGCCCTTACCATGCTGGCTCTCATCTCCCGCCTGCTGGACTGGTTCCGCTCGCTCTTCTGGAAGGAGGAGATGGAGCTGACCCTCGTGGGGCTGCAGTACTCCGGCAAGACCACCTTCGTCAATGTCATCGCGGTGAGCACCCGCCAGCTCACCGCCTCGGTTTCTCAGCCAGCGAGCCGGCTGGGCCCCTCCCTCCAGGCCAGACTTAGGCCCTCCGCTCTCTGCGTGAGGGATCGGTGGCGTGAGAGGGGGCTGCCCAGCCGGCTTGTCGCCTCTCGGGGGCCAGGAGTTGGGAATTTCCTGGGGCTGGCAGCAGCGGAGATTGTGAATCGGAGATCAGCAGCTGAAGGCTTAATTACATTTAGCCTTAAAAGGACTGTGCCTTTAGTGCGGCCGATGCTTTGAAAGGGTTAAATCGAGCTTGTCACATTTTCAAAGTGTGTGTGTGTGTGTAGGGGCTGTTGTGGTTTCCCTCCCTTGTGGTCTGTGCCAGTAGCCAGAGGGTTAACTCCAGTCTGTCACTTTCTTAAGGGTGGGATTTTGGCGAGTCTGTTTTTTTGAGAAAGCAAAAGAATGAAGAGCCTCTCTTAAGTTGCCACTTGGGACCCATTGTGAAAGCAGGAGACCAGTGTGGCCGCCTTCCTGGATGCTGTAGGCCGCTTGACCCGTCTTATTTATTTTCACTTGTGCGAGGGTCGAAGACCAGGCTGATTACTGAGCTCATGGATAGAAGATAGGGAGGGACAGACAATTCCACCTAGTCCGCACTAGTACCTAGTTTTATTAAGTCGAGGAGTAAGAAAGTCTTTGATTTTCCAGAGCTCTTTGTTTTAAGCTAGTTGCTAAGATGGATCTGCAGTAAGCATAAAGTTTTATCTTGAGAAACAGTGGTTAGGCGTTTCTCACTTGGAGAGAAGGGAAGGGACTAGACAGGAACATAGCTCAGGCTCAGGGAATGGGTGTCTGGGAGGGAAATTGCCGTGAGAACTTGTAAAATGTGTTTATTCAGCCCTGATTGAGTAGAAAGATGGTTATTCAGTTTTGCCTCTTTTGTTGGAGAAGAAATAGTGAAAGATTTCTCTTCAATCCTGACTTAGACACCAAAAGTTGATCTGATTGAGTCTTTGAAGATTTTGTACTTGCCAGGGCTGAGTTTGAGAACGGTTCTGAAGAGAGATGGGAGCGCTTCTTCCACCTTTTAGATGACAATCCTTATTTAACAGGCAACTAGCTGTCAGACTGGTTTGGTTACACCAGTGATTCAAACACGGATGCTTTCTTGGAGAAAATAGGTAGCTTGTGACTCTTAGTCCTTGCTGTAGTAGAGTAACAGGGATGAGTAAGACTTGGAGAAAACAATAGATTAACAGAAATCCAAATCTTTTTTGAAGAATGTTGCATATAAGTACAGTATTAAGAAAAGTGCCTACTTGTGTGGCTCCTTTTGTAATATCTTTTTTCTTGGAATGACTGTCTTTTGAACCGGTGTATCTGAGAGTGCTACTAAAACTAATAAGGCAAAACAAACTTTAGGGAATGTACTCATATTAGAGCTTTTATATGATATGGAGGCTGGGCGTGGTGGTGTGTGCCTATAATCCCAGTACTGAGGAAGTTGAGGTGGGAAGATCGCTGAGAGTTTGGAGCCTGTGTGGGCTACATAGTGAATTCAAGGCCAGCCTGAACTACATAGACCCTTTCTCAAACTAAACCAAGTAGAAACAGAAAACCAAGAACCTTTGTATGATATGGAAGAGGTGAGGCCTTTTTTAGCATGAGTGGAATGAATTTTCTGATATTTCTTTGAGATAAGAATTGGAGTCACCTTATAAATCCTATCTCTTTGGCAAGATTGATTTAATTTACAATAGGTAAGTGTGTTACTACAATCAGTTGTATTTGTTGCAGAGAAGTAGTTATGCGTGGAGAACCTAAGAATGTTGAATAAATCTTTGAGAAACTTCTTGATTTTTATGCTTATGTCTTTAATAGGTAGTATAGTTTAATATAAGCATGGATTCTGATGTCAAGATACTCTGGATTTGAAATCTGCATCAGCCCCTTAGCAGCCTTGTATCCTTTTTGAGCCTTTGCTTTCTCATCTGTTAAATGCAGATAGTAATGCATCTTACAGTGTTCCTCTGAGGATTAAGTGGATGAAAAATGTTAAGTGGCTAGCACCATGCCTGCCGGGAGGAATAGGTTACTAGTAACGGTTGTTATTTATAGTGGCTCTACCCATTTAATGCAGAAACTGAAAAGTATTGAGAAGGGACTCTCAGGATATTTCCAAATGTAGACTACAGTGGTGTATTTATGGTTTGTGTAAACATCACATGATGGTCCCCGACTTTTACATTACATTATTTTACTTAATACCATTAGGAAAACTTCTGCAAAGTTATTCAATTCACAGTAACCCTGCCGCTCCACTATTAATATTAGACTATTCTTTTTGAATTATAATCGTATAGATAGGTTCTGGTTTTTTGTTTTTTGTCGGGTTTTTTTGTGTACTAGTGGTTGAATCCAGAGCCTTTGCACTAAACTACATCCCCAGCTCTTTTTTTATTTTTCATTTTGAGACAGTGTCTCACCAAGTCAGTAAATTGCCCAGAGTGGGCTAGACTTTGAGATCATCCTGCCTTAGCTTCCCAGAGTGGTGAAATTTCAGGCATTGACCACCATGCCCTAGGGATAGGTCCTGTTGAGAGAAATAAATCAGGGGCGGGGATTTAGCTCAGCGGTGCTGCCGCCTGCCTGCCTGCCTGCCTGCCTGCCTGCCTGCCTCGAAAGCACAAGGACCTGAGTTGGATCCTTGGTACCAAAAAAAAAAGAGAGAAATAAATTGATCACCACACACAAAAAAGTGAGGATATGTTAATTAACTTAATTATCCCAGATTGAATATATGTATCAACACATCACACTATATCCTGTAAAAGTAATAATTTAAATAAGGAAAAAGCTGGACTGTACTTGGTGGTACCCTTTAAAATACTGAAGGGGATACCTTGATAAATTTCATCCCTTTTTTTTTTTTTTCCTTTGAGACCAGGTTCCACTATGTAGTTCAGGCTGGCCTTGAACTCACTGTGTAGCCCAGGCTGGCCTTGAACTCTGCAGAGATCCTCCTGGCTCAGCCTCTGAAGTGCTGGGATTATAGGCATGTGCCATCTTCTCCTGGCCATCCCTTTTTTTTTAAGTACTGGGGATCAAACTCGGGACCTTGCACTTGCAAGGCAGGTGGTGGCACCACTGAGCTGAATCCCCAGCCCTGGCCATCGCTTTTTTTTAAACCTCAGACTGTAAACTAATTTATGAGTCATATGGAATATATTGAAAGTGAAGAAAAGGATAATGATCAAAGGGTTATAGATTTTTAGATAGAAGCAATGCATCTAAAGCAGTAAAATTGGCAATCATCTTTTTTTTAAAAAACCAAATACACAATTTTTTTGTGCAAGAAATGTTTGATTTGTAGAAATCACAAATGTGTTGAGCAGTGTGTGTCATTTAGAAAACTGGCCATTTATTCTGATTCACCAAGTAAGTTCCCAGATGTGAAAAGACAATTTCTTTTTGTAAAAAGTTAATTTTATGTAAATAAATCAAATGTAATTGGATAATTAAATACAGATTCATGAAATTTAAATGTCGCTACATTTACCTTAATGTTCTCACTGGCTTGAACCATTGGTGATATTTGCATGACTGTTTCATCGGGTGGCTTATACCATAGGCGTTACAAACAGATTTCATCACTGTTGTTAATCTGTTTACTAATAAAATTAATAAAAAGCTATATGATGGGACATTCATGCCTGTAACATGGGTGGATCAAGCTGCCCAGCAGTGTACAAACCATGGCCTGGTTGTGAACATGTTAAGGTTTAATAAATGTAATTTATCTTGCTCAAAAGGTTTGTGAAGCTGAATTACTTACATGTAGGATTTGATGCAATTCCACAAAATTAGGCTGTTTATTTACAGAGATATTCAATGTTAAGATTTACTGAAGTGGGGCTGGGGATTTAGCTCAGTGGTTTCGCTGCCTGCTGCTCAAGGGCAAGGACCCAAGTTTGATCCCCGGTACCAAAAAAAAAAAAGCTAAATAAAGATTTACTGAAGTGAAATCTCTTTTCATCTAGTATTTTATGAGGAGCCATTTGAAATACAAAATATTTCATTTTTGATGTTACAGAAAGAAACACCCCCTTTAAAACACCCTGAGCAAGTGATGTGATGCACTCTGTCATCCCAGCACTCTGAGAGACTGAGTAAGGAGGATTTAAAGTTCCTCCCCAGGGTGGGTAACTTAGCACCTTAATGAGACCCTGTCTTAAAATACAAAAATAGAAGGCTGGGGATGTAGCCCAGTCCAAACAACTTGAGTTCAATTCCCTCTATTTGCCTCCCCAACACCCCTAGATCTTAATTTTCTGATTAGAGTGAGAATGAAATGTCCTTTGGTGAATATTCTAGCAGTTATTGCATAACAAGTCATGTGGCCTGTATGTGTAATGTATGTTGCATAATCTTTGACTGGGATGCTTAGATAAGTTAAAACTGTATAGTTACTAAGAAATATTTAATATAATTTGCAAAAATATAGTTAAACATGGTTGTGGTGGGGGTTTTTGTGTTTTTTTGAGACAAGGCCTCACTGTGTATGCCCAAGTTGTATTTTGAGCCAAAGTTTGTTGGCATGTGATATTTTATGGTTGAACTCTTATGTACCCCAAGCTAGTGTTGAACTCATGATCCTCCTGCCTCAGCCTCTCCGGTGCTGGAATTACAGGCATGTGCTACAGCAGCTGACCACATTATATATTTTTTAAGTGGTTAGTGTTATAACAGTTTGCCTACACTTTTCAGATTGTTTCTAACCAGAATGGTTAATCCATGGGAATGTTTATTACACCCAAGATTTATAAGATATTTTGGAAGACTGTAGAAATCTGAATCTGTTATTTTTTTAAGAGTCTGTAGAAAAGTAGCCTAATTTTGCCATCATTTTACAGCTGTGGCTAGGATATCCAGAGAGGCTAAGTGAAATTCCAAGGGCAACAAAGCTAATAAGTAGCAGAGGGAGAATTAGAACTTAAGACCAATATACTTTCTACTTTTTCCACCCATTTTTTCGGATACGCATGAGGTTGGAATCATAGAACTGCACGTTGGGAGACCTTTAAAATTTTTTTTTTTTCTATATGTAATCTGCTCTCTTGGGTGTGCATAGTTTTTTTTTTTTCCAGTACTGGGGATTAAATTCAAGGGAACTCTGCCTCTGAGATACATACTCAGCCCTTTTTAATTTTTTATTTTTAGACAGTGTCTCACTAAATTTTTGGCATTACAGCCAGGAACCACAGTGTCCTGGTGTAGTTTTGTTTTGTTTTGTTTTGTTCTGAGAGAAGGTCCAGATTGTTCAAGCTGGCTTTGAACTTTTGATCCTCCTGCCTAGGCCTCCCAAGTAGCTGGGATTGCAAGTATGTGCTACCACATTGGCCCTGAAAGCATTATTATCACCTTCATAATTTATATATTTGCTCATCCCCTCACTATTAGACATTTGAGTGGTTTTTATGGTTTTGCTATTGTATATCAGTTTGATCTTCGATGAGTTCCAGAGTTGGCATTTGAACATATGTCACATTAATTAAATTGCTTTCCAGAAAGTGTGCACTGAGAAGACCTTCTGGATGGATTTCATGTATACAGTTGGACTTCAGCTAAGCACTTTGTGTTTGTAGGATAAAACATGATTAGTTTTGTTGAAATAAATTAGCAGTATCTTTAAAGTATCCTATTATGTACTGTTCTATTTCTCTGTTTAGTATGTTTTAAGAAGCTGTTTTTATGTTTCAGCAATTGGCAGGAGTGAGATTATAAAAAACATAAAATTAGTTTCTCTGTATTTTTTTTTTTTTTTTTTGGGTACCGGGGATTGAACTTGGGTCCTTGTTCCTGCACGCAGGCATTGAAACCACTGAGCTAAATCCCTGGCCCTTTTTCTGTATTCTTTGTAGACAAGCTATATAAATAGAAATATAGCTTATCTATCATGATACTAATTTGTTGTCAGTTTCTTGGTAGATTCCATATTCCAGAAATCTGATGTTTCCATGTTATCCTTTTTTTTTGGAGACAAGGTCTTGTGTCAAACTTGGGACAGTATTTTTGCCTCGCCCTTTCAAGTGCTGGGATTATGGCCATAACCCTTATTTTACCTCTTGAGACTGCATTTTTATGGTGGGTTGCACCCCCCACACAGACACACACATCATCTTTTCTGAGCCACAGTTTAAGGAAGTTAGCTGACTACACCCCTTTTTGTGGGTATAGTATATAAATTTTTAAATTTGTTACTTAAATATTGGTTATAATTCTAAACATTGCTTCATGCCCTTTAAGCTCATATTTGAGAAAACTTGAGATAAAAAATATTAAACTATTTCCATAATATTCAAAATGAAATGTTAAAGGTATTTAGTCTTTTCTAACAAATGGCAAAGCCAAAATCGAAATTACTAATGGAGTAATTTGTCTTTCTTCAAAGTCTAAACCACAAGCCTTACATTCTATTGTGCTATATTTTTAAGGTTATACTATTTCTTAAATTAGATATTGGATTTTGTATTTGGATCCATTTTCGGTTTGCCATACGTACATACATATATACATACATATATATATATTTTTACTGGCAAAATAATTATATGTTTCAGATATTTAAGTTGTGACATTTCTGCTTGGAAATTGAGGCCTTTTCTAAATTGGGTTATAAAAATGATCATTTGTTTTGAAGAACTTGAGTGATGATTGATAAAATGGTACTAAAAGCATTTTTAATACCAGCTTACTTGGTAATAAGTACTTTAGCATCTACCAAAATAGTATTTTGAGTCAAAGTTTGTTGGCATGTGAATGTTTTACAGTTGACTTTATTTGGAACATGTTTCATTGACTGTATGAATTAGAATGACATAGAGTTTAAGAACTGAGAGCAACAGACTACATAGGTTCATATCCTATTATTTTTGGAGACAGGGTCTCACTGTGTAGTTAAGGCTGGCCTTGAACTCACTACGCAGCCCAGCCCAGCCTCTGGCTCCCACATTCTGGGATTATAGGCTCGCAGTACCGTGCCTGGCTCTGACTTCTTGCATTTGTGCTAACTTTGGCAGGTTATTTAACCCCAGTGTCTTTTTCCCTATGTGTGAAACAGGAATAAAATAGTATCTATTTTATAGAGTTATTATGACTTTATACATACAAAACGCCTTTAACTGTTCAAACAAGGCACATAGGCAGTGCTTCATAAATGTTAGCTGCTGGATTACTGTAATATGATCTTGAGGGCAGAGATTTTTTCTTCCTCTAACTGCTGTATTCCAAATACCTGGAACAATGCCTAGCACATACCAGGGGCTCAAATATGTGTGATATATATAT
>NW_004624773.1:15793659-15809312 GCF_000247695.1 Heterocephalus glaber
TTTTAAAGAAAGGTCTCACTTTATAGTTCAGGCTCAACTTGAGGTCACAATGTAGCTCAGGCTGACTTCGAACCCAAGGCAATCCTCTTGCCTCAGCCTGTCAAGTGCTGGGACTACAGGCATGCACCATAATGCCCAGCTCAAATGGATACATATTATTCAAAACATGAAATTAAGCAAAAATTGGTGTTTATGATCCCATGTTCATATTTCAGTATGCACAGCAGAACATAATGTTAAGAATGTTCTGCCGGGGATTTAGCTCAGTGGTTCTGCCACCTGCCTTGCAAGGGCAAGGTCCCGAATTCAATCCCTGGTACCAAAAAAAAAAAAAAAAAATGGGTGTTCTGGAATCCAGCATGTTTGGATTTGAATATTGACTTGGCTATATATCACTTCTGTAAATGTTTCTGGGCTTCACTTTTCCTTTTTGTTTAAAATGAAGGTGATAATTAAACTGCCTCATAGAATATTAGTAGTAGTAGATGTAATTATTAGCTCTTATATTCCATTCCTGCTTAGATTTCACTTGATTACATTTCAAATATAAGTAGCTTTTGTTTAGGAAGTAACCCTGGGTTTGTTTAACTTTGAAAGAATTTTGAACATGTTGTAATTTATGGTGTTGAATTAAATTGATAGCAGAGATGGACCAATGGGAAAAATAGTGTAGCCTCCAGATAGGGTAGTAATGCCAAGCATGGTGGTGCTTGTCTATAATCCCAGCACTTGGGAGGCTGAAGCAAGAGAATTTCCACAAGTTCCAGGCCAGCCTGGGCTACATAGTATGTTCGAGGCTAGCCTGAGCTACATAGTGAGATGCTGTCTCAAAAAACAAAACAAAAGGTAGAAATTTTTTTCTTTTCATTTCTCCCCTTTATTACCTAGATAGAAACACCAGTATAATTCTGAATCTGTGTGCAGAGAGTGGGTATCTTGATTTTTTTTTTCTGGTACCGGAGATCAAACTCTCAGGACCTTGTATTCGCGAGGCAGGTGTGGCACTACTGAGCTAAATCCCTGGCAGGCATCTTGATTTTGTAAATCATCTCAAGGGAATATTTTTGTAATGAACAAAGAAACACATATGTACAGTTTTCTTGTGGTTTGCTGTAGGGTTCTCGGACAGCTATAACATACTTTATGAGACTCAGTCACACTTCCCAAAATGGGAATGGTTTTCCAGGAGGAAGAATCTTTTCTAGGGGAGCTCTTCTACTGAAATATCTTGGGAAGTATCCATTCTGTGCCTGCAGCCTGTATACCAATGTTGTCATCGCCATGGGTCACACATGGTGAAATTACTTAGCATTTGATGGAGCTAATCATATAATTGTCTTCCGTTTAGAAGCTGAAATTAGATTTTATATACTTAGTATAATATTACAGAATTTGTTGTGGAAACATTTCTGATCATGGATTTGGAATTGTGAGTTGTCCTTTTCCTTGGCTCACCTTTAACTAATAATACGACTATTGGGGCTGGGGATTTAGCTCAGTGGTTTCACCGCCTGCTGTGCAAGTGCAAGGACCTGAGTTCGATCCCCGGTACCAAAAAAAAAATAACACGACTATCATCTGACAGTCATCCAGATACAAGTCACCCAACTACTGTGTTCTTCAGTTTGGATGTTTGTCTATGAAGAGTGAGTAATCATTCTGACAACATTGATTCTTGTTCTTTGAGAGTGAGTGGGGCATGGAATTAGAATTCTTGGGGATAGATCAGAGAACTAAATGAAAGTATAAAGGCTCCAATATTAGATGCTGGTTATTAAATTTCAGTCTCTTGCCGGAAGAAAAACTTAAGATGGTTTGCATCTTGTTTGTAGGACATGGAAAGAGGTAAGCTGACCCCAATAGGAAGAAAAGAATGATAGTCCTTGGCAGTAGTGCCTTTCCTCTAGAATGTAGGTGCTCTGTGTGAGTTCATGCCTAGATTATAATTTAATGTTTCCATGAGAACATAATACTGACATATATTTGTGCTTTGCAGTTTTTAAACCAGGATTTGAGATTATAGTGAGGTTATCCTCTGTTAATAGCTACAAATTTGCAACCATACAAGGCATTCAGCTAGGTCTGGGTGAGCCCATTCTTTCCTAGAGGAGAAGTAGGCTCTGAAAAGTGCATGTAGATTGGTCCACAAAGAAATTAAAGTTTGGTTCAGTCACTGATGACTAGACCTCCTTTTTATTCATAATTTTCTTGAAAGCTCACTTTGTCTGAGAATCTGTTTTAATGCCAGTATTTAATCTTTATAATTTCTGGGTAGTTCTTGTCAGAGGAAAAACTAGGGAAAAGAGGAGACTCAGTTTTTTCCTCCATAATTGAGATGTTCAGTTGTTTCACTATCTTTTGGCTTCCTTATTTTCATATTTCTTTGTATAGTGGGGGAGTTAAACAACGAAACATTTAAAAGTTGTTTGTTAAAAAAACTTATTTACTGTTCAAAAAATAGAAAATACAAGGCTGGGGATTTAGCGTAGTGGTGCTGCCACCTGCCTCACAAGCGCAAGCTCCTGAGTTCAATCCCCGGTACCAAAAAAAAAAGAAAGTACAGATACACAAATAAAAATGTAATGTTAAGACATAGTCATTATTAATACTAAGCTTTATATCCTTCAACTTTTTTGCCTTTATATATCCAAATAAGTTTTCTTGGTAACAGTAGAGGATCTTGGTGTGCATCTGAGGTGATCTTGTGCAGCCCACTTGATTTACCCACGTAGGTGGTTAATAGGCACTTAGATTCATTCGTGTTTAAAATGGAACTTTTGGTCCTCTCCTGCCTTTATCCAAAGACCAGTGTCTCCCCTTTTTTTCTTCCCCTTTCCTTCTCCTTTTTGCCCTCCTTTTCTTCCTTGCCTTCATTTCTTCCTCCCTCTCTTCCTTTCATTGTACTCAGGGACTTGCACACACTAGGCAAGCACTCTACTCTTAGCCTCTCCCGATTTGTTAAAAGTATTAAATCAAGTCAGGTGTGGTGGTAGACACTTATAATCATGGCACTCTTGGAGCTTGAGACAGGAGGACTACAAGTTCTAGCCTAGCCTGGGCAACTTAGCAAGACCTTTATCACAATTTGGAGGGCTGGGGATGTAGCTCAGTGTGAAGGCCCTAAGTTCAATCACCAGCACCATCAAAAAAATAAATCAGATAGATGTTACCTTATTAACTATTATATGAATATATTTATTATGACTGTTGTCTTAGTCACTTTCTCATTGCTGGGCTGCAGTACCTAACATCTACAACTTAAAAGAGGAGGAGTTTATTTTGGCTTACGTTTTTAGCCCCTGGTGAGCTGGCTCCAAAGCAGAAACTTCATGGTGGAAGGGCCAGGAGGAGGAAAGCTACTCATGTCATGGCAGCCAGGAAGCAGAGAGAGAAGGGCGTGGCCCAGAAGGAGATAAACCCTTCTTTCAAACTCCCAGTAACCCACCTTTAAGTAGGCCTCACCACCTAGCACATTCAGCTGCTGAACTCAGTGCATGAACCCACTTAGGAGTATAGTTTCCTTCCCCATGATCCAGTCACTTGGCTAAACCCCAGCCTCTGAAGACATGAGACTTTTTCAGGACATTCTTGATCCAAACCATAGTAGCTGTTATAGTCTACCTTTGAGAAATACCTGTTATATTCTACCTTTGAGTATAAATGTTAGTGCTTAAAACTTTTGTTTTTTGTTTTTTGAGAAAGGGTCTCACTGTGTAGTTGGGGCTGGCTTCAAACTCATGGGTATCCTCCTGCCTCAGCCTCCTGAGTTCTTGGATTACAGGTATGTACCACTACACCTGGCTTAATGCCTAAACTTTGGATTTTATTCTTTTCTACAGTTACAGAAATGAAATTAATTGGCCAAACGATTTGACCATTTTTAATCTTTGAGTGTTCTTATCTGATTTCTAGTAGGTATCTATGTTAGGATTGTTCATATAACCTGTTATTGTTTTTACCACTTACTACCATAAGAAATTATCTTGTTCTCTTATTTGTTGTCTTTATCCCTTTTAGGAATAAGGTTTCAGAGAAGCAAGGTTTTGTCCTTTTTTATACTTCTGTATTCCAGTGATAAGAATAGTGCCTGGCATATAATAAACTCTTTAAATATTGAATAAGTGAGTGAATATTACAACAGAGTATATACTTTGTATACTTAAACTGTGTGGAAGTCATTGTGACAAATGATTCGTGAATATATATATATCAAAGTCATTTATGGTAGGGTATGTGCCTGGTATTAGCCATGTATAGGATAGAAAAACTAAATGCCGTAAGATTGGTCCAGAATGCTTTTGGAATTCCTCTTCTTCTCCATCCCTAATACATTGGAGAAATTAGTTAATGAGGCTTTTTGTTGATTCTTGGTGGGACCATGGCAAGAATGACTGGTGAGCTGGATTGTGAGAGTAGAGTGGATTTCGTTCATTTGATAAACATATCGTATTGCTTAGCTTTTCATTTCTGAGTGTAAATACCTGACATACACAACATAAAGAAGGAAAATTTTATTTTGGCTCACAGTTTCAGAGGTTTCAGTCCATGCTCACTTGGGTCTGTTGCTTGTAGGACTGTGGTGAAGCAGAAATGTCATGAAGGAAGGGGTTGGCAGATGAAAACTGCTCTCCTCATGGGAGCTGGGCATACCCAGTAACCTCCTTCCTCCAAACTAGCCTCCCCCTCCAGGGATCCCATTCAGCTATGAACTGTGCTATGAACTATTAACAGTGGGTTAATCTTTTGGTGAAGTTAGTGCCTGCACAATCCAGAAACCTTTCTAATGTCTCTTAATTTAATCAAGTTGAGAATCCAGTCTAACTGTCACATGCCAAGCAGTGTTCTAGGAAGCATAGATACAGTAGGGGAAAAAAACCAGACATGCTTCTTGTAGAGCTTCCAGTGTCAAGGGGGAAGAAAAATGTTTAGTTTTTGAGACAGTCTCACTATGTAGTTCATGCTGGCCTTGAACGTATTATGTTACCCAGGCTGGCCCTAAACTCACAGTGATCCTCCTGCCTCAGCCACCCAAGTACATGTGTGTGCTATCACACCTGGCAGAAAAGTGTTTAAGAAGGAACAGTAGGGAAAGTGAAGGCACAGTTTAAGGGAAGAAATTTTGTTGGATTAGGTATAACCTGCATGAAGAAAAAAGAAAAAAATAAGAGTTAAAAGTAGATTGAATCAGCTGTCACAGTGTCTATCTTGAGTGAGTTTGAATCTGTAGGTATGAAGAGCCAAGAGATTTTTTTTTCATGGGAGTGAGATAAATCCTATGTTTCTAAAGGACGAATTTAGTAGCAATTTAGATACCATGAACAAGAAAACTGATTAGAAGGTTATTACAAAGATCTGGTTAATATGCAGGAGGCAGTGGGGGAATATTGAAAAGATGTGCATTATGATGAAGGGAGAATGAAGACCAGCTGGGTCAATTTTGGAATACCCTGGCTCAATAAAATGAAACATTCAGTTATGGTGGTAGATGTCCAGTAATCCCAGCAGTTGGGAGACTGAGGCAGGAGGATTGTAAGTTCAGGGCTAACTAGGGTTAAATAGTGGAGGGCCGGGGATTTAGCTCAGTGGTTTCGCTGCCTGTTGTGCAAGTGCAAAGACCCAAGTTCGATCCCTGGTACCAAAAAAACAAAACAAAACAGTGTGTACAAGGTCAGTTTCCAAAAAATCAAAGTAATAAAATGAAAGAAAAGGACTAGAGATGTAGCTCAGTGGTAAGAGCACTTGCCTAGCATGTGTGAGGGCCTGTTCTATCTCTGGTACCTAAGAAAAAGAGAGGAAAGAAAAAGAAAGAATTAGTACAAATTACCAGTTAAGTCAGATGTACAGAACAAGGAAAATTTGTCGACAAAGACCCTGTAAGGGAATTGACTAATGGGGGGAATTTGGTTGTATCATCAACAAATAACAGTTACAGGACAGAGAAAACGAAGGGGATTAGGTTTAAAAGTGAACAGATAATCTGAGTGTAAAGTGTATTGCATAATTATTGGAATTAAAAGGATGTTGTTTGGGAATGTAAGGCTTTTACTGCTACATTTAATTACAGTAGGACCAAACTGAAAATTTCATTAAATCATAACTTTGTCCTCAAGAGTAGTAAGATGTGTAACTGAGAATCTGATTCTGTTCCTCTTCAGGAGTGGGTGGTAGCATACTTTTTTCCTATTGATTGGTATGTTATCCTACCCTGCTAATTGTTTTGCCAATGTGTTATATATAAGAACTAAGCAGACACTGTTCACAGCTTCTGCAGAATTGTAGTTGGGCTGTCTTGATTTATTCTACTTGTGGTACTTATCTACTTTAATCTTTGGCTGGAGAACAGGCTGCCAGAAGAGGTCCCAGTTGTAGGGTTTGGGGTAGCTGGGATAAAGGCTGTGTATTCAGAGTGGCTCAGATTCTTTTCAGGTTTGGAAACCTCTGCTATTCAATTTGAGGAATATTCTTTCCCTGTGAAGGGCCTGGCTTAGGTTTGTATAGTGCCTGTCCTCTGAAGAGAAAATTTTGTATGTATAATTTATGTGTTTGTTTGTTTTTGTCATGTTGGGAATCCAACTCTGGGCCTCTTATATGCTAGGAAAGTGCAGTATCACTGAGCTACACCTCAACCCCGAATTTATGTGTTTTAAACTTAAAAGATGTCTGATCTCTTGGATTTAAGTTGGCATTTTCTTGGGTGCTAAGCAAACGTAGCTAGTGTTAGACTCAGAATATCATTTTTCTTGTACTCAGATTACATTACTGTTTGTGATCTTCCGTCCTCATATTCCACTTAGTCTGTTTGATATGTGCTTAGAGACTCATGTAGAGCAGTCTCATATGGATTATGCTTAGAGTATTCAAAGATACTAATTCATTTTGAAACATATAAACCTCACCATAAGACAAGTTCAGGAAATGGCAATACTGCCTTCACTATGTCATGTTTTCTGCCCACCCGCCCGTCCTCCCTCCCTCCCTCCTTCCTTCTTTTTTCTTTCCTTTTTTTTCTTTTTCTTTTTTTTTTTTTTTTTAACAAGGTCTTACTGTGCAGTCCAAGCTGGTCTCAAACTCATGATTCTCCTTCCTCAGCCTCCTGAGTGCTGGGACTATGAGTGTGTGACCCCATGCTTGGTGCCACTGTCATTCTTCCTTTTCTAGTACTAAGGATCGAACCCAAGGCTCGGCACATGTAAGCAAGTGCACCACCATGGAGCTACTGTGTATTTCCAACCCCACTGTTATTTGTAGGGTAGTTAGCAGAAAGATTGTCCCTAGACATATGCTATTGCTCAATCATCCTTTCCCCCATCTCCGACACACAGGAAACATTCAACAAAAATACTTTACTTAATTAATGAAACACTTGTCTATTTTGTTTTCAGACAACGCATTGTGTAATTCTTTTGGCCCCATTGTTGAGTAGATATGATTGGCTTGTATAAGGAAAAGAAAGATTAAATGAAACAGTTGTCACATGGGTCTAGAATTTCAGTCTGATTCAGCCTAAAGTTCTATTCCATAAAATTGATGAGCTGTGATCAATCTGGACTCTATACGATTTGCAGACAAATCCTTTGGGGTCTTGTTTTGGCATTTGGTAAGTACAGCTCTTCCAAATCCTGCAACTAAAACTAGATTTGAAATTTAATATAACCTCTAGTAGTGTTCCATATTCATATATATCTTTGCTTGGCTTTTTGTTGCTCACTGTTACATGTTAAGTGTACTGGCTGTTTAGTGCATGCCTCTATTAGCCTCCCTAGGAGCCCTTGTACATTTTAGTATTATTTTGCTTTGGCAGGCTTTGGCTTAGCAGAGTTCTGTGAACCCCTCAAAGCATTAGTTTCTTCTTTGGTGATATGGGAATGAGAATGATTGCCTCATATACTCATGGTAAGCTAAGTTAATCAGCACAGTGCCTGGTATAGAATGAGTACTTCTTAGTTTGAATATCATGTAGTTAATATGATATTTGGGGTTTAAGGCAAGAAAATGTTCCCAACTTACATGGTAGATGAAATGGAACCCCCTAATTCCTCATGTGAACACTAAAGATTCAGTTTTACAGGAGAATTCATGATAGAGGTATACAGAGTACAAAGGACCAATTTCTATTTTGTTTTGTTTTGAGACATCAGTCTTCAGAGTGCTGAGATTACTGGCATGTGCCACTGTGTGCCTTGGCTAAAGGACCAATTTCTAATTCTTGAAATGATATTTCCTCTCCTCTTCTCCTTCCTCTTTCCCATCCTCCTCCTCCTTCCTTCCTCCCTCTCTCTGCCCCCTCTGTTTCTTTTCTCTTTTCTTGATGGAATCCTGCTCTGTTGCCCAATTTGGTCCTGAAATGTGGGCTCAAATGATCCTATCACCTCAGCCTCCCAAGTTCCAACTGGAACTACAAGTGTGCTACTCTGTGCTGCTCAATTTCTGGTTCTTCATGAAAGTTTTCTGTTACTCTGAGAGATAAAATAGCTAGTTCCTTGCCATAATCCACTATAGATGTGTTAGGATGTTAGGGTCATCTCGCTGAACAATTTACTGGTCTATTTGGTTTGTCTTCCCATTGATAAATTTGGTGGTAGTTACTGGTTTGGCCTTGGTGGAAGTGATTATGATATAATATCTATTCAAAGTAAAAAGCTAACAGTTAACTATTTACAGTCTCTCAGCTGACCATTTTATATTTTGTAATTGTTCAGAAACCTCACATTGATGTTATAGTCTGTACAAATCATGACTCTTTCTCATCTGTGAGCAAATAACAATCAGATGTGTATTATACATAAGTGGAAAATAACTGTAGGACTTTAAGAGTTGGGTTTAAATCCCAGTTTTGCCTCTAGTTAGCTGTTTGTGACCATGTGACCTTGACATCAAGTTTTCTTTTCTGTAGAATGAGACCAGGAAAATGAATAATGTGCTTCTTTTATCACCATTATTATTATTATTATTATTTTGTATCGGGGATCAAACTCGGGTCCTTGCGCTTGCTCAGCAGGCGCTGGAACCACTGAGCTAAATCTCCAGCCCTATCACCATTATTTTTATTATTAGTATAACCCAATGGTAGGTACACTAGCTAATAACAATGATGTATTCTTGATGCAGTAATCATGTGTAACTGGAAATCATTCTTGTCACTCCAGCTCTTCCTGCCCTATTTATTAGTTCTCTGCCAGACTCTCCATCCTGAGGATAGTAAGTGGGATCTTAGACAGCTACTGAATAAATAATGATGATAGTATCTAGAAGGTGCTGTAACTTGGAATCTGAGCAGTGTTCAATGACTCAGTGTTTCATTTATGAGCTGAGTTTCTCTGTGAAATAATGCTGATAATGCTGACTGGACTAATGGAGTGGTACTATAGTGTTTAGTATTTCTTTGGGGATACTCAAAAAGAGGTGGGACAAAAAAAGCTGTTGAAAGAGAATGTATTCAGTTGATGGCATTTTCTGCTATAAGACTGCTATAAAGCTAGAGAAACTGATGTGTGTATGGATGCAGAGATTGTAATCCTGATGTATAAACAAATAGCTACAAGCTTGGCACATTGTAGTTTAACATATTTTTTAGTAAGTTAAGAATTGCTTGATTTTTTTTTTTTAAATATTTTGAGACAGGGTCTTGCTATGTAGTTGAGGCTGTCCTTAAACTCACTATGTAGCCCAGGCTGGCCTTGAACCCGTGGCAATCCTCCTGCTTCAGGTTCCTTACTGCTGGGAGATTTCTGTTGTTGTTGTTTTGGTACTGGGGATTGAATTTAGGACCTCTTGCTTGCCAGGCAGGTGTTGTGCCATTGAGTTACATCCCTGGCCCCTAAGGGAAATATTTGTTGTTGTTGTTGTTGTTGTTGTTTGTTTGTTTGTTTTGTTAAATTCTTTTATTGGTACATTTTAGGTATACAACACAATTACATTTCTCATTGGGAATTGTACCTTTACATAATGCGTCTTGGTTCTTATTTTTTCCCCATTCCTATCCCTCCCTTCAGCTCCTCCACCCTTCAAGGGAAATATTTTTAATAAGTTAATATTACTGATTATTTTACAGTTGGGGAAAATACATAGCACTAAATCGATGACCCTGTTAGTGGTGGAGATAATTAATAAGACAAAAAAATGCTAGAAGTAAATAATAGAATAATAAGTTAGGTTGGATTATATCCTGATAAGTGTCATCCTTTGTTCATCCAGAGTCTGATGGATAAAATATGTTGATAAACATTTTCTTGTCTGCTGCTACAGTCAAGAATGCCTGGCCATGTGCAATGGCACATGCCTGTTACCTCAGTTACTTTGGAGGCCAAGGCAGGAGGACTACCAGGTAGTTCAAGGCCAGCCTGAGCAACTTAGGGAGACCTTGTATCCAAAGAAAAAGATTAAAAAAGAAGCTGGGATTGTAGCTCAGTGATAGAGTCCCCTTGGTTCCAATCCCCAGTAAAGGGAGGGTTGCCTTTTATGATACACCTCTATAGCAGGATTTTAGTGGCTTTGAGTAGAAAAGAAAACTGATGAAGGATCATACTGATACTATCATCTGACATGATACACTATAGTTTTTGGTTACATTTAGAGGGTTTTTCATTCTAATTTTTAAAGATTCTGAGTATTAGTAGGAATTATGGGTTAAACTGTAACCTAGGAGACCATTTCTGAGTAACTTCTCAGTAATGTCTCTGACATTTGTTTAATTGCAGTCCTAAATAGTCACTAATGAATATTGCAGTTTCAATAAACAGTGAAGTTTATTTTCCTGGAAGTATAGTGAGGCAGATTGTATATTTATAAAGTGCTTGTTAGCAGCTAGATTTCTTCATGGCCTAGAAAAAACTCCTTTATAACTTCCATTAAAGAAATGAGCTGAACAGAAGTTCTTAATGAATTATATTGTACCTGGGAATTCTAAATGAATTAATTCAATTCCTGCGTCATTTTGTCTCAAAGAGTATGCAATACAAGATTTTCAGAGCTCCCAGGGTTCTTCTTTGTTACATTCTTTCAAAGGTAGCAATGGTCAGAGTAGCGTCTCCCTATGTAAGATGGGATTAGTTTGTGTTCCTCACTTGGGCAATCAGGTGTGACCATTTGTAAAAGTAGTGCTTCCTTGCTGATGTATTGGGAATTAAGGCCACTCCCTTTTTAGGGTCTAAATTCCAATGCATTAATTTTGCCTTAGCTCTCTATTTAGTGAATGTTGCAAAAGGTTTCCAGACTGCTTAAAATTGAATGAGAGGCATGATCAGAAGGGAAACCATACTCTGAAGAAAGCAGCTGTACATAAGGAGTTGTGATTTGTTTCATCCTGAAAACTCCAGGCTAGGATGATGGCTCCTGGAAGCATGTCAGTCAAGGCTGACCCTTCCCAGGAGGCACCTAGAGATGGGTTCACACATTAGTCCATATAGTTCTTCTTGAGTGAGTTAATTAATTAATTCCCTAATAAAGGACAACACATGGAAAGGCAATTGTCAGCGTCAGGGCAGCATCAGAGCATGAGAATTGGAGCTGCAGCTTCAGAGTTCAAGAGCTGCATATCTTTATTCCTTCAGCAAAACAGCTACTAAGAGGTTACAGTGTTCTTTAGTTCATAGTAGTTATGGTGTCTTATCTGCTTACTGGGACATGGTGAGACTAAACACCTGCCGCATGACCTTCTCCATGCTGTGCATACATGGTTAAGTATGTTAAGTCATTCTTAGGTAACTATGGCCCGCTTATGCACATATCCTTGAGAGTGGAGTGGTGTCCTTAAGTGTCCTCAGGTGCACTTATGTCTCCCAGGCTTTGAGTATAATCAGAAGTGGTACCCCACAAAGCACCAATGGGTTCCCTCCAATAACTTGGTGGTGGGAGTTGGTACACTTTCATTCCCTACCAACAAAACAACAAAACAGCAGTTTTGTGTGGACAAAACTGATAGTCTACCAACTGTGTCCAACCTAGTATGTATGTTAACTAAACTTCCTTTTGAAAGTATTTGTTTGGCCAGGGATTTAGCTCAGTGGTTCCAGCGCCTGCCTAGCAAGCGCAAGGTCCCGAGTTCAATCCCTGGTACCAAAAAAAAAAGTATTTGTTATTATAATATTTTTTGAAGGGCTATCTTGTATCATTGTACTTTTTTTAAGGACCATAGATCAATCTTTTTTAACTACTTTTTTTTTGTATCAGGAATTGAACTCAGGGCCTCATACTTTCGAACCAAGCACTGGGCCCTAGAGCTACATCCCTGGCCCTTTGAACTACTTTTTGATATCAGGATAATGGTGGACTCAAAATGAGTTGGGAAATGTTTCTGTCTTCTATTTTTGGGAAAGAAATTTTGTAGAATTGTGTATTTTCTTGTTTATGTATCAAGGAAGCCATCTGAGTCTGGGCATTTCTTTTTAAGAAGGTTGGGTGTGGTGGTGGTGCACACCTACAATCTCAGCCCTCTGGGCTGGGAGGCTGAGACAGGAGGGTCATGTAATTTGCAGCCCAGTTTAAGCAACTTGCTGACTTAGTGAGACCCTATCTAAAAGTAACCCTCAGCGTGAGGGCCCTGAGTTCAGTCCATAGTACCAGAAGGAAAGAAAAAGAAAAACTTTGAAATTACTAATTCCATTTCTTTAATAGGGGACTGTTTTCATTTTTCCCCTTGGTAAATTTTAGAAGTCTGTAGCTTTCAAGGAATAGGCCCATTTCTTTGAAGTCGGTGAAATTACGAGTGTAACATTTATAGAATTTCCTTATTATCCCTTTAATGTCGGTGGAATTTATAGTAATAGTCCTCTGCTGCCCTTATTTTTTATTTTTGGTACCGAGGATTGAACTCTGGACCTTGTGCTTGCACAGCAGGCGCCAGAACCACTGAGCTAAATCCTCAGCCCATACTCCCTTTATTTTTGAGACAGGGTCTCACTGGTAGTTCAGGCTAGCCTCTGAACTTGTGGTGAACCTCCTGCCTTAGCCTCCCAAGCACTAGGATCACAGGTATGTGCCACCATACCCAGATAGTACTTTCCTTTTTTTTTTTTTTTTTGGTACCAGCTATTGACTGCACTTTTTTTTTTTTGGTGGGCTGGGGGGGATGGAACTCATGTCTGGTGAAACCACTGAGCTAAATCCCTGGCCAGTACTTTCCTTATTGTTATTATTCCTTATTGTTGTTCCTGCTTTCCTTTGTCAGTTTATTCCTTTTATTTTTCTTATTTATTTACTTATTATTTATTTACTTTTAACTTTGTGTTATTGGGAATTGAACCCAGAGTCTTAGCCCTGAGATGTATCTCCAGCCTTTTCTATTTTTTATTTTTGTTTGTTTGTTTATTTTTTGAGACAGGGTCTCTCTATGTAGTTCAGGCTGGCCTTGAACTCATTGTCCTCACTCTGTAGGCTAGGCTGTCCTCAAGTCACAGTGATCCTCCTGCCCCACCCTCCCCAGCCCTGGGATTATAGGCGTGCACCACCACACCAGCCTTCTATTTTTTATTTTGAGGCAAGGTCTTACAAAGTCACTAAATTACCCAGGCCTGGCTCCCTGAGTGCTGGGATTCTAGACATTTACAATTTACCTTTTTAGAGAACTGATATTTGGTTTCATCTGTTTGTTTCTATTTTTCTATTTTCAATATTATTAATTACTAATTTTACTAATAATTACTCTCTGCTTGTTTGGGATTTGTTTTGCTCCTTTCCTAACTTATTAAAATCATTTAAATTTTTTATTTTTATTACCACATTTTTGCAGTACATAGTGATTACATTCATAGCAGGAGTCATAAAGAATCCACTTGTCAAAAATAGGCTTTTGAAAGGAAAATTTATTCCAGTTAACAGGTACTAAAAGCAGGAGATTCCTGGGGCTAGATGGGAAAAGCCAAGTTTATCACATCCATGTGTGGATGGGCTGACATTGGGAGAGAGAGTGGCAGCTAGCTGGGAGAGATTTCATCCATGAGTGGATGAGCTAACACTAGGAGAGAGATATTAGTAACTAACTAGGAAAGGAATTAGGCTTATGTAGGTATTGAAGGGGCTAAGGAATCTGGCGTGAAATGTTTATGACTTGAATACCCAAAGGCAGTCTGCTCAGGCGTGTACACAATTACTGGACTTCTTTGGACCAGGGGGATTGTATACTTTGAGTCCATTTGCCTTTTTTACAGAGAAGCTGCTGTCATTTGCTAGAAGCAGCCTGTTTGCTTTGTTCTGTTTTTTTGTGAAGGACTCACTTAGGTTAGGCCTGACAGTAGGAATGGTGGTACATGTATGTGGTACATCTTAATTCTTTTTACACCCCCTCCATCTTTGGTCCTCTTAATTTCCTAATTTCTTAAATTGAAGGCTTAGATGCTTTGAGACTTTTCTTTGCTAGTAGATGCATTTGAGTCCATGTAATTTTCTCTTAACTTACTAGTTGTGTCTCTTAAATTTTGATGTATTTTTCATTTAGTTCAAAATACTTTCTTCTTTTTGGGGATGGGGTTGAGAACAGGGTTTTGCTATGTAGTTCAAGCTGGCCTTGAACTCACTTTTGTATCCCATTCTGGCCTCAAAGTCATCACGAGCAAGGCAGTGAGTCTTCTGCTTCAGCTTCCTGCGTCCTGGGATTACAGGTGTGCACCACCATGGGTTAAATCTCCAGCCCTACTTATGTCTTAATTATTTCTAGTGTAATTGCATTATGATGAAAAAAATACATATATACTGTATTTTGTATGACTTTAATCCTTTTAAATTTGTTAAGCTGTTATATGGCCCAGGATATGGTTTATCTTGAGTGAATGTTCCATGTGTTCTTGAACAGAATGTGTGTTCTGCAGAGTAAAATGCTTTATAACTGTAAAGTAGATCCATTTTGATTGGTTGTGGTTCTCTATATTCTTGCTGCTTTTCTCACTATTCTGTTAATTAGCATTAGGGAAATCTTGAAATCTCTGAACTGTAATTGTGAATTTATTACTTCAGTTCCATCAGTTTTTGCTGTGTTGTGAAGCTTTGTTAGATATATACACATTTAGGGTATTCTTTTTGGTGCCTTTTTGGGGGGTTGGTATTTTGAGACAGGTTCTTGCTGTTCACACTGACCCGGAACTCTCTATGTAGTCTAGACTGGCCTCAAACCCTGCATTGTTATTGCCTATGGGTTTCTGAATTTCTGAGTGAAAATGCTTCACTGGTACTTGATTGCTGGGTGGTTGACTAGGCCTGCTCACTGGCAGATTAATTCACAGGTCAGCAAGTTGAAATTTTCTTCAATAATGTTAGAATATGTACTTATTAAAACTATTATTAGTATACTCTTAATGAGAGGTGTAATGAACATAGGAAATAGTCATTAGCGACTTTTTGAAATGAATATTCTTCAGGAATAGAGGTTAGCAGGAATAAAGAGTTTCAAGTGTCTAATTGAAATTGTGGTTTGGAGAACATTTTAATCCTCAAGAGTTGTCTTTGTAATGGAGGTTGCTGCAGAGTAGCTCCATTGATATTAGCAAGTAGTAAGAATTAATTAGTTGTTTCATATTAGTTAGAATTGGAATGGCAATCAGGCATTTAATCAGTACTTGGAGAATGTCTACACCATTACGTTTCATAAAAAGTTATCTAGAGGGCTGGGGAGATTTAGCTCAGTGGCACCATGCCTCCCTCACAAGCGCAAGGTCATGAGTTTG
>NW_004624773.1:15809412-15824904 GCF_000247695.1 Heterocephalus glaber
CTACACCATTACGTTTCATAAAAAGTTATCTAGAGGGCTGGGGAGATTTAGCTCAGTGGCACCATGCCTCCCTCACAAGCGCAAGGTCATGAGTTTGATCCCCGGTACCCCCCCCCCCCAAAAAGTTATCTAGAGAATTTTGTCTGATTTACTCATTTTTGTAGCCTAATACCAAAGAAAACATAATGAGTTTTTTCAGTCAGTTTCAGTGGTTTCATTCAAAACCCACCATGTTAGAATCTACGTTTCTACTGTTTGAGGTATTATATAACCTGATGGTATAAGTAAAACTTAACCACTAACTTGCTAAATAAGCTGTCCATTCCCTGTCATTGTAAGGTGGATGAAAACCATTAAAACTGATTTGCTTATAAAATTATCATAATCTAAACAGCATCAAGAAAGGGTGGTACAGGGCTGTGGATTTAGCTCAATGGTGCCACCACCTACTTCACCAGAAAGGGTGGTGCACTAGCACCACCACCACTTGTAATTTACTACTAACACATGGAGCCTTGCTTTCCAGGAGCCTGACATTTCAGGAGTGGTGCACTTATCAATGGGAAATGCTTGATTGGTTTGTGTGGAACAATACAGTGGTTAAGAGTTAAGTATACCTTATTGATTTGAGTGGGTCTGTTTGCCTCATAGATGAAAAGAAGGCACTATTTTTTTTTAAAGCCAGCAGAAATTCCTGTCTGTGTTGGCTTTTGAGACTTGGAAAAGAAGAAAAGTAGAGTGAAGGAAACAGTAAACATTTGAGGTGATGGAGGAAATTAGCTGGTATAGGCACATAGGAGAAGCAGGTAAAAGGAAAGAGGAGACAACATCTTTATATTCTGAATGAGGGGGTTTGTTAAAGTTCTCTATTATCTGTGTAATTGAAAGTAGCATAGCTGGGACGGAAATTTAGATATCTTGACTCATTTTCAAGTAGCACAATGGGTAGGTATTTTGCAAAAATTGTCCAGTTGTCCTAAAGTTTAAATTATCTTTGAGTTTTTTTATTTTTGTTTTTTGAAATAGAATCTCATTATATAGTCTAGGCTGGCCTTGAACTCATGATCCTCTTGCCTTAATCCCTTGAGTCAGTGGGATTACAGGCATGTGCCTCCACAACTATCTTAGAAGGGTTTGTTGTTGTTCTTTTATTTTTGAAGTACTGGAGATTGATCTCAGGGCCTTTACATTGATCTACGTGTCCAGCTTTAAAAAGTGTGTATATATATGTTAACACTCACCAAGTTGCCTAGGATGGACTTAAACTCGAAATCAGCTCCTGCCTCAGCCTCGCAGAGTGCTGTTATAACAGGCATGCACCACCAGGCCCAGCTCCAGCTTACACATTTTTTTTAATCTTCTGAAATTCTCCTTTGAAACTGGATTCACTAATGGTGACTCTTTAATCTTTTTTCCGTCCTAGCCTCTGGCCATAACTGTTCTTTTTCTTTTTTTCTATTTTTGGTATTGAGAATTCAACCCAGGTCTTCATGCATGCTAAGTACCTGGTCATGTAAGGCTGAATAATGTTCCATTCTATACATGTATCATATTTTATTTATTCATCTGCTCATGGATATTTGAGTTGTTTGTGAATAATGCTGTCATAAACATATACACACAAAATTTCTTTGATTTGTGTTGCCCTAATGATTAGTGATGTTGAACAGTTTTCATTTGCCATTTCTGTATCTTCTAACTCATTTTGATGTATCTAGTTTTGATTTCATGACTAGATTTTTACATACAAATCATGCATATGAAAATTCTGAGAACTGTAATGTCCAATAGAAGTGAAAGTGGTGATTATACCAGTAGTTGTGATAACCTTTTCTTCTGAACTCAACCAAAACTCCACTGGGGCCAGGAGAGAGAACTTTTGGAGTTCTGTGGGGGAAATTTATAAAATGAGAATTCAGTGTACTTAGGACGTATAATTACGGAATGCATGTGTGGCAAGCATAAGATCACCGTGAACAACCAGCCATTTTGTTAGGACCTTGGAATAAAAAGTTTTATTTGTTTGCACAGTTCCTTAAAAATAGCCCTATTTTTGCTAGCCGTGGGCAGCTCATGCCTGTAATCCCAGCACTGAAGTTTGAGGCAAAAGGATTGCTGGGAGTTTGAGGCCAGTTTGGCTATGCAGTGAGTTCAAGGACAGTCTCAACTACATAGTGAGACCCTGTCTCAAAAAAAAAAAAAAGTCCTATTTTTAGAAAATGCTGGGGTTCTTTGTTGAGGTCCTTGTTAATCCTTGGCTGCTTACTTTAAAAACAAGTCAGATGGCCTGGGGATTTAGCTCAGTGGTTCTGCTGCCTCGAAAGTGCAAGGTCCTGAGTTCGATCCCTGGTGCCAAAAAAACCCAAAAAACAAGTCAGATCAACTGAGAAATTAATATTTGGTAAAGTGGCTAGTAAGTGAACTTGGTACTAACTGTGGGTCATGAAGATGTAGTTTATAATAGCATGAAGTTAATATGACCAGAAATTTGTAAGACATATGGGAATTATGATACATTCCTGAAAACTATAAAAGATTGGAATGTGCCTATGACAAACCACATGCCTAGATGGAGAGACTTGATAGTGGTTACTATTAAAAGTTGATAAAGGGGCGGGAGATTTAGCTCAGTGGTTCTGCTGCCTGCCGCACAAGCCCAAGGTCCCGAGTTTGATCCCTGGTCCCCAAAAAAAAAAAAAAAAGTTGATAAAGGGCAGTTCTTCTCAAATTAATACATTTAGTATAATTTCAGTTGGTAACAAAATTATTGATTTCTGAAGTTTATTTGGAATGTGGGAAATGAATCAAGACAATTTGACAGCATTTCAAATTCCTGGTGTGCTATGTAGAATAACAACTAGTGCCAGCTAAAATAACAAACCTCATATTTGTTCAGAAATTAACAGACTAATGGAAAGGAATTGACCCAGATTAGAGCTTTCTATATATGGTGTTTAGCCTATCACTCCTAATTAGTTGGGAAAGAATGGATTTTTAAATTAGTGGTAGAATGATTAATTTTCAGTTTAGAAGTGAACTTCAGGTTTATAATAAAACTTTAGATTGATGAAACATTTTAAGTGTGCAAATTTATACAAATACTATTATATAATATTGAATTTTTGCCTTAGGACATTGAGTTGGAAACCAAAAAGAGAACAAAATTGGTTACATGAAAGGAAGAACTTCATGACAGAGTGTTTTATAAGCTTTATTAAAAGACAAATTTAGAAAAATAGTTCAACAGTGGGCTTTAGCATTTATTGTCAAAATGGTTTAAATGCTTGAAATAGAAAACTGAAGTTTTACTTCTGACTTTCTCCTCTACATAAAAATGTGTGTACATGGGAGCATTTATAAATTTTCATAATTATTTGCAATAGAAAATGTTTTTTATTTATTGGTGGTACTGGGGATTAAACCCAGGGCTTTCCAACTGAGCCAAATATCCAGCTATCTTTTTTATCTTATCTTACCTACCTATCTACCTACCTATCTTGAGACCAGCCTTGCTTAATTGCCTGGGCTGGGCTCAAACTTTAGGTCCCCTTGCCTCAGCCTCCGCAGAGTATTGGAATTAAAGGCGGCGTGTGCCATCATGCCTGTGCCAGACTTCTATAAAAAATTATCTCACTTCCAAAATGTTATTTTTTATATGGGAGAATATGTTTTTATATGAACAAAATACTATAATGTTTTTAAGAATTATGGCTATGTGGAACATTTTCTCTAAGTAGATTGTTACCATCATTAAAAAGCTATTTACTGGGACCGGGGATTTAGCTCAGTGGTTTCGCCGCCTGCTGCACAGGCACAAAACCCGAGTTCGATCCCCAGTACCAAAAAAGAAAAGCTATTTACTAATGTGAATACAAAAGCAACATACATGCTAAAGTGTTATGTAGCTTCATGGCTCCCTATGAATATTGATTAATCTAACTTGAAATGTTTTGTTTGTTTATAGTCGGGTCAGTTCAGTGAAGATATGATACCTACAGTGGGCTTCAACATGAGGAAAGTAACAAAAGGTAACGTCACAATAAAGGTACGTCAGCTTCTTGTCGGCTTCTTCTCATACTCGTTTTTAATTATTACCACATACAGCTCGAAAATCTGTTTCCCTGATTTTACTAAAACATTGTTTGCAGTTCTTAAGTAATGAATAGGTATGTACCAAAAGGCTGTAAATCAGTCATTTTTGTTTTTGTAATAGGCAGGTCAAAATGTGCAAGAGTTGAAATGTTAAATCAAAAACAGCCTATGGGTTAGCAGAAGATATCTTCAGGAAATAAAGATTTCATCTTAGCCAGGTGTGGTAGTTCACACCTAGAATTCCTGCACTCTGGGAGGCTGAGGGAGGGAGATCACAAGTTTGAGTCCTGCCTGGATAATTTAGTGACTCATTGAAACCCTGTCTTTAAAAGAAAAAAAAAAGATGGCTGGCTATAACTTATACATAAGCCATGGGTTCAATCCACAGTAATGCAAAAGAAAAATCTAAAATAGATTCCATCTTTAGGGTGTTTGGATTGTAATATTACATTATTTCATGATTAATGGTTTATATTGAAAAGTAATAATTATAATATTGGTAGTTTATTATATTTGTGGTAGCAAATACTGTGACCCAGTCCCCGCACCTCTGTTTTTTACTACTAAGCCTTAAATGGAAACTATAAAATAGGAAAAAGCTAGTTCTTTAACATGCTGTAGTTTTCCTTTTATAACAAGTTTAATAGGTATAAGTCCTGGACTTTTGAACTATTTGTAAGGAGAAATGTTTTGCCTTTTCTATATGGGGGCAGTGCCTTCACACTCATCTACATCCTTCTTAGCCTTTTAAAACATTTTTTATTTTGACACAGGGTCTTGCTAAGTGTGAAGTTGCTCAGGCATACTTTTGATATATGCCTGCCTCAACTTCCCAGGGTGTGTGCCCCCCCACGCCTGGCTAATTTTACTTGTTTATTGTGGTTATTGTTGTTGTTTTGGTTCTGTAGTTCATGTGGCCTCTGCTATAATGACCATGTGGGCTGATCCTTGGAGTTCACACAATTTGTTCACTAAGCTCAATGGCTTTTCTGATGAAACACCTAATTTAGTTTTGTGTCATACATATTACTGGTGTCTATGGCTAAATTGGAAACCTTGAAAATAAATATCATGATTTAATGAGTTTTATGTAGCCTAGTATCCAGCATGGTGCCCAGCAGAATAGGCATGGTAATGAAATTATTCTGGAAAATATCTAGTTAGGAATGTTGACTTTTTATGTGATAATTTAAAAAGATTGGGTGTTAATGTACACCAAGTCAGGGAATTAAACTTAAAAAAAAAAAATCTCTGAACTATTGTTTTTTTTGTTTTTGGTTTTTTTGGCATTCAAATCTGGCTGATGCCTGGTTCTGTAGATTTTTAAATTATTTTAAAGAGCTGGACAAGGTGGGGCATGCCTGAAATCCCAGTACTTGGGAGGCTAAGCCAGGAGGATGCCTGAAGTTCCAGGCCAGCCTGGGCTACATAGTGAGTTAAAGGCCAGCCTGCACTGCACAGCGAGACTCTGTCTCAGAAAACAAAGCAAAACAAAACAAAAAATTATCTTAAAATATGTATTTTCAGCATTAGAAGTATAGTGGTTAACAAGCTTAGAAAGTATTGCACATAAACCAAGTCTCTGCTGAAGTTGCATTTTATTTTATTTTATTTTTTGAAGCTGAATTTTAAATCTAGTATAAGCATATTAAATATGTACCTCAAATTAGAAATGTTTCAAGAATTCCCAAATTAGGGCTGGGGATGTAGCTCAGTGGTGCCATACCTGCCTGGCAAGTTCAAGGTCCTGAGTTTGATCCCCAGTACCCACAGACACACACAAATTCCCAAATTAAGAGTTTGTTTGAGCTCAAGTTATTTTTTATTTATACATGTTTGTTATACATAATGAATAGACTCATTATGGTAAGTTGTACATGTACATAGTGCATTTTAATCCTTTTTACTTCCCCTGAGCTCAAGTTTTTAGGAGCACTTTGGCTCTAACACTGTGAAGTTAAATATATCTTCCTTCCCTTTCTTCTGGTATTTCCTCCAGTGAATGACTTGAAGTATTTTTATTAATAATTGTCTCTCTTGGGCTGGGAATTTAGCTCAGTGGCACTGCACCTGTCTCACACAAGGTCCTGAGTTTGATCCCTGGTACCAAAACAAAACAAATAATTGTCTTTCTTGATTTAAAGATCTGGGACATAGGCGGACAGCCCCGATTCCGGAGCATGTGGGAACGGTATTGCAGAGGAGTCAATGCTATTGTGTAAGCTTCTTTTTGTATGTTTGTTTTTTAAGTTAGGCTTTCAAGAAAAAAATTTTTAATACTTCCGAAGTCTCAATCATTATCTCAGGCAATAAAAGTATTTCTTTGCTAATTTCTTTATGTAATTCTAACATTAGGTTTAAAAAGTTAATCATAGAATGAGAGCTTTATGATTTTTGTTTATAGCTAAAGGCTACAGGATATGTCTTATTAGCTCTGTGAACAATCTAGCTGAAACTATAGATGCTGAGCTTTTCTTTATCTAGGACTTTATTTTGATTAACAATTTGAATAATGTAAATCTTAAGTAAAAATCTATAATCCTAGTTTTCATCAAGGCATATGGAAAAGATTTTTTTTTTAAGTTACATGATAGATGCTGCAGATCGTGACAAGATAGAAGCCTCTCGCAATGAACTACACAATCTTCTAGATAAGCCACAGTTACAAGGAATTCCGGTAAGTAAGGAATATTTGTTATTTTATATTTGTAATTATATAATAACAGTTATGCCTTGGTGTCCATGAGGATTGGTTCCAAGGCTCCTGTGGACACAAAAATGTGACAATTTTTGAGTCCTTTATGTAAATTATGATAGCATTTGCCTATAACCTATGTACATCCTCTTATACCTCATACAATGTAAGTGCTATACAAATAGTTGTTATACTGTAATGTTTAGGGAATACTGATAAGAAACAAAGACTGTCATGTTCAGTACAATTGCATTTTTTGGTAATAGTTTTGATCCCTATTTGGTTGAATCCATGGATGCAGATCCTGAGTATATAGAGGACTAATCATATATTATATTTGAGATGAGTAAAATGTTTTCTAAATTCTGGGAAGCTTATATTTATTGATGATCTGTCATATCCTGCACATTGTGTTATTATGAATGACCTAACAAGGTTATCTACTATATTACTGTGCAACAGGATAGGAATATATGACATGCCATTGTGGAACTTATGCTTTGGTGGAAAGCATAGATGATCTGAAAATACTTAAGTAATGCAGTTCTGATCATGGCTATGAAGATACAAGGGGCTTTCAGAGGTGTAAGTTAGAGGAGAGATTTTGCTCTAGTTTGAAGGGGGAGGAAGGGTTCTCTGAGGAAGTGTTATGTGATCTCAGATCTGAAAGATCTATAGAATGTGTTTTGAGGGGAAGAGAGTTCCAGGTAGGGGCCCTTTTTGGTGGTAGGAAGTGAGCACCCTAGTCTTCAGAGCACAGAGAAGAGTGGGAAGGGTGGGGCAGAGTGTGGCATGCTATGCTGTAGCTGGGATGCTAGAGGCTTCACTGGGCAGTACTGTGTGGAAAACCAGTGAAGTGTCTGTTTTGTTTTGCTTTATTTTTCTTTGAGACAAGGTCTTGCTATGTAGTTCAGGCTGCCCTTGAGGTCTCTTTGTAGCCCAGGAAATCCTGGCTTGACCTCCTGAGTGCTGGAATTATAGGTACTTGCCACCATGCCTGGCTCCAGTGAAGTGTTTCAAAGGGTCAGATTTATGATTTCACTGTATCACACTGATTATAGTTTAATCATGAATTGGAATGGTCAGGAAGAGACTGAGGGATTTAGTTTTGGGAGACTGTTTTGGTAGCCCTAGCAGTACCTTGCATTAGGGTAGTACCAAAGACAAGATGAAAAGACAGAAATAATTTTAGAGATATCTAGGAAGATAGTCCACCAGTCTGTTAATGGATCAGAAGGGAAAGTGTAAAGATAATTCCTAGTTCCTGGCTCTTGCAGTTTAATGGAAGGTGATGCTAGTAATTGAGCTAAAGAATCCTGGAAAAAGACCAGGTTTTAGCCTCACGACAGTCATTTGAAGGTCAGATACTTGGAGTATATTACCTCGGTCCATCCTCACAACATACTGAGATTGGTGTTATTATACCTCCTTCATATATAGTAATTGTTACACATTTGAGATTAGATGACCATTAGCAAGTTGCACAGCCAGAAATTTAAATCTGTGTCTGAAACAGCAAATAAAAAAGATCCCCAGAATTCATACCTGCATGTCTCAGACTATCTTGATATTTACCTGTATTTTGTTATATTGTGTTTTTTCTCATACTATATTGTAGCCTTTGTCTGTATTGAAGTCTTTTTAAGTATTACACTTGATCTTAGCCAAAAGGCTGAGAAGCGATAAAGTCTTTTTAAGTATTAACTTGTGGAATCTCATGAATCTTTTCAACATCCTACCTTTCATAATTGCTATAATTGAAGAAGCCTAAATGTTTAATCTAAAACATTGTGCTTGAAAAGCATACATTTATGCCTAATACAAAAATGTATGATTAAAATCAGGCCCAATACAAAACAAAAGCAAGTCTGCCTCGGGCCAGGGATTTAGCTCAGTGGTTCTGCCGTCTGCTTTGCAAGTGCAAGTGCAAGGTCCCAAGTTCGATCTCCGGTACCCCCCAAAAAACAAAATCTGCCTCACTAATGTTCAAGCTTATTCTTTTTGTTCTATAATAAAAACTATATACAATAAAGACTATATACTACAAATAAAAATCAATTTTAACTTGATCACCATAAAGGTTCTTAGTTAAGTCAATAGAGAGCTAATTTAAGGGATCTGGGGATGTGGTTGAGTGGTAAAGCGTTATCATGCATGAGGCTTTGGGTTCAATTCCCAGCACCTCAAAAACAACCAAAATTAAAGAAAGCTGATTTAAGTAGAAAGGAATTCATTGGAAGGATATTGGTTAGTTCACAGAATCTCACCAGGCTCAGGAAATAATCTGGAACAAGAAAAACTAAGCAGCAGCCAGAGTCATATCCAAATCCATACTATAGCATAAGTTTAGTGACATCTTTCAGTTTCTGAACAATGAGCATGGTAGTTCTGATTGAAGGTGTTCAAGGTGGTGCTCCTCCACCATCACAGTGTGCTCTCTTCTTGCATCGTTGAATCTGTATTCATTGTATTGGTTGATCCTAGATTATGTGCCCATGTTGTAGGTGAAAGAAAGCTGGGAAAGAAATCAATTATGGAAGCAAGTAACTTTATTTAGAGGAAAGTACATAAGATGTGGAAAAGATACCAAGTAACTATAAATACCTGTGAGCATGATGTATGATTAGAAACTCAGCCAGGTACAGCTTGAGGACTGGAGTGACTTCATAACAGTGTGGAGAGGGGTAAAAGTGAGGGAAGAGAAAACAAAGCAAGGATACTGAGATTCTGATATCCTGAAGAGTCTAAACCAGTGAGGGTATTGGTCAAAATGTCTGGAGTTGAGATTGGTGGAAATATTAGTGAAAGAAATAGGTGTGACAAGGACATGGATAGATTGAGGTACATGTTCTGACTTGAAGTATGGATGCTGTCAAGGAATAATATATAGTCATAATTCTGCTTTCTGTAGAGGAGAAAGGATATTGTATGTGGGAAAATGCTAATGAGAAGGCTGTTTCTGCTCTTTTTCTTTTGTTTTCCTTCCCTCTCTACTGAACTCAGGTTCTTTGCAGTGAGCTACATCCCCAGCCCTTTATTATTATTATTTTTTGGGGTTTTTTGGTACCGGGGATTGAATTTGGGACCTTGCGCTTGCGAGGCAGGCGCCGGAACCACTGAGCTAAATCCCCAGCCCCCTTTATTATCTTTTACTTTGAGACAGTATCTCACTAAGTTGTTCAGGCTAGGCCTGAACTTGGAATCTTCCTGCCTCGGTCTCCCAGATGGGAGACTGTGGGAGCTGGGATTCCAGGTGTGCACTACCATGACCAGTTTTGCTCTGCCAGCCTTTGGAAAACTTATTTATCAATCAGATGATAACATTTACTCACAGAATACTTATGACTACTTTATTCATCTTGATATTCACACTTACCCATTGTATTAGAGTTATTTACAAATGTTACTCTGTAGGATGTATCCTGAATTTTGTATGTATGTATGTTTTTATTTGTGGTGCTGAGTATATTCAAACCAGAGCACATGGTCTACCATTGAGCTATATCCCCAGTTCCTGGATTCAGAATTTGAAATCTTTACTGCCTAGAGTGGTGGTCCATACCTGTAATCTCAGCACTCAGAAGGCTGAGGCAGGTCAGCCTGGGCTATATAGAGACCATATCTATCTTAACGGGGAGGGGATGGCAAGCAAACAACAAAGAAAGAACTCTAGCTTTTTGTTCGCACGACAAGCAGGTTTGGAGGACCCTTGTCGCTTCCGGAGAGCAGAGTCCACATGGAGGGTTTTGGGACTGGAATTAAACAAAGACAGAGATGTTGAAAGAATCCACAGTAGTGGAGTTAACACCCTTGACATTGAACCTGTTGAAAGGAGATACATGTTATCAGGTGGTTCAGATGGTGTGATTGTACTTTATGACCTTGAGAACTCCAGCAGACAACCTTATTATACAGGTAAAGCAGTGTGCCCCATTGGCAAAAACCATCCTGATGTTCACAAATACAGTGTGGAGACTGTTCAGTGGTATCCTCATGACACAGGCATGTTTACAGCAAGCTCATTTGATAAAACTCTGAAAGTATGGGATACAAATACATTACAAACTGCAGATGTATTTAATTTTGAGGAAACAGTTTATAGTCATCATATGTCTCCAGTTGCCACCAAGCACTGTTTAGTAGCAGCTGGTACTAGAGGACCCAAAGTACAACTTTGTGACTTAAAATCTGGATCCTGTTCACACATTCTACAGGGTCACAGACAAGAAATATTGGCAGTTTCCTGGTCACCACGATATGATTATATCTTGGCAACTGCCAGTGCTGACAGTAGAGTAAAATTATGGAATATGAGGAGAGCATCAAGATGTTTGATTACTCTTGATCAAAATAGTGGAGAAAAGTCACAAGCTGCTGAGTCAGCAAACACTGCTCATAATGGGAAAGTTAATGGCTTATGTTTTACAAGCGATGGGCTTCACCTCCTAACTGTTGGTGCAGATATTGAATGAGGGTCTGGAATAGTTCCAATGGAGAAAATACACTAGTAAACTATGGAAAAGTTTGTAACAACAGTAAAAAAGGATTGAAATTCACTGTTTCCTGTGGCTGCAGTTCAGAATTTGTTTTTGTCCCATATGGTAGCACCATTGCTGTTTATACAGTTTACTCAGGAGAACAGATAACTATGCTTAAGGGACATTATAAAAGTGTTGACTGCTGTGTATTTCAGTCAAATTTCCAGGAACTTTATAGCGGTAGCAGAGACTGCAGTATTCTTGCCTGGTTACCATTCTTACATGAACCACTTCCTGAGGAAGATGAGACTAAAACCAAGTCACGGTTAAATCCAGCCTTTGAAGGTGCTTGGAGCAGCAGCGATGAGGAAGGATGATTGTCAGCTTTGAGGACCTTTGTGTCTCTAACAATGAAACTTTTTAAACAGCAGTGTTCGTGTGGAGGGTTTTTTAACTGTTTGTTCTATTCCTAAAAATTAAATTAGTCCTGAATTTGGGTGATAGTTTTCATTGAGGTTTTAAAATGAGGTTAATATTTGTATGAAATCCTGAACAGATTTATTTAAATTTAAATGCCTAAACAGGCATTTATTTAATCAAAACTGGTCCCATTGATCCTGCCATGGCCAGGCAGCCTCCACTCCTACAGTGTAAGAACAGAAGTTGTGTCTCAGCTGGGGTCTTGAGTAAATCACATGAATGTAAAATACAGTCTGAGAGGATCACCAGGTGGAGGTTATCAGCACCCACATTCTCCAACTGGCTGTACCATCCACCTGCTCATTTCCACCTGCAAGGATGATTTTATGAAGGATTATCACATAAAACAATGATAGTTATGTGTCCTTTTTAATTTCCTTGTTACATTTCTTTTTCTCAATTTTTATTTTTTATTAGTACATGTTTGTAGTACATAATGATCACATTCCTTATGGGGAGTTGGTATATGTACTGTATGTTACACATCTTAACTACCCCCCATCTCTTGGTCCCCTTACCATTTGCAAAAGACCTCCCTACTTCCTTTCTCTATCTTTCCTTCTTATTCATGTATTCACATTTTATAATGATTTCCTTTAGCTGACCATCATGTACCTGCATGTTGAACAGTTTTGGGCTCAATGTCTTCTACAATCCAAACAGTATATTGTGGGGAGGTCTTTAATTTGGGGACAGTCCCATGTTTGCTTCATTTTAACATCAGAGGGCAGTCTGTGTACTCATGCTTGAACTCTCTTTCTGTGAAACTTTTTAAGATACAACCAAGTCCTGCCTTATTCATCCAAGCAGAAAATGTCTGGCTTAAACATGAAATGTCATCATAAAATTTCTTTTGTATTCTCTTCTTGTGTCAACCCATGAGTGATTTTTTTGAAGCTAATCCCCACTTCCCTTCATGATCCTGGGAATTGAACCCAGGATAAGCTAGGCAGGGACTCTTCCACTGAGCTGTTTGATTTTTGGAAGTTATCCTGAGTTAGTTCTTCATTTATAGAAAGGTAATAAAATACACCTTACAAGGGGCCAGGGATTTAGCTCACTGCCACCGTGCCTGCCTTGGAAGTGCAAGACCCTGAGTTCAATCCCTGGTACCGGAAAAAACAAAAAAACACCTGATAAAGTTGTAAGAATAAGTTTTGTCCTATAAAAATCACTTAGACCTCTTACTTAAAATCTCAATATTACTAGCCGGTGAGTGCCTATCAAAATTCAATCAGATTTTACCTCAAAGGTATGATCTATGTATCTAATTCACCCTTCTCTCCTTTCTAGAATGTGTGTTCTGTGAGTACAAAAAATTTGTCTACTTTGTTTATTGTTCTAGGACCTAGAATTTTGTTTGGCAAATAGTTGATGCAAAAAAAAAAATGTTCAATTAACAGTGAAAAACACCACTATCAAGTCCTTAACTGGGTGAAAGTAACTACTTAAAAATTATAAAGTTCTTAATGGACTGCTATTTTTGTAATTTATTATATATGAAATTGTTATTAAATATTAGTTGGGAAGTGTTTGTAGGTAAATGGATGCAACTTGAGAACATAATGTTAAGTGAAATAAATCAGACACACAAACTTAAATATTGCATAGTTTCTTTTATATGAGAAGCTCAAAAAATATATATACAAATAGCAAGACAGAAGACAGATAAATAAGAAATAGGGAGAAGTTTAAATAATTCTCCAAATTACCAATTCCATTGTTTCAAAAATACTTTAATATATATGGTAATTTATTTCATTTATACTGCTAGTTTCTCTTAATTCATTGGAAAGAAAGTTTTGTGTTATTCTTTTTTTTTTTTGGTACCGGGGATCAAACTCAAGACCTTGCGCTTATGAGGCAGATGGCAGAACCACTGAGCTAAATCCCTGGCCCAAGTTTTGTGTTATCTGTTTGTTTCTTCTTTGTTAAGTCTTTCTTTCTATGTTTTGTACTTTGTGTAGCTACTTTTCAGATAATGATATGCAGTGTAGTAACTATTGTTATTCTTTTACTATACTGTTGTGGGATTTTATTTTTTCATAAAATAAAAAAGCTTGCCAACATAAAAAAAAATAGACTAGACCAAAAATAAATAAATGAAAGAAAGAAAGAAAAAGAAAGAAAGAAAGAAAGAAAGAAAGAAAGAAAGAAAGAAAGAAAGAAAGAAAGAAAGAAAGAAAACTAGTTACGGTAACAAACGGCGTGGAAGGATGAGACCACCAGAACAGGTTAGTAAAGGCAAAGAGGTACAGACTTTATTTACCTGGGCAGAGGTGGACTGCTGGCAAGCAAGAGGCTACCAGCCCTGAACAAAGAAAAAGCAGAAAGCTTTATAGGGCATTGGAAGAGGTCTGGCATGTCTATCACATTTAGGGGTCAGATCAAATATTTGTGGTTGGGGTCCATGCAGCAATCAAGGCAGGTGTGTGAATATTTTCAGGTGACTTGACATTGAAAAGATGCTGTACTTTGTAGTTGTTATCTCTGTGTTGGGAACATCCCATCCTGTGTTCTGTGTCCGAGATAGCATGGCTTTTGTCAGACAGAGAGAGCACCTGCATCAGTTACCTGTTTTGTTGTGGGGTTTTTTTGTCCATCTTGTCAAATTGCAGCTTGGAATTAAAGAGCATATTCATTAACTGTTTCACAACCAGGTCAAGCCTGACAGTTATATGTTCATATGATTAGTTATTGCCTGATTAAAAATGGTTTCTCAGGCTGGGGATGTAACGCAGTGGTTAAGAGTGAGTTCTTAGCATTCTCAAAGCCCTGTGGTTGGTCCCTAGCAATACATGCACATGTACACATGCACACACAGAGGTTTCTCCATCCTTGGGTAAGATCATATCTAATTGTGATTTATTAAGAATACCAGGGCCAGGGGTTTAGCTCAGTGGCACTGTGCATGCCTTGCAAGCACAAGGTCCTGAGTTCGATAACCAGTACAAAAAAAAAAGAATACCAGAAGTGGGGCACGATAGGTAGCACACATCTGTAATCCCAGCACTCTAGAGACTAAAGCAGGAGGATCACAAGTTCAGCCAGGCTTGGGCAATTTGGCAACTTATCAAAATCTTCTATCAATGTAAATGTAAAAAAAAAGGGCTGGGGATACAGCTCGTTGCAAAGGCCCTGGGTTCAGTCCTCATTACCACCACGAAAAGGAAGGAGGGTACCAACATGTAGAGCATAGATTTAGGTGGATTTTTTTGTTTTTTGTTTTTAGTGCTGGCATTTGAAACCAGGACCTTGCACAAGTGTTCTACCACTGAGCAACACCCCCAGTCCAAGACTTATAGTATGTTTTAGAAGAGATATCAAGGGATTTATTAGGCAGAAATTTAAGAGGAAACACTCAGAGAAATATAGTGCAGGCTCTCCGAGAAAGGGTCTTGGTACGTTCTGGAGTTGGGAATATTAATGTGTATTTGGTGGTGGAAATCTGTAGAATTTGAATCTATTGGAAGTTTCATCTTGAGTCTTGGGAAAAGGGTGGCCTACCCATAGACCAATAATGGCACATTCATAGGGAAAGGTCTGTTTACAGGTGAAAAAAAATGGTCTAGGGGCCTGGGATTTAGCTCAGTGGTTTCGCCGCCTGTTGTGCAAGCGCAAGGACCCGAGTTTGATCCCTGGTACGAAAAAAAAGGTCTATTCACAAGTGAAAGAGTCCATTTGTAGTAGAAAAGGGAATGGCTGAACACACTTGCAGGTGAAAGAGAATTTTCCAGGTTTATTTTT
>NW_004624773.1:15825004-15842239 GCF_000247695.1 Heterocephalus glaber
TTTTTTTTTTTTTTGGTACCAGGGATTGAACTTGGGTCCTTGCGCTTGCACAGCAGGTGGCGAAATCACTGAGCTAAATCCCCAGCCCTGCAGTTTCCATTTTTAAGATTACAATTTTTCTTGTTGTCGTTCTGCCTTTATTTATTTATTTTATTTTTATTTTTTGGTACCAGGGATCGAACTCAGGACCTTGTGCTTGCCAGGCAGGCAGCGGAACCACTGAGCTCTGGCCCTGACCCTTTATTCCCTGCCCCCTTTATTATTAAAGGATGCAGAAGGGCATTCTTCAGGCAGAGGAGGGCAGTTGTGTCTGCCTTGCCAGAGATCAGAAATCTCACCCTGACTGATCTAAAGGTAACAAAGGAAGATGGATTATGTTGTTTGGTGGACCATCTTTCTTTCATAGTCAGGGAGAGAGAGTACAAGAACATTAACAAGTTCTTCACACTTTAGGCTTCTTTTTATAACCATATTAAACAAGCAGGAGACATATCAAAAGAATATCGATGAATAGTGGCAAAAAAATAGAAGTCAGTAGTGTTTGTCATGATCCTTTTATCTTTAATATTAACTCTATTCGTTTTGAGGTGTTTACCTAAGATTTAGACTGTTTTAAATGAAGTTGAAAACCACAAATTGAATTCAGGTCATCAATGTAATGGTAATTAAGTGAATGCCAATATGAATAATTAAATGAATGAAATGAGCCACCACTTATGCAAATAATGCTTCAGTGTTAAAACATGTTAATATATTTTTACATCTTCATATATCATATGTTTCTGTGATGTTTTTGTACATAAAAGTTTACCTGTAATATCTTTTCTGTTTGAAGGTATTAGTACTTGGAAACAAGAGAGATCTTCCAAATGCCTTGGATGAGAAACAGCTAATTGAAAAAATGTATGTTTTGAGAATGAGTAGTATTTTTTTTTAAATTTGATTCTGAAATATACTATTTTGCCTGCTGTTTTGTTTAGTATCATTATATTATTCAGTAGTGATCATAGCCATATTTTAGTAGATAAATTTGGCCTACCACAGAAATGACTCCCTAAAAATTCAGTTAATTGTAAAATATGTTTTTCAGCATAGTAATGAAAATAACACTTAAATTATGCAAGAAATGATAAATATGATAAATATGATAAATGATAAATATGACAAATGATAAAGTGTTGTAAGCACACACTCTCTTAATTCTGTTCCTTATAGGAATCTGTCTGCTATTCAGGATAGAGAAATTTGCTGCTATTCAATTTCTTGCAAAGAAAAGGATAATATAGGTAAGAAATGACTTTTTTTTTTTAAAGAAGTGGGTATCATTGGAAGATATATGTAATGCTTCCTACTGTTTATTATCCATATTTCTGTTAAACTTACTTTCTTTGCGATATAATATTGCTTCAGGAAAAAACATACATTATACATTTTGATAACAAGTATACTATCTTAAATCTTTTCTGTGCTATTTAAAGATATAAATGCAGTAAAGCCTTGAGGTTAAGCATTATATGGTTAAGCATTATGTGATACCAATTTATTGTATTAATTTTTACAGAGCTAGTATTTAGCTATGGTTTATAATATGACATTTTTGAAATAAGACTTTATAAAACTTGGTCTGTAGGCACTATAACAATTTCTCATTTATTAGCTAGTATGTTACAAAAATATGTTAGCAATCTATTAGAGGTGGCAGCCAAAAATACCCTTTATCTACTTAATTATCTACATTAATTTCCTAAAACTGCAAACTGCAACAAGAAAGTACCATAAACTAAATGGTCTAAAACAGAAACTGAGAGCTGGGGAGGTGGTGCACACCTATAATCCCAGCACTCGGGAAGCTGAGGCAGGAGGATTGAAGTGAGTTAGAGGCCAGCCTGCAGTATATAGTGAGTGCAAGGTCAGCCTGAACTGCAGAGTGAAACCCTGTCTCAAACAAACAAACAAAAAACACCCCACCAGGAACTTGTCTGGGTATAGCTCAGTAGTGATTGCTTAGTATGCAGGAGGCCCTAAGTTTAATCCCCAGTACTGTAAAAACAAAACTAAAACCTGAGAAACTTATCATGCTCAAGAAGCTAGAAATCGAAAATCAAGGGGTCAGCAGGATTGTACACTGTCTATCCAAAAGCTTAGAGGAGAATTCATCCTTGGCTCTTTCTACCTTGTGCTTGGTGCCAGCAATTCTTGCCATTCCTTGGCTTGTCCATGTGCCACTCTAGTCTCTGCCTAACAGTCATGCTTCACATGGCTTTCTCCCCTGTGAGAGTACTGTGTTGTCTTAAAAGAACACAACTCATTGGATTTGGGCCCACCCTAATTCAGCATGATCTCATTTTAACTACTTCTGAAGAGACCCTATTTACATATAAAGTCATATTCTAAGATTCTGGGCTGATGTAAATTTCTAGAACATGGTTCAATTATAATACATTGAATTTAAAGCCATGCATACATACGTAATATAAATACCTACTTAGGGCTGGCCCACCTTTAGTCTCTTAAACTAATTTGGTGAGGGTTTATTTAATAAATGTATTAGAATAAATGTAATAGCGTATTTTAAAAGATACTTTTTTTCCTCTAGCCCTAATACAATGTGTATTTGTTCTCAGTATACTTAACTTTTTTTTCAAGTTAAATCCAGTCTATCTTCCTCCACCTGACCCCTCCGCCCCTACTTCCAAACGTGCTCATAGTTATGGGTGATTCTGGGGTTCCTCTAAAGACCACCCAAAAGCAGTTTTAGCCCTGGGAATTTTACTGATTGCCACAGATTCTTCTCTGTTGAATGGGTAGAATTGTGAACATTGGTATAATTTGAGAACAAACTACAAGACATTTATGGTTGCTCAGACTTCATTTGAAGTCTTTTTCTGTTATATGTGCATGAAAGAAATGCTAGTTAAATTTTAAGATTCACTGCCATGAGAGCAGAGCACTTCTCTAATTTTTTTTGGGGGGGTACTGGGGATCAAACTCAGGACCTTGCGCTTGCGAAGCAGGCGTGGTACCACAGCTAAATCCCTGGCCCTAGTGCACTTACTTCTACAACATTATTTGTCAGTGGGGAATTTTTCCCCCAGGAGACACATGCCAATGTCTGGAGATAGTGTTTTGGTTGTCATAACCAGGAGGGTGAGGTTGGCATCTGGTGAGCCTCCAGAGACCAGAGGTATTGCTAGATATTCTCATCACAGCAGAGGATTAGCCAAAGAAAACCTTGTTCTGCACTAACTGTAATTTTCAGTAAATTGTGCTATTCTGTAAATTTATTACTACTTTATATTTTCTCTAGTTACTTTCCTAAAATAGAAAATAAAAAGCTTTTGAAGGAAGGGGAAAAAAATCTTTTACCAATCTCACAAACGAGCCAAATAATTGCCTAACAAAAGTCTGTTGAAACCAAGATACATCATGTAAAGGTACAAGCTCCCAATGATGAATACAACTGTATTGTATACCTACAATGTACCAATAAACTTAATGGAAAAAAAAAAGAAATCAAACAATAACAAATGCTGGTGAGGCTGTGGTGAAAAGGGAACCCTCCTGCATTGTTGGTAGGCATGCAAACTAGTACAATTATTATGGAAATCAGTATGGAGATTCCTCAAGGAACTGAAATTAGAAATTCCTTATGACCCTAGCCATCCCCGTGCTAGGTGTCTTCCCCGAAGAGCTTAAGTCATCATGCTACAGCGATGCATGTATACCAGTGTTTATGGAAGCAAAATTTCATAATCACCAAATCCTGGAAGCAGCCTGTATATCCATTAATGGACAATTGGATAAAGAAAATGTGGTATCTGTATATAATAGAATACTTCTCAGCTATAAAGAATGAGAAATTTGAGAAATTTGTGGGAAAATAGATTCACCTGGAAAATGTAATGTTGAGTGAAATAAATCTAAGCTTAAAAAAAAAAGTCTGTTGAGGGCCAGGGATTTAGCTCAGTGGTGCTGCCCCTGGCTGACAGGCACAAGGTCCTGAGTTTGATTCCCAGTATGGGGTGGGGGATGGGTCTGTTGAGCGCATTTATTTTTTTTATTTTTTAAATTTTTTTTGGTACCGGGGATCAAACTCAGGACCTTGCACTTGCGAGGCAGGCAGCGGAACCACTGAGCTAAATCCCCGGCCCTGTTGAGCTCATTTATGCAGGAGATGGAGCAGAGCTGGTGAGAACTTTAGTAGCTAATTGAGGCTAATATTCATAGCTTGCTGTATGGCTCAGTAGTTACCATGTTTGTAATTTTAGAACTCTTGGTTCACCTAAAGTGTTATCAAGTCTAAGGAAACTGATCTAATCTTAGAGTCAAAGCAAGTAGTTTGTAAATCAGAATGTTTGTTTATTTGTAATAAGAACTGTAACTAACAGCCAAGTGGCTTAGGCTTCTTGAGTTATCAAGTTAGGATACCCTTTTTTATTTCTGTTAATTATGTTTATTTTTATTGTTATTTATGTTATTTTTTATAATATGTTTTGGTTCCAGATTTTTTTAATTTATTGAATTGCTCCCAATTTTTTTTTTTTTTTTTTTTTTGGTACTGGGGATTGAACTCAACTCCTTGTGCTTACAAGGCAGGCTGGTGCCGCTGAGCTAAATCTCAGGCCCAAAAGTTATTTCATTGAACATAGTTGTATATTACACTTTCAGCTTCCTTATGTGGCACAGAAAGTACCTTAATTTCATTAGGAATCTGTTCTCAAGTCACATGGAAAACGTTTCTTTTATTAAGATGATCTTGGCAAAGATTATTTGTACCTGTGACTTTCTGTGACACTTTTTATGGAATATGACTTCTCCTACCGATCTAGTCTTAAGTTTTTATTTGTCTTTAGGATATGGCCTTCTGTCCAATATCCAGAAAGGATTTTCTTTGATTTTTAGTGAATTCCTTTGCTTCCAGATTCCTTTCTCCTTTACTACACGGTATGGCAATAAGAGGTATAGAGGGCGTATTTCAGCAGTTGTGTTGTTTAAATCATTGTTTTCACAACTATGAATAGGTCCTGTTTGTTCAGATCCCAACTCTACGCTGCTCTTTATGTGTGTGGTTTACTGTTTCTCCACTGCGTGTTAGCTGGGAAACTGGAAGATTATATCTGCACGTATCTTTCAGTCTTGGAGGATAGAGTAGTTCTAATAGATTCTCAAATATTCTTTAGGTGGATAACATGTTTTAAAGAACTCAGGACAGTAATTCAGTGTTCTGACTCAGCTGCCTTCTTTTCTTGGTGTGTGTGCTTTGCCTGGCTAATCTCAGCTACTCTGGCTTTAGCTGCCACCTATATTGTCATACCTTTTCAGTCTACATTTCTTCTTCAGATCTGTAGGACTAAAATACTTGTCAGACGTCTCCATATGTGTTGATGTGCCTGCAGTTTGAATTCATAGGCCTTATTCCTGTTGCAGTTCTCCTTTAGCCACTGTTTTAGACAGCAGCTTCGTGATTTACATACCCATTCAGGCCAGAAGATTCTTTCGCATCTACCGTGTTATCTGGCTACCTCTCACCTAGTGGTTTTCAACTCAGGACATTTTTGCTCCCCAGGGGACATTTTGCATTTTTGGTTGTCACATTGGGGTTGCGGGGGTGATAGTGGCATATAGTGGTTAAGGTCGTGTATGCTGCAAAACATTCTACAGAACACAGAAAAGAATTTATTATTATTATTAGTCAGCCTAAAATGTCAAAAAAGCAAAGTTGTGACCTCTTGCTCTTGCCTTCACAGGAATATCCCTGTGGTGTATCCCTGTGGTTTAGCCATGTTTCTTTCTCGCTCTCTCTCTCTCTCTCTCTCTCTCTCTCTCTCTCTCTCTATCTCTATCTATCTATCTCTATCTCTGTCTATCTCTTTTGGTACCGTGGATCAAACTTAGGACCTTGCTCTTGCCAGGCAAGCGCTGTGCTCCTGAACTAAATCCCCAGCCCTGTCTATCTCTTAAAGTCCATAAAGTCTGGGCATGGTGTTGCATGCCTGTAATTCCAGCACTTGGGAGGCCGAGGCAGATGGATTGCTTCAAGTTTGAGGCCAGCTTGGGCAACATAGTGAGGTTAAGGCCAGGCTGAACTATGGAGACAAACCCTGTCTCAAACAACAACAACAACAAAAGTCCATAACGAGTTCCACACTGGTTTATGCCCTTTTTGATTCTTTTTTTGCTTTTGCAAATTTCTTTTCCCTCTGTCTAGAGGATAGAACCCAGGGTTTTCACAGTGGGCTTTATCACTAGTCCTTTTTTTTATTTTTTGAGACCAGGTTTCACTAAGTTGCCCAGCCTGGGCTCCAGGTTCAATCCTCCTGCCTCAGCCTCTAGGAGTGCTTGGATTGCAGGTGTATACCATTACATCTAGATCACAATTTAATTTTTAAACCAGAAGTCTCTTCATTCTCTGTTATTTTCTCATATTATCCTTGTCAAGTTCAAGTTCACAGTACAGTAATATAGATGTAAAAAAGCAGAAGACATCCAGCATGTAGCTGGAGTTAGCTGTACTTTTAAGTATTGTCTCTATTTGATGTTGAATTTAACTTTGGTATCTTTAACACTTTCACTTTTTCCCCCATCTTTAGATATCACACTTCAGTGGCTTATTCAACATTCAAAATCTAGAAGAAGCTGAAACATCTCCTGAAGTCTTCCAGTCCTTCTTGGCTATAATCCTAGAATTACTGTCCGTTCCTCTGAAGTACTTCCCAGAATGTGGTCCTTCCCAAACCCAAGAAATTGCCTTTTTCAGAGTTTATTTCTCATGTGCACTGCTGAAAATGTGTAACCCTATTACTTCATAAAGAATCAACTAGAGTTGTCATGATAAAGTCAGCACACATAAAAAGGCTTCTCACACATATAGTACTTGTGTTAAACAGTGTGTAGAGCTTTTTTTTTGGTTTTTAGTTTTACAAAAAGAATGCATACTTTTCACCATCTTAAATCCAGAAAGTTGCATATTTCCATTCTGGCCTTTCTGGGCCAGATTTTTATATTGGTTTTCAGTAAATATCTATATTTCATTATAGAGTCCAGTAGCTTAATACTGATAATGACTTGATACAGCATGAAATTTCTAGTGTCACACAGTATTTAGAAAACCTTTTAAGCCTAATTAATGTGGGATAATAAACATAATGTTTATTTTATCTCACAAATGCATGTGAAATATATAATTATACCTTAGGAATTAAACAGTGGTCTGTGAACAGGTAGCAGAGGCATCATATCCGTGTTGCTGGTTCTTTATACTGGAGAGATCCTGCCTAATGAATTTCACAGGCATTCTGCTTTCTGGGAATCCTTTATCACAGATAACAGTTGGAAGTATGGGAGGAGTTAATGTATGCTGTTTTTTATCTGCCCAGATCATAAATTTTTTTAAAACTTTTTTTCTTTCAGTACTTTTTTAAGGGATTGGGAATTGAAGATTTTCTCAAAAGTTTTCATGAATTTAGAGTATTCCAGCCAATATAATAAAGCCTGTTAAGAATGTCAGACTTCGTTCAAATACCTGTTTGTTCTTTCTATCTCTAGTCATTAAATCAGTGCTGCTGCATGACACTCTAACCCTTGACTTTTTATATCCAGTCATAAAGTTGACTTTCAGCACAAAAGACACTTATAAACAAATAAAAATTCTTATTTTTTTCTAAGATTTGGCACTCTTTTGTCTAGGGCCATCAGACATCTTGATTATTGTGACAACTCTAGACCTGCCTGCTTTGTCTAACATAATCATGTAGAGTGTCTACAGGTTGGTTAATAGTCACACAGAGAACTGAGGAACTGATGCTGTTTGTTTGCTTCATACAGAAATGTATAGAAACAAAATGAACATATTTTGTAGTTTAGTGATCTCCATAAACATAAAGGGACATATTATTACTGGTTCACTTGTAAATTGTTATTCATACAGAATGCTATAGTAGATACAACTCTGGTACACCTTCTTATATGTTGCCTCACACTGTGTGTGATTTTGTTTCTTTTGTTAAGCAGCACTTATGTAGACAGTGCATTTTCAGATGTGTAGTCAACAGTATTTCTTTTAATGAATACCAGTTTAATTTATAGACTGCCATGGCCTTAAAAATATTCTGTACAAAATACTGCACTGTGTTGCACAGACACTGCTTATTTTTCTCCATTCACATTTTTTAACAAGGAGAATCTGAGCTTTAAAAGTTCTATTATTTGAGGCATGTTGCATACTTCTTAGATAGGATGGGTGATTCTATAAATGAAGGGATATTTAAAATTGCTACCATAGTTCAATATCATTAATGGTCACTGGGAACCATTATAAACACCATAAGAACTTGTGCCTAAAAAGAGGAATTGGAACTAAAATGTGTGACTCTGTGGGGACTGCTTAGGTTTGTTAACTGACCTTCAGCTAACCCTTACTGTGTTTGTGTCTGTTTGTTGCTTTCAGCATTTCAAGACATCTAAATGCTACTACCAACATTTTCCTGTGCATAACATTTGCATGTGAAAACTTGACAGTTATTAAATTTTGTAAATAAGTAAATTTTTTATTTAGGTGGATGCATTTTTTGTCTGTTTACTGCTCTTCTCAGCTTTATTCAATAAAATTGCATTTTGAGGGTTGTATTACCCATTTTAAATGTGCATCATGATGGAAGGTGCACACTTTTTTGGAAAGAGATAGCAAGAAAATTACCACAAGGAGGAGGGTCTGTAGACCATGTGCTAGACAGAAATCAACTCAGGGGCCAGGGATTTAGCTCAGTGGTTTCACTGCCTGCTGCGCAAGTGCAAGGACCCGAGTTCGATCCCCGGTACCAAAAAAAAAACAAAAACAAATCAACTCAGCCCTCAAAGAGTTGGGTCTGAGGGCTAGTTAAAATAGAAATAAACTGGGCCGGGGATTTAGCCCAGTGGTTCCGTCGCCTGCCTCGCAAGCGCAAAGATCTGAGTTCGACCCCCGGGAAAAAAAAAAAAAAAAAAAAAAAAAATGTAAAATAGAAATAAACTTTTAAAAATATCCAGAGTTGACACTGTGATTCTTTTGGAGGGAAGGGGATGCTACTACTATTAAAAAGTTTTGTTACTGGGGATTTAGCTCAGTGGTTTCGCCACCTGCTGAGCAAGCGCAAGGACCCGAGTTTGATCCCTGGTACCAAAAAAAAAAGTTTTGTCATGATACATGAAATGTGGGACTTGTAAGTGGCAGGAGTTGGTAACAAATTTTCTAGTCTAGTTTTTTTTTTTTTTTGGTACAGAGGATTGAACTCAGGACCTTGTGCTTGCGAGGCAGGCAGCGGAAACACTGAGCTAAATCCCCGGCCCTCTAGTCTGGTTTTTAAAATCCGTGGAAAGTCCTACTAATAAACTAAAATTGCAAGACATGCCTGCTTCTTGAGTTCAGAATAAAAATATTTTCAATGTGGAGGTTTTTCCACAGAGGCACATTTTTTAGAATAAAGCATTTGGTCCATTTTGCTAGTATGTTATTTATTGTTTATAACATGAATCAGCATTTATCTCATCGAAGCTAGTGGAGAAATAGTTTTGAACTCAGTAAAGTTCATTTGGCTGTGTTCATGCTGTCATTCTGTATAGACAACCCTAACTGGGTAATTGGATGTGTGATTTAGCAATTCCAACCACAAGAATGTTTTTGCTATATTGTGGAGCCATTTAGTCCAGTTCCAGTTGGTCTCTGTCTTTTTATCATATTTTATTAATACATATTAATATTACATGATGATGGGGTTCATTTCTAGAAGTTGGTTCATGCAATTAACAAATTATTTGTACCCTGCTCTTTTTCTACTGGAGTCTGGGAGGTGGGAGAGGGGTTATTGAACATACACATGTAGATTCTATGTTTGTATCTTTATATCTGCTTTGAAAGATTTTTTTCTTTTTATTTTGGTGCGGGCAGTTAAACTCAGGGTGTTGGCACTGAGCTGCATCCCAAACCCTTTATATTTTTTTCTTTTTAAAATTTGGAGACAGAGTTGCTCAGTTGCCCAGGCTGGGCTCAGATTGAGCTACTACTTCTTTCTTTTTTTTATTTGAGACAGGGTCTCACTATGTAGTCCAGGCTGGCCTTGGCCTCATTATGTAGCCCAGGTTAGCCTCTAACTCAGAATAATCTTGCCTCAGCCTCCCATAATGTTGGGACTACAAGCATAGAACACCACACCCAGCTCAAAAACAGACTTCTAAAATTAGTCCCTTTAATTCTGTCAAGTAAATTGGGTGTTTTGGGCCCTGCCTGCTTTACTGTACATTTTTTTTTCCTTTTTTTCAAAAATTAACTTTATTGGTACATTTTAGGTATACAGTATGATCACATTCATCATTGGGAATTTGTACCTGTACATGATATATCTTAGTTCTTGTTTTTTCCCAGTCCCCTTCCCTCCCTTTCATCCCTCCACCCCTTTCTATTTACAAAAGCAGTGTTTCTGGGGCTGGCGATTTAGCTCAGTGGTTCCACCACCTACCTTGCAAGCTCAAGGACCTGAGTTCCAGCCAAAAAAAAAAAAAGCTTTGTTTTCTGTTTTTTACTTTTCTCATATTTTTTCTTTCCCTTCTTTCCTTTATCCCACCCCCCTACTTCCCCTTTCCCTTTGAACCTTTGTGTCCTATTTCACATATCTTACACATTTTGTTCCTCATTTACACTCTCAGTTTCTCACACTAGAGAGACAAGTATTTACACATGTGTGTCCTATGTATTTCACTTTAGAGCATGGCCTCAATATCCATTGATTTTTATTGTTTTACTTTTTTGAGGAATTAATTGCCTGCTTGTTCTATCCATGTAGAATTGAGTTACACTGGAACTCTATTGATAAGTTAATTATAGCCTCTCAAAATGTTGCCGGGTTTGCTCACTGGAATGGAAACTTAAATGTGTATCAGGCAACATACTGTAGTATCCAACTGGCCAAATGGTTTATTCTAAAAATGTTTGCCACTACAGGGAAACCCATCATGTTTGGTTTTTCAAAATATTTTCATTTTATTACAAACTTTTAAGATCATCCCCTCAACAAGGCACATGTGAAGAGACTTAAAAAGGAAGACAAAACAAAGTAGCCTCACAGACTTCCTGTAAGTTTGCTGTTCTGCAAGTGTGCGGCCTATTGCAGGTGTTTCCTGTTAGTTAGTAAATATCCTCCACACAATTTCTGTTTAAAATTCAGCTATTAATAAAAGTGAGTACTCCTGTTACTGGTGCCTTTTGGGTTTTCATTGACATACTGGATGGGCTACAGTGGATGGTTTCTTAATCTTAGCAGTAGCAGTAGTCATTCATTATTCTGGTTCATTAATAAGCCCTCTTTAGTAAGATAAGTATAACATCCCTAGAGAGCTAGCTTTTAGGTAATGCAAAGTTCCCAGCAGGAATCAGGAGAGGGGAAAAGATACTTTAGTTTGGGGGCCTGGGATTTAGCTCAGTGGTGCCACACTTGCCTCGCAAATCCAAGATCCTGAGTTCAATCCCCCCAAAAAAAACCTTTAGTTTTATTTTACTAGCATTACCAGTCTTGCATTAATAAAAGGAAAAGACATGGGAAAGAGTTTTTAAGATGCTAAATAGCTTGGTTTTGTGAAGAGTGCTGGATTTGCACTTAAGAAAATGGGTTTTCTTTGCAATTAACTAATGGTGTGACTGGTAAGTTGCTGAAACCCCTTGGTGCCTTAGCTTTCCAGTCTGTACTTTTTAATGTAATTTTTCTAACAGGCCATGATACTAGCAGTCTAGAGAACTGGATAGTGGTTAAAGAGGAGAGAGACAATGCCCACTTGGCTGACAGAATGTGTACTTTTCATGTTCCTTCCACTTGAAAATAATTGAAAACAGAAACATTTACTTTTTTTTAAAGCTGCAGACCCACTCACCTAGTACATTTTTCTTTCAATTTTAACATAGGTAAGGGCTGGACATCACAGGTATTTTACAGAATGGTAACAATTTAGGTTTATTTGAAAGAAATGGTGTATACAAGCTTATACTGTATATTGGAAGGCATTTATACATTCTAAAGTATTCTTTTCAGGCTACAGAAAAGTGTTGTGGTATACACTCTGGAAAAGCATATAACTACAACCAATTTGATAGTAAATGGTTTAGCGGTAATGTTTAACACTTTAAAACTGCTGTCTTGCTAGGTTCTGCTAGAATTTACTTAGAGCTTTGGAGAAACCTGGAACAGTTAGCAAATAACTTCCTTTAAAAATGAAGGAGGAGAGTTGAAGGAGGAGAGTTGAATGTGGGAAGTAGAATGTTAACCAGTTACTAACTGTAGTCCCTCCTCCACCCAGTTCTTTGATCATCTACAACTTTGGTCTGCCCTCAGTGTTGTAACATTCTGTACCCCACAATGTGCTATCTTGTAATCTGTCATTTCTCTTTATTCTTACCCAGTGCATGAGTTAAAGACTTTTCTACTTGTATGTATTACTCCGTAGAGGAAAATTCAAATTACTGTTTCTTATACTATTAGCTAATTTTTGAAATTAGCCCTCCTCACCATTCACCAACAGGCTTAAGAACTTGTGTAATTTTTCCTTTCTGTGGAAGTGTCAGTAACCTATGAACCAGGGCCTCATACATCTATAGCAGTGATGGTGAACCTTTTAGAGCTTTCAATGATAACAAACACCCCACTGTGGCACATATACTAAAGGTTTACCACCACAGATATGGTGCATATCAGTTGTTAATGGATGAATGGTACATTTGGTTTAGTGGTTTAGTACTTAGATCAGGGCTAAGAGAAGTTTAATACTTTTTAAAGTTCTGTTTATTTTCTGAATAAGTTATCTTTTAGTAGGTAAGTCACATTCAGAAATTTAAAATTCGTAAAGCCATTGCCTTGATCCCCATATCTAAGTAACCACTCCTACCTGCCTGACATTTACAGCTAACAGCAGTTTATTAATTTTTCTAGTATTTTCTTTATACAAAATATAAACAACAAATAGAAATATATATGTCTATTGAAATGGATTAAAGATCTAAATATAAAAACAGAAACACTGGGCCCGGGATTTACCTTAGTGGTTCTGCCACCTGCCTCGAAAGCGCAAAGACCTGAGTTTGGTCCCCGGTACTAAAAAACCAAAACAAAAAAAACAAACAAACACTGATCCAGCTGGAACAGAGGTTAGGTAGAACCCTTCAAGACACTGGAGTAGGAAAAGACTTTATGAATAAAACTTCAGTTGCCCGTGAACTAGCACAAACAGTCAACAAGTGGGATCTTTTTTTACTAAAAAGCTTCTGCACAGCAAGAGAAACCACCAGCAGTGTGAAGAGACAACCCACAACGTGGGAAAAAATTTTCACCAGCGGTCCCTCAGACAAAGGTCTACTATCTCGAATATATAAAGAACTTAAAAAAATCAGACCTCCCAAATTTAAAGACCCAATCCAAAAATGGGCATCTGAAATGAACAGACATTTCTCACACAAAGAAGTAGACATGGCAAATAAACCTATGAAAAAATGTTCAACATCACTGGTCATTTGAGAGATGCAAATGAAAACAATGCTGAGATTCCACCTCCAGAAAGAATGGCTGCTATCATGAAATCAACCAACAACAAATGCTGGCAGGGCTGTGGGGAAGAAGGAACACTGCTCCACTGCTGGTGGAAGTGTAGATTGGTCCAACCACTGTGAAAATCAGTATGGAGGTACCTCAAAGAACTAGGACTGGAAGTCCCATTTGACCCAGCTATTCCCCTGCTGGGTATCTTCCCTAAAGAATTAAAAGAATCATACCACAGTGATATATGTGCACCCATGTTCATAGCAGCACAGTTTGTAATAGCTAAAACTTGGAAACAGCCCAAATGCCCATCAACTGGAGACTGGATCAAGAAAATGTGGTTTTTTTATATAATGGAGTACTACTCAGCCATCAAAAATGAGAAATTAGAGACATTTATTGCTAAATGGATGGATATTGAGACGATACTCTTAAGTGAAATAAACAGGATACACATGTAAATACCGAAACAAACAAATCTTTGTAAATATGGAGGGATAGAGGGGTTGAAGGGAGGGTAGGGGAAGGGGGAAAAATAGGAACCAAGAGTATGTAAAGGTGCATATCTCCAATGATGAATGTCATTATGTTGTACACCTAAAATGTACCAATAAAAGGATATACAAAAAAAAGAAATATACATGTCTTTTAAAAATCTCTTTTCCTACATATACCTACCTTACATAAAAAGCATACTGATTTGATTAAACATGGCTTTTCTCCACTAACTATGCTCTGGCTCTCTTTACTTATCAATACGCTGAGTTCCTCAGCCCCATTGCTGCCATTTAAGTGGGTGGTTTTCATTGGGTGAGGATTCTATAATTTAACCTGTACCCTCTGGTGTGCTTTTATAACACCCTTGTAGTGAATCCTTTTGTACTTGTGTAGCAGTTTACAGAAACATCTAGGTCAAAGGGTAAATGTATTTGTACTTAATGACAAGATAGAAATTGTCCTTCATAGGGGATGTACCAATTTGCCCCATGCCTTTTTTTTGGGGGGGGGTCGTTGAACAGGGTCTTGCTATGTAGTTCAGACTGGACTTGAACTCATTATGTAGTCCAGGCTGTCCTCAAATTCCCAGCAATCCTCCTGCCTCAGCCTCTCAAGTGCTGGTATTACAGGGATGCAATACCATACCAGGCCCATCCCTTGTGTCTTAATAACTGTGTAGACAAACTTTTGAATTTGTGCTCATCAGATAGGTGGGAACTGTAATTACGTGTGTGTGTGTGTGTAAGTCAGTCTTGCTATGTAGTTCAGGCTTGCCTTGAACTCTGTAGCAAACTTCTGTTTTAGCCATCCAAGTGCTGGGATTACAGGTGTGTGCCACCAACTCTTCCTATGTACTGTTTTATTTTAAATCATTTTTAAAATTTAGCTTTTACAGAACTTGGAAAATAATGTTAACTTTATTCTGGACGTGGGTCTTCACCAACCCCTTTTTTTTGCACTTAGATTTGTTTCTTCCATACAGCAAATTTTTTGTTTTTGCTTTTGTTTTTTTCAGTTTATTGAGACAAGGTCTCTGTAGGTAGTTAGCCTTGAACTACTGTAGCCCAGGCTAGCCTTGAACTCATGGCAGTCCTCTTGCCTTAGCCTCCCAAGTGCTGCCATTACAGAAGCAAGTATATTACTTCAAAAAGAAGCAATAATCTGTCTTTAAAAGTCTTTATTACATCATTTGATTTTTTTCCACATTGCTTTGGATAAACTATTTTGTAACTTTTTAGAGTAGAAAAATCCCTCCTTTCGATAGACTATTTTAACTCTAGCATTTAACATAGGAAGCTCTCTGGCTATACTTTGAGGTCATCATAGAACCTATTGAACTCACTATGTAGTATGACCCATGCTTGCCACAGACTCGCTGTGATCCTCCTGCTTCAGCTTTCTGAGTGCTGGGGTTACAGGCCTGTGCCACCATGCCTGGCTGTGCTAGGTACTTTTTTATTAGATGCTGGCCTTAAAAGGTTCACAGAGTTAAAGAGTATTAACAATAGGGCCTATGTATTTAGCACTGTTTAAAGTATGTTTTATGTGTGTATGTGACAATTATCACAATTGTGATAAGTACTGTTCTTATCACTTCCCCATCTTACAGATGGGGAAGCAAGTCCAGAAAAGTAATTTACCAAGTTCAGAAAGGAGAGCTGTGGGGCCGAGGATTTAGCTTAGTGGTTCCAGTGCCTGCCTCGAAAGTGCAAGGTTCCGAGTTCCATCCCTGGTACCAAAAAAAAAAAAAAGAAAGCTGAGAAGAAAAGAGAGCTATGATCTTAACACCTGACAATCAGACTTCTGAGTGTGTTCTTACTGTCATTTCACAGCAAAGCCACGTTTTGCAATGAAAGTACCTTCTTTTGCTATTGGAGCTTTTGGGCAAAAGCCCTGGCTCCAGAGTCCAGAATGGGCTTAGGCTGTTGTACCCAAACAGCAATCAAGAAGTCAAGCCATGGTGAAGGGCAGAAATGGAGCCTTGATCAGAATGGCCATAACAAGAAGGGCAGAAATGGAGCCTTGATCAGAATGGCCATACCAAGAAGGGCAGATAAAGAGTTTCAAGCTCCATGAGGGGCCGACAGAAGTGTTGGGGTTTTACAGCAAAGGGAAACAAAGGCAAAGTTTAGGGGTTTGAATAGTTGGCAGTGCAGGTAATCCTGATTAAGCCTTGGTGTGGTTGATCATTATCTCTGGGCTGGTTGAGAGTTATCATTGCTCAAGGAGACAATTCATTTCTCCTTTTGAGATGATGACTCAGGCTTAGCACAGGTTCTGGGTTCTCCCACTTGCAGGGAGCTGGATGACCTAATCATGGAGTAATCTGAGGCTCTGCTTTTCTGAGGTGACAGCTGGCTGCTTACAAAGATGACTAGAGACTCAGGTATCACTCCAGAGGGTCTAGAACTGTAAAAGCCAGCAATTTGGTGACCCTACAAATAGTGAAAATTTCTGTACTTTTATGTTGGTGCCCTCAGTCTTGAAGGGGGAATGAAATAGGCTAGGTAAAATTGGAATAAACCTTATATGACTATTTTATAGACATTTAAGTCAGGCCTACATACAGACCTGTCAAATTGGAAGAGTTTCGCCGCCCCGCCATGGGCAGCAGCTCACTGGGATTCATAAACTTCCTATCTGTAAAGGATTAAAGATACAAAATTTAAGGAAAGGAAGACATTTTACTGGATACTTTATTGGAAGGAAAAAGCAGGAAATAACTACCCTGGCAAATCAAAGTAGGAGGTTCCAGAAAGATGGTGGACCCAAGGGCCCTTTTTTCCTGGCTGCTTTTATACAGGTCAAGGGCCCTTCTCCTTCTCTTTACCTGGAATCTGTCATAATCTGACTGGTTCCTTGGGCTGTCACAGATGGATTCCAGGCCCGAAGACCCCTAACTCCCCCCACCATCGATTATGGGCTACATGGACATTTTTTTTTTTTTTTTTTGGTGGTACTGGGGATTGAACTCAAGACTTTGCACTTGTGAGGCAGGCAGCAGCACCACTGAGCTAAATTCCCAGTCCCTACATGGACATTTTTAAGCGATCTCTACTTGGCTTCCTTTGTCCTGTCAGGTCCTCTCTCTGAAATTTATGGATTTGTTAAAAGGACTTTACATACAAGGTCAAATTAGCAGTACTGTCACTGTGTTTCCCTTAAATGCTAATTTAATTTATAAATT
>NW_004624773.1:15843154-15886520 GCF_000247695.1 Heterocephalus glaber
TCTCTCTCTCTCTCTCTCTCTCTCTCTCTCTCCCCTCTCCCCCCCAACCCTCTTTTTGTGGTACTGGGGGTTAAACTCAGGACCTTGCGCTTGCCAGGTGTGGCACCACTGAGCTGCAACCCGGACCACTAATTGGTTTTCTTTCAGTTCAGTTTAGTTCAAGAGGGAATACTTTCTGAACCTGGCCCTAAATCAAAGCTGTGCCTTTTAGGGGAGTAATGTCAACATTATTACCCAGTGGTGGCTCGGGATCTGAAGGATTGGTCTTTCTTACTTGAGGGCTAGAGTTACGGGTTGTGTCTAGATGTAACCCCACCCCCCCACCCCACCCCCGACAGCCTCATGCAGTCATAGATGGAGCTTTTCAAAGGGCTGGATCTAGGGTGTGTGATGCTAGTATTAAGGATGTAATTCTGGGATTAAAGATGACATGCTGGGATTAAGGGTGCCCCATCCTGAATATGAATAAGAGTGGGTAGCCTGGATGGAATTTAAGGGACAGAAAGAGGGCTTCTGGCATCACTTGCTACTTCTTTGTGACTTTTGATTGCTTTGCTGCTTTCTGCTGGCCATGAACTGTTTCTTCTCTGTCATACCCCTCTGCCTTGGAGCCAGCCAACTATGGACTGAAACCTCTACAAACTGTGAGCCAAATAACCCTTTCCTCCTTTAACTTTGAGTGTGGGGTATTTTGTCTCCCTAATGAGAAAAGTAACTAAAGACAGGCAGGTATTTGTAATTTGCCCTGGACTAAAGTGTGAGAAACCTGGAATGTAGCCATTTTTCTGCCTGGAGCCAATAAGCTCTGGGAATTGAGCCCCTAACCTGATTTTCTTCTTTGTGGAATAGACTCTACTACATTTTTTTGTGAAGACTAAATGAGAACACCTATGAAAATATCTTGAAAACCATAAAACTTAAAATACTGGCAGCTATTGTCAATTTTACCATGAAAAACATTTTACAGAAGCTGAATGGTTTTCTCTGGTGATCAAAGAGATTTATTTTATTAGAGCTTTTCTCTAATGTGAGGCAGGAAATGTCATTAATGTAGTCTACTGTGAGTTGTGGAACAAGATAAATTTAAGTTAAAATTTGCAAGAAAGTAGCCTAAGAAAGAAACAGAATGTGTAACTTCACATTCAGTTTTCAAGTTCTGGGCAGGCAGAACCTAAAAGTCAGGGCTGTGGTTGGGCTTCCAGTAGGTCCCCAGGTACCCTTCATAGATTGGGAAAACAGAATCTGTGTAATCAAGAGACCTGTACAAGCTCTGTTTGTATTTTTACTGCTTGGGTCTACCTGTTTCTTACAATTTGGGGGAATAAAAAAATAGCTCACCCAACAAAGAGAATTAGTTACTGTGTGCCAGCTACCTTGTGTTATAATCAAATGTCTCTTTGGAGTTCCCATCACAGCTTCTTAGTATTACAAAAAGTCCCCTGACCCTGAAAATATGATGATGTATTATGTGACAACTTACCATCTTTTTAATCACTTCCTTGGCCACCCACTCAGCCAATTTTTTTTTGTACCAGGGATTGAACTCAGGGCCTTTCGCTCGTGAGGCAGGTGACAGCACCACTGAGCTAAATCCCCCCCCCCGCCCCCAATTTTTTATTTCAGCCAGGTCTTGCTTCTCAAGCTTTTCAAGAACCCTGGTTTGACAGACACATGATGTACATTTACTGAGGGCATTTACAGGCATTTAAAATCTCTAAAATGTCAAACCCGTACAAGAAAGCCATATCCTTTAAGAGCTGAAATTTGCAACCTTCTTAATTATAAGAAGTAGATACAGATGGGAAAAGTGATTTAACACTGAATTTATCCCACAGTTCAAAGAGTTGCTGCTTTGCACAGAAGAGATGGTGAGGGTAGAAGGGGGCCAAAGAACATTTACATAGGCCTGGTAAATAATTTGATGGTAGCCCTATCCCTCCTTTTGAAAAGATTCTACTTCCAAGGCAAGGACAATGTAACATAACAGTATTTCCACAAATTGTCAGGTCCCAATAATCGTGAAAGAATATTTATTAAACACTGCCCGCAAAAGCCTATATTTGGAATTCGTTAGGTCTGGGATGGGGATCTAGGAATATGTTTTTGTTTTTTGTTTTTGGTACCAGGGATCGAACTCTGCACTTTGAGCTTTCGAGGAAGGCACTAGAACCACTGAGCTAAATCCCCGCCCGGAATATGGGTTTTAGTTACTCATTTTGACTTTTGCTTTTTGAGACAAGGTGTCTCCTTGTAATCCAGGCTGGCTGTGAACTATGTAGCTTCCAGATTGAAGCAGGAAACAGCGAGGACCCCGGACAGACAACTCTTTAACGCTAAGATAGGAGCAGAGCGGCTTTTAATGATCCCAGTGACTCCTGTCAGTCTCCAGAGCCCCAAATAGAAATTTGCACTTCCTTTATACCTCTTTACCTCTTTTTACCTCTACAAAGCTTAATTCCATTGGAGTTTCCCTGGGAATCCAGCAAGGAGGATTTACACAAAGCAGAGCAGTGGTGGTGGTGGTGGTGGGGAAGCAAAGAGTTCTGGCAGGACTTTCTGAGTCCATTTTCCTCCTTTGATGACACATTGCATAAGTTGTCATGGCTACTCAGGTACATTCTACAAAGAGTATAGTTACGTACTTAACCCATAGTTGCCTGATAACACAATTAACTCATAGTTGTCCAATTCCATATGGGGGGTTGTCTCCTCTCAGGATTTCAGGGTTGGCCACCAAGCCTGGTTTTGGAAGTGTGTTTTAGAAGCACTATAGGGTAAGCGATTCTTCCAAGTTTGCACTTGAGCTATAAAGGGTAGTTATCCCACCCCTACTATACCCACTCAGATTAGATCCCTGCCCTTGATATGCAAAAGTAGATCTTTTTATTTATATAGAGATGTTTCCTTTTTTTCCTCTTTTACTTGTCACTCCTAAGCTAGTCGGAGTGGCTTTCCCCTGTCCATTTAGGGAAAGACTTCTGCTCAGAGACTAAGATCTACCCAAGATCCTGCAGGTCAAGGGCTACGCCTAGGTCCGGCGTCTGGGCACTCCCGTGCCACGCCCTCATTGGCAGGAAGTTCCCTCGCCCGAGAGACCTCAGCTCGCCACGCCAGCCAGTTCCGAGTCCGAACCGCCCAGGGGGCGGGACGGGGGTGGGGTGGGACGGCGGCGGGGCGGGGCCTCCTGGCGCTGAGGTCCGCCTGGCGGCCTGTGGCGCAGGAGGAAGTCCCAGGCCGCGCGGGAATCAGGGGGTGGGGGACAATGGGCCAGTTACTGGTGCGTCACGAGGGAGTTCCTTAAAGGGGAAGTGAGCGGGCCTCGGAGCCGACGTGGGTTGCGGTGTTCGTCCGGGGAGGTCCCCACGCTTCAAAATAATGCCCGCGGCGACCGCGCAACCATGCAATGGCGAGCGCTCGTCCTGGGGCTGGTGCTCCTCCGGCTCGGGCTCCACGGAGTGCTGTGGCTCGTCTTTGGGCTTGGGCCCAGCATGGGCTTCTACCAGCGCTTTCCGCTCAGCTTCGGCTTCCAGCGCCTGAGGGGCTCCGACGGGCTCGCGTCTGCCCGCTCCGGGGCCGCGGGCCAGCAGGGGACGCCCGGGGGGCCGTCGTGGCTGCAGCCGCTGGTGGTCGGGGCTGCGGCCGGCGGGCCCCAGGCTCCTCGGCGGCCCAGCCCGGGCGTGTGCGGCCCGGCGCCCTGGGGCTACGCGCTGGGCAGCTGGGACTGCGGCCCGGACGAGTACGAGAAGCGCTACAGCGGCGCATTCCCGCCGCAACTGCGGGCCCAGATGCGCGATCTGGCGCGGGGCATGTTCGTCTTTGGCTACGACAACTACATGGCCCACGCCTTTCCCCAGGACGAGCTCAACCCCATCCACTGCCGCGGCCGGGGGCCGGACCGCGGGGACCCGTGAGTAGCCTGCGCGCCCCTCGCAATGCCTTCTGTCCCCGGGATGCTAGCGCCTTTAAGGTCTGAGGAGGGCCTTGTGGTTCGCCCCATACCTTGGCCGGCTGCCTTCTGAGATCTCCCAGGGCTTGAGGTACGTGGGTGGGCCGGTGGAAGACTCTAAATTTAAGAGAGCTGTTCTGATCCTTGTCTTAACACAGATGGGGAAACTGAGGCCCAGAGGCCGGAAGGGACAGTGAGTGCCGAAGCCTGGCTTGAAAAGGGGGGTTTAGACCCCTCTCCTCCAGACGGACACATTAGCTAAATGAAGTTTGTACTTAATTTGCTTCCCTGTGAACGCAGTTTTAGAACGAGCCCTCCCCCTTTCTAATCAGAGTGCCACACCCAGGTCTTTTTAATATAAAAATTAAAGAGTTGATTCCTAGAAAGGACTTCTGAGCTATCCGGGGAGGTGGAGGCATAGAGATAATAGGTTTTATCTCCTTGCTGGGGGGTGTTTCTTTAGCGAGGGAGACTTAGATGGGAGGAAGGGAGGCTGTCTGGCCCAGATTTGGGAGTTAGATACTCGCAGTATGGTTTCTTAGGCTCTGAATACACGTTCATCATTACCGTTTGCCGTGTCCCGTGAGTACCATTCTGGTGGCAGGGCCTTCATGGAAGGTCAGTCAGCCCTCTGCGTTATTTGTGAAGGCAGAGCTGCAGGATTCACTGTTGGAGATTTAAAAGTCCAAGAGGGCAGCACACCCAATTTAGGTCCTCCTCCCAGGAAGGGCAGTGTATTGCCACTGACCGACCCTGTTAGGCTGGATAGGTGACTGTTTCTGCGTTTCCCTCCCCCTTAGGTAGGCGTGGAAGAGTTGGATTGCTCAGTGCTTTGCCACGCTCCTCTAGTGGTAAGCAATGGAATTCAGTGGTTAAGTTCTAAAAAGGAAGACCACATAGAATATTGTAAAGAGTTATTGACAAATTCATGTCTTAATTTGCTGTGTGACAGCATGATTTTTAGTAAAGCAAGGGCACGTCCCAGGCTAATTTTAAAGGACTGGGTCTTTCCAAAATTGTAGGAAACTGATAGTTATTTTTCTTTCTCAACTATATTGGTCTGTTTACGTATAAATGTTCCCCCCCCAGCTTTATTTAGCTGGGATAAATTTAAGTTTTTGTTTAAAAACTTTCTTTAAACATTTTTTTGTTTTAAAAACTTTTTTCCAAATTGTAGAAATGAGTTGTCTTGCTTAACTATAGGGAACTTTTATGCCTATAAATGTATTTTCTTTCAATCGCAATGTTTTTTTGAGAGAATAGACTTCTTTAATTTGGGGGGAGGGAGCCCAAATTTCCACGTTATTTTTAATTCCTTTCCTGCCACCTCCTGCCATCTGTCCATGAATTATTTGCACAGTTGCAGTCAAAGTGTGTGTACATATTTTACATCTTAATGGTATTGTTTTCTCAGCAATATTCATAGTATTTCAAGAAGGGGAGAGTACCTTAAATGCCCAGATTCTGTCTCACAGATTGTTTCTCAGATTTCCTTTCACCAGGCAGACCTAAGGCAAACAGTTTAATGAGGAAATTGTGATAACACTTTCCATCATAATTATAATAGTCTGGAAGATGAGTTGATGGCCTTTTAATGTTTTTCTGAATGAAACTTAATCTTCTAGAGCATTGGGAGTCTCCCTCATCATCAAGGTGCGGTGGTGGTGGTTGATCATGAGTGAAATAGGCCTTTATTTCACGGTAAAGTCTGTGATGGGTGTTTTAGTTGGGTTATTCAGTGGCAGTCTGTGTAAATTAAGGTTAAGTTGTTTTGAGACAGATTATCCTTGGAAAGGTTGTGTTAGAAATATTGGGGTGGAGGGATGGCATTTGGCTTTTTGGTTGGTAAAGCAAAGAGCTCTGGAGTTACGTGGCCTTGGGTAGAATGGAAAGGTTAATTTTTCATTACTCCTCTTTAACTCTTACCATACTTTGGTATTTTCCAGGAAAATTTAGAACCTAAGCTTTGTCATGCTGGCTCTGAAACATTAGGGCGCATTTATATCCCCAAATAAATAACCTGAATTAAAAATTGTTCAGATTTCTTTATTTTTATTTTCTTTTGTGGTGTTGGAGATTGATCCCAGGGAGTGCTGAGCTTCATCCTCACCTTACCCCACCCCCTTTTTGTGGTAATTGAACTCAGGGCTTCCCACTGAGCTACATCCCCCTTTGAGACAGGGTCTCACTAAGTCTGTAAATTATCCAGGCTGAGCTCCACCTTGAGAGCCTCTTGCCTCAGCTTCCTAGAGTACTAGGATTACAGGTGTGTGCCACTTATTTTTATTTTGATACATAGTCTTGCTAAGTTGTCACAGCTGGCTCTTTCACTTTCTGAGTAGCTGGGTTTACATGTATATACCACCATGCCTGACTCCCAGGTTTTGAAGAACAAATGTATTCTCATGATTGTTATCAAATTGTCTTCTAATGATTTTTTTAAAGAATAGTGAAATCACCAAGATAATTTTATGTAAGAGGTATAGAAACAAAATATGGATACTCAAGATGTGTATCTTTCCTTTTTAGTTACATTGACTTGAGATTTATCTTGCCTGTCTTGATGGGGGTAGATGTCCCATAGAGAGTTAACCTGAAGTAAATAAAACCTCAACACTTTAAAAATAGCATATCTTTCTGTGTAGCTACGGATTGTTATGCAAAATCAATTCTCACATCCCCACTTAGGGTTGGAAACTCCAAATTCAAAAATATCTTTGAGGGCTGGGGATTTAGCTCCAGTGGTTCTGCCGCCTGCCTTGCAAGTTCAAGGACCCAAGTTCGATCCCCGGTATCAAAAAAAAATTTCTTTGAGTAAATTTGGATAATTTGTTTTAATAGTACTGTGAATGATAACTATAAATTCAGGCCTTTATACATATAACTTTTCTCACTTTTCAACTATGTTGTTTTTAAAACAAAAAAGCAAATATCAAATGAACAAGCCAAATACTGTATTGGCCTCTCAACTGGCTAGTTTCTATCTGCTCCTAGTTTAAGATGGCTTCTTCCTGAATCCTGTTTCAGAATCTGTTCTCTTTTAGAATCAGGCTCAAGTCTTTTTTTTTTTTTTCTTTCTGTATCACCACCGAAGGGACTGTTTGAAGCTGATTCTTGACTTCCTCAGTTCTCCTTTTGGTTCCTTTCTTTTGAGCTGCTATTCTACAGTTTAGCATTGCCTGAGAATTGAGTACTATTTTGTACTCATTTGTACTCACCTTCATTTCCCTTTGTCTTCCTCAGATTACCAATCCCTTGAATACAGGGTTTCTCTTTTTATCTGTCTACCCACATAGCACCAGTATATTTCTGAACAGCTGTTAACCCATTGACTATATGTGGGATTGTTTTTTAACACATTTGTTTGATTCTGTTAGCTGCATAGTTGTTTTTTTTTGAAACAGGATCTCACTATGTGGTTCAGCCTGGCCTTGAACTCACTGTGTAGCTCAGAGTGGTCTTGAACTCACAGCAAACCTCCTGCCTCAGCCTCCCAACTGCTGGGATCACAGGCATGCGCTCAGAGGACATAGTTTTAAGGTAGTTCTTAGATTGAAATGTTTAAGAATTTTTAGGTGAGATTGAATTTAACAAGAATATCTAAAGAAGTCCACAGTCTTACCTGCATAATAAGCTCACAAATGGAATCAAGAATCATGAGAATTTCATACTGTGAAACCAGGAAGATTTTATAGTGTCACCTCACCCCCCCTTTTTTGGTTCCCCCTTTTTCATTTTCTCTCTCTTAAAAGAATGTATAGCAATTGTCTTAGTTACTTTTCTCTTGTTGCTGAGACAAAATACCTGACATCCAAAGTCAAAGGGGAAAGGTTATTAGCTCACAGTTTGTAGAGGTTCCAGTCCATAATCAGCTGGCTCCAAGGCAGGGTGGCACATGGCAGAGGGACAACAGTTCATGGTAGTGGGAGACAGTAAAAGCAAGGGACAGGACAAGCCTTTTTCTGTCCCTGATACTGTATTCAGGCTACCTGGATTAGGGTGGTGCTAAACTGAATCAGTGTACTGATTTAGTAATCACACATCCTTAATCCCAGCATCATACACTCTAGATTCACCCACGTATGACTGCATGAGGCTTTAGGGGCACATCTAGACCCAAACCATAATAGCAGTTATGTAGTAGAAAGGAATTAAAAGTGTTCTAGTGAACATTAAGAGCTTTGAAAGTGTTTTCATTTGATTGGAGTAGAAAGAAGAAACCATGATGGGTTTGTGTGTTGGTGATTTTTATTTTTTAAACAGTATTTTTTTTGGTACCGGGGATCAAACTCAGGACCTTGCACTTTGGAGGCAGGTATGGCACCGAGCTAAATCCCCAGGCCCTTTAAACAGTTTTTATACATAGTTTAGGCTGGCCTTGAACTCAATTATTTTACCCCAGGCTGGCCTCGAACTTGCAGTGATCCTCCTGCCTCAGCCTCCCAAGTTCTGGGATTACGGACATGTGCCACCATGCCTGGCTTCTCCGTGATGGTTATTTCAAATACTTTTATTTTTGCTGTAGCAACTCTAATCAGTTGTTTTTACAATTTGGGCATTATATTGAGAAGTTATATTGTTTTGTTTTATGTTGCAGTGCTGGATTTGGTACCCAGACTTCAGGCATACTAGGCAAGCACTCCATGACTGAGCCATATCTAGCCCTTGAGAAGGATTTAAAATTGGATTTATTTTAGTTACAAATTAAAAGAAAGAACGCAATAAAACATGGGAAGGAGTATAGTGCTCAAAATTACTGGTATCTTCAGTGGGGTTGTGTAGGTGAGGGGGAGTGCAACACATGCCACAGAGTGTAACTCAGGAGAAGGTAGTAGCATGTAGTTTGTTATTTGTCTAGTGTGGATGCTACTTAGGTGATGCAGGAACTATTTTCTGTTGAAGTGGGTAATTGGAGCCCCCTCTGTTTTGGGGCAGCAAAACAGTGTTGTTGAGGGCTGGGGATTTAGCTCAGTGGTGCTGTGACCTGCCTCTCAAGCACAAGGTCCTGAGTTTGAATCCCTGGTACCAGAAAAACAAAAAACAAACAATGTTGTTGAATATTTATCCTTTTTTTTTTTTGATACTGGGGATTGAACTCAGGACCTCATGCTTGCAAGGCAGGCAGCGCAACCACTGAGCTAAATCCCCAGCCCATGTTGTTGAACATTTAAACCCAGCAGAATGTTCTTCAGTTGATAGAACTGAGCTTGAGGGTTTCCTGACTGCTTTGACCCCCTCCTCCAACCCTTTTCTTTTTATCCTTTCTGGCTGGCATTCCCCTTGAGAGGCATATTTGAATCTGTAGTTCTTGCTTGGAAAGGACCTTTTTCTCTGAGATGAATTTATTTAGAAAGAGTAAACAGATGGGTGTAGTCCCAGCACTTTGAGAGACAAGGCAGAATGATTGCATGTTTGAGCCTAGCCTAGGCAGTTTAGGAACTTGGTTGCGACCCTGTCTCAAAATAAAAAGAGGGCTGGGGATGTAGTTCAGTGTGAAAGTCTTGGGTTTAATCTCCAGTACTGCGAAAAAAAGAGTCAATAGAAGTAGGTACAATTTTCCAGCCATGCTGCTTGCTGACTTTATAGCTTGTGCTGGATAAGATGACTCTAGTTTCTAGATGGCCCCCTCTATAAAGCTTTTTATTGTTTAAAAAATTAAATTTATTGATACAATTTAGATACACATAATGATCACATTAATCATACGGTATTTATACTTGTACATGATATATCTTAATTCTTATTTGTTTTCCCATTCCCCTCCCCTCCCTTTAACCCTTCTTCCCCTATTTACAAAAGCTTTGTTTCTATTTTGTCTTTCTTTTCTCATATTTTCCCTTTTCCTTCTTTCCCCCCTTCCCCCTTCCTAGTGCCCCTTCCCATTTGAACTTTTGTCTTCCTATTTCACATTATCTACTATACATTTTGGTCTTTTTTGTTTGTTTGTTGTTTTTTGGGGTTTTTTTTTGTTGTTGTTGTTACCAGGAATCCAACTCTGGACGTTGTGCTTGCCAGGCAGGTGCTGTGCCTCTGAGCTACATCCCCAGACCCATTTTGGTCCTTTTTTACACTTTCAGTTTCTCACAGCAGAGAAACAATGCAATGTTTACACTGTAAAGGTTGTTTAAAAATGTATATAAAATTTTAGTACAAATTCTTTGTCCTAGATTAAGTGACAATACAGAGTGGAACAGGGGGCCCCAGGATTTAGCTCAGTGGTTCTGCCGCCTGCCTTGCAAGCGCAAGGACCTGAGTTTGATCCCTGTACCAAAAACAAAACAAACAGAGTGTAACAGGGCCACTGGAAAATTCAAATAAGATCCCATGCTGAAGCTGTTTATGCTTGTTTCTTCCCTGGAAGGCTGGTTTTGCTCCAGCTGAGGTCAGTAGGAGGACTTTCAGAATCTAGCAAGCCATAGAGAGAAGCTGTCAGAAACTTCTCATAAGGAAGAAGATGAGAAAGCATCAGGATGATACATGATGCAAATAAAGTGCTTCAGGGATAAAATGGAAGTTGTCAGACATGGATACATTTGTTGCAAATGAAACTACTGAAAATTTTTAAACATTTGTCTTATTTCTTCTTTTACTATCATTTTTTCCAAGTTTCTGCAGTTGTTATCTGGGTTTGTGAGAATGGGATAAAGAAATAAATGAAGCTCTCAATTTGAATTTCTAAAGTAGCTCTGCTTTATTATTTTCAATACTCTCCTATCCTTCCTTCCCAGATATATTAATTTTTGTTGTCTTCATAGTTTGTGTTATAAGGATATATCAGAGTGACTGAAGAGCTTTACCCTCTGCATCCTCTGTTGATCTCAGGATGGAACCTAGGACCTCATTGGTGCTATGAAAGCGCTCTTCCACTGAGCTACATAGCCAGCCTCTGTAGTTTTGTTCATCTCTTCTCTTTCTGTTTATCTCTTTCTTTCTCTTTTCTTTTCTTTTTCTTTCTTTTTAAAAAAATTAGTATGCTTGTGATACATACTAAATATGCTTATATGGGGAATTGGTACATACACGTATCGAATCTTGATCCTTTTTACTTCCTCTTTCTCTTCCCTCCCTCCTATCTCCTCTCTGTCACATTCCCCTCCTATCTTCACAGTGCCTATTTCCCTGTTTGTAGTTGGTTTCTTGAGATTATTTCAGAATGGAAAATTGGTATTGATTATGAAGTTGGGAGGTATTAGTAATGTTGATGCAGCTCCAGTGAAAAAAGAGAGGAGAGCTTTGATTCCTGCTTTGGTTCATGTTATATAAAGACACCCCTCAGGATTAATCGAAATAATGGGGAGTCTTTGGATGAGATGTTAGTGAAAAAATGGTATAAAGAACTTTATGTATTCCCCTAATTAAAGGACAGATGAGTGGAGTTGGTACTGTACAACTGCAGGTCTTCACTTGTTAGTGTGTAATCTGCTGGAATATGTAATTACTGAATTAAAGTGTTACAAGTAGGTCCTCTGACCAGATCTCTCTTTTAGTTCATAATGATTGTGAAGTTAGAATTCTAAAGCTGGGCAGGATCGAAGTGATCATTTATGGTGATAAAACTACCTTAGAGAGGGCAAATGACTCTTACTTGGAGTCTCTTAACTTCCTGTTGAGTTCTTTCTGCTATTGTACTTTACAAGTGTGTCTGCTGTGCTGTGATGGCACTGTACTTGCAGGCACTTTAGAAACTGAAATAGAAGATCTTTGCCATACCGACCTACTCAAAGTTTCTCAATAAATGAGGATTGCTGGCAATTTTGGTTTTTAATGGGTGTTTTGATTTGTTTTTTTTCTCTTTAAAATACAGTACCTATCTTTAATTTTAACTTTATTTCTTTTTCAGTTCAAATTTGAACATCAATGACGTACTAGGGAACTATTCATTGACTCTTGTTGATGCATTGGATACACTTGCAGTAAGTGTTGTTTTAAAAAAAAAAATTAAGGTGTTTTAGAGTTGATACCCCTGTTTCCCCCTAGGAATGGTGAACCTGATAGTTTTTTAATCTTATTTTTTTGAGACAGGGTCTGGCTATGTAGTCCAGGGTAGCCTTGAACTTAACTTGCTGGATAGCCTAGGCTGGACTCACACTTTTTTTTTTTTTTTTTTTTGGTACCGGGGATTGAACTCAGGACCTTGCGCGGCGGGCGCTGGAACTACTGAGCTAAATCCCCAGCCCTGGACTCACACTCTTGATCCTCCTGCCTCTGCCTCCTCAGTGCTGGGATAACAGACATGGATTGCTGCTTCTGGCAAACTTAATACTTAAAAGCTTTGATGGCTATTGTTTATTTAAGTGAACTTTGTGGGAACAATGGGAAAAAGGTTGAAGGTTAAAAAAGAGGAAATGTGATTCTCCTTACACAACGGTGAAAAAATATATGCTCATTTTTAGGAAACCAATTCCCCCACCCCAATTTTCCATTGGTTTACTTACTAAAGGAGTCCATAGAGAATTGCCTTAATATTTACAGTTATTGCAGTTTGTATTTCAAGAATAAAAATCAGAAAGTCTCAGGGTTGCTAGATATCCTGAGGTTCCACCTAGCTGCTCGATGGCTCCCTTATGCCAGCCGTCCTCTGTGTGAAATGCTGCTCTTACTTGTAGCTTTTCCCAGCGTGCTGGGATTACAGGCATGCCTGGCTTACATCTTCATGTTATAAGTAGCAGAAGAAGGACAAGGCCCTTTGTCTAATTGGAAATCTGAGCTAGTGGATTTTCTTCTGCTAGGCTGTAGTTCAAAAGCAGTTTAGTTCCTCAGTGTCTCCTTCTGAAGTGATTACTCCTGCATTTTAGCCACTCCTGATTACTCATCCAAATGTGCCCTGACAAGTAAGTGCAGCCTATTTAGAACTAATTTGTTAAAAATATTGGAGGCTGACTCAGTCTACAAGTGTTGCTTGAAGCCTCCTAAGAGTCATATATAGGTTGAGAAAGCTTGTTTTTTTTTTTCTCTCTGACTCTTTTAATCACTATTTGTATCTTTATCTCCATGCTTGCTACTTCAGAGACCTTATCTTTGTTATTTTCTGTACTGAACTCTCCCCACCCTTCATGGTAAATGGTACATAGTAGGATTGCAAACTGTTGTTCAAAAAATGAATTTTACTAGTTCAGCATCTCCCAACACAAAGTACAATGGTATACTCCTTGAAAAGAGTTCTATTCCAAAAGGAGCTGGAGAAATTCTGTGTCCAACTGTTAGCTGTGTTAGATATCAATATTTTAAAGGCTCTGAGAAGTCATGCAGTAAAGAAACCTGTTTAATACTTCTGTCCAATCCAACTTTTCTCAATCATTTCATACCCTGGTTTCTCGGGGCTCTCAGCTATCTGACTAAAGTGCTAAATTATAAGATGTAATTAAGCATTGTTGGCTCTCTTTACCATCTGCCACTTAATCTGAGGTCATATCAACACTGCAGTAGCACTAGATATTGTTGCTGGTGAACATCTGTAAGGAAACACACCTATTTTTGTGGTTTTCATTGTAGAATATCTAGCCTTTACTGCCTTAGCACCTCACATTTACTTTTCAGATGTTACTTATGTTGAGGTTTTTCTTTTCTTTTGCTTGCATTTTAAATGGACTTTAGCAGATATGCTATGGAAAATCCTTGGGGAAGTAGTCCCCTGACCATTTTATGTAACTTGCAGCATTGTTGCATAATCTTTTTTTTTTTTTAAAAAAAAGAACTGAAAATCAGAAAAGAAACATCTGTACTTGTCTATGTTACAGCAAGTAACGATCGGCAGAAAAAAAGATGTCATAGACCAGTAAAATTAGAAAATAAAATGTGACTGAGAAAATTATTTTTTCTCGATTTTTTTTTTTTTTTTTTGTGGGTGTGTATCATTATGATGTAAGTATAGTTTTAATATTGCCATAACATTTTAAGTGGAATTAAATCATTTCCATTTAGGTTAATCAGTAAAATTTTATGCCTAAATTGCAATTTGTATAGGAGGATCCTATCTACACCCCAAATAGCAATCATAATGCCAGAACACTTTTTATAGGACATAGAGCTGGTTATTTATATAGTTTAAATGCCACTGGCTTTATGCTATGCTCCAAAAAGGTTTTGGATATCTGGATGGCAAGCAACTAGTTTAGTAAGATTTCTAGATATTTTGGTCTCCTGGGAGCCAAGCAGCCAAACACTGGATTTATTTGAAGAACGGGGAAAGTTGTATTTTTGATTCTTTAATTTTTTGATTTATTTTTACTCATCCTAGAAGTTTTAGGAACTGCAGTGTCTTTGCACATAAGTAACATCAGGCTAAACCTTCAGGGAGAGAGAAGTGGGAGGATTAGGAGTGCCATTGATTCTAGGGGGAAAGTATTTTCACAGTTTTGCCATTTGGATATAGGGTTCTTGAGTTGCAGGAAATAGGCTTGCCATTTGTCTGGAATACAGTAAGCCCTCAACTTACTAACAAGTTTCATTTTGGGAGAAGGTTCGTAAATCTGATTTTGTTCCTATGTCCAACAAAGTGAGTTTTATACACCTTTGACACAAATATACAATATAAAGCATAAAAAGACCAAACTTCTACTCACCACTGCTTTTCCTCTTGCTTCTGAACATCCTGGGCTGTGATTGAGCACTGGACTGCTGTACACTATCACACTGTACAGTAAGCACACAGCTGCACAATTGTGACAGTGTCTGGCAGGTGAACTATGTGATTTGTTTGCATCTATGTAATTCAAGGTAAATGTTTGTAAGTTGAAGACTGATTGTAGATTGTGAAAAATAACTGTGCTTTTCCACCTTTTGTGCTTCTACTCCCACAGTGATAAAACCTCATGCAGTACAGACATTTAGATGATGTGGCCAAGCTGCTGCCATCATGTTGCCTCAGTTTCATCTCAACCTGCTATAATGGTTTGTATTCTTCTTTTTAAAGATAATGGGAAATTCATCTGAGTTCCAGAAAGCAGTCAAGTTAGTGATCAACACAGTTTCATTTGACAAAGATTCTACTGTTCAAGTCTTTGAGGCCACAATAAGGTAAAATAGTACATAAAATGGGTTGAAAGCTATGTGTCTCTGTGTGTGTGTGTGCGTGTGTGTGTAGAAAAGTTCCTTTTGGTTTTCCAGACCCAAAATCGAGGTAGACAGTCCATGTAGATATTATGGGTGCAGTGTGTATTTTTCATGTTTATTTTAGTATTTATCAAAATTATAACAATTGAACACATGATAATCACATTTTGAACTGAACAAAAAGAAACATTGTTGTTTTAATGGGTGTCCCTCTAAGCAGTTTCTTGATTTCCCTTCATGGCTGGTCTTATTTTCCTGTTTTCATGCTGCTCTGGGAAAGCTTTATACATATTTCTGAAGGAAATGATTTTTTTTCTCTCTCCCCACAGAAAACCACTGTATGCCATTTTGGTGTATTTCTTTCTTAGATGTTGATCACTAACCTCCCTCTTTTTGTTAAATGTATTGGAATCATGCTTTATGTCACAGTCTACTCCAGATACATTATGTGTCTGCAGTGACACAGCTCTAAGCTGTTATCCTCTTACCTGAGTGTGTCATTTTCTCTTTATTTTCCTTTTTTCCTTCTCATACTCTTACCAGATATTGAAGTTCATCAGTTGCCTGGCAGCCAAAACTATAGAAGCTACTTAGTATTTGTTGTCTAACCTTTTTCTCTTTTTTATATGGCCAAGTCTTTTCCCCAAGTGAGACAAATCAAGAGTAATTTAATAATAGAGTAGATAATACATATTTTGAGAACAAGTAGCACACTCTATTAGTACAGTTCCGTAACCTCTATGGTTAAGATAATCAGTTAATCTTTTAAATGGTATTGTTTTCAGTAGCCTCAGATGCACGATTCCCCTTCTTTCTTTGAGTAATGCAGTGAACTAAGAATCAGTCACTTACTACAGCTAGACTTTTAAGAGACTGTTAAGTCCTTCGGACTTCAGGCAGCTCAGAGTCCATAAGAAGATGTTGCTTCTGTCATTCTGAATTAGATTGTGTGCCCTTATAAGCAACATGATTTTATTTATTTATTTGTTTGTTTGTTTGCTTGTTCTTACTGCCGTTAGGGTTCTGGGAAGCCTCCTTTCTGCCCACAGAATAATAACTGACTCTAAGCAGCCCTTTGGTGACATGACAATTAAGGACTATGATAATGAATTGTTGCACATGGCTCATGACCTGGCTGTGCGGCTCCTCCCTGCTTTTGAGAACACCAAGACCGGGATCCCTTATCCTCGGGTAGGTAGATTGGTTTTTCCCTTTGTGCTTGACAATTCACCATCTTCTGGAATTAAAACTGTTTGGTAAAAGGAAGGGGCTGAGGTAGAGGAAGAAAGTGGTATTCTTGAGATAATTTTGCCTTAAACATAATGTAAATATTTTTTAATTCATTTGGCATTTATTGATCACCTGCTGTGTGCTGGGCATGCAGTGACATAGCTGACTCAATCCTTTCCCTTAAAAAACTTGTTTCTTTGTTCAGTGTTCATAAATCTTTTACACATGTGATTTATAGCATGTGCTCACAAATAGTATGGACGATTTGTTTTCATTTCTTATTTGTGCAGATTTCCCCAAAGAGCCTCACATATGTATTAGAAGAGAGTTCAGTGAACATTCTTTTGAATGCTTCACATGACTCTTTTCAAATAAAGCCTGCACAGACCAGCAAGCTAACTGCTAATTTAAATGCAAGATCTTTGTGATATCTGATTTGTCAAGCCAGAAGTTCTCTGGAAACTTAAGTCAGCCTTTGACCTAACCAGGGAAAGAGTTATCAGACCACAGGGCCACCATGATGCAACAGGCTGTCATACTCCAGCTGAGCCTCCCTTCTCTTCCAATCTGAGGTTTGTTTATGTTTTCTGAGCAAGAGTGAGTTCATAGTGGCTTACGTAGAATTTAGAAGTGATTCCATAGCTCATTTTTTTCTTTAACCCCCAAACCTGATCATGTGTAGCCATGAAAAAAACTTGTTGGAAAGAGATGGTTTAATGAACCTGGCTTGATGGTGCATGCCTGTGCTCTCAGCTATTTGGGAAGCTAAGGCAGGAACATCACAGATTTGAAGCCAGCCTGGGGGTGTATGTAGCACAGTGTTAGAGCACTTGCTTAGCATATATAAAGGCCTTGGGTGCAATCATCAGTATTGGCAAAATCAAAACCAAAAACAGAAACAGCAGAGAGATGGTTCAGTTAATTGTATAATTGTGTTATAGTCATTCCCTCAATACTTGCTCTTCTTTTTTCACTTGCTCTTCTTAATAAGACAGGGCTCTGGTCTTATTCTCATTTGTGTTTTCTAAATTTAACTCCCATATTCATCTTGGGTATAACATTACCGACTCTCACCACAGTAAGCTTGGTTCATTAGCTGAGTGTCATATCTGTGATTTGGCCTTCAGCTCTGTGAGTTCTTGAGTTTTGCCATGAAACCTGTGACTGACTCTTCCTATTCCCAGGTGAATCTAAAGACAGGAGTTCCACCTGACAGCAATAATGAGACCTGCACAGCAGGAGCTGGTTCTCTCTTGGTGGAATTTGGGATTCTGAGTCGACTGCTGGGGGATTCCACCTTTGAATGGGTGGCTAGGCGAGCAGTGAAAGCCCTCTGGAACCTTCGGAGCAATGACACAGGATTATTAGGTGTGGTGCACTTTCTCCCACCACTGGGGCTGTGTAACATTTGGTCCCCTTTCCTTTCATCTCTGAGGGTGTCTTTCCTCTCTGTTTCTTCCTTTATACCACTGAATCTGAAAATTGTCAACTCAGAAAGAATGGTCTTCGGTGTCTGCCATAGTCAGTTTCTTTTTGTGACCTTTTGGTTAGAGTGAGACTATAGAGTTTTATGGAAAAGAATAATACTTTCGCTGTTTGAGCTCCCTTCTGATTTGGAGCCCTTGGTATATTTTACTTGAAAATTATTGTTAATGGAAATACTATAAAAAGAACTGCCTCTCAGGCAAGTTTTATTGCTTCAGTATAAAGTTCTAAATATAGGAATTTAAAGTTATCAGTGGAATAGCTTTCTCCTTTAAAAAAAAAAAGGTAGGTGTGTAGAAGTAGATTGAAAGCCCAGATTAAACTTATATTGGGGTTTTCTTTTTTTCTTTCTGAGAATGTTTGGTTAAGATATTATTGAAAAATTATTTTGGAATATTTCAAACATTAATAGTAGAAATAAGGTATTATGACTAATACCCCCATGTACTCATCATTCATCTTCAGTAATTATGTTTTGCTAATAATTCACAGTGTTTTAAAGTGGGTTTTTACCTCATATGGTTGTCTTATATTGGGATGTACTTTCTTTTTGGCAGTAAGAAGTAAAATCAGATTGGTTTTTCTAGAACCATAGGGAATTATAAAAGTTTTATACTTAGAAGTAATTTTTTGATTTTTTGGGTTCTAAAGTTTATATACCAATTTGTTGTATTTAACAGCAACAGTAGAAATAAAATCACTCAAATTATTAATTCATCACCAAGTGGTTGACTACTGTCATCACAAATTGTCAGTTTTTAATTTTCCGTGAGTCTTTTTTCTGTGTGTAGTATTGAGGATTAAAGCCACGGCCTTGTGCATGCCAAGTAAGTGCTGTAATACTGAGCTGTATCCCAAGTTCTTTTTAAAATTTTACTGTGAGATAGGATTTTGCTAAGTTGTCCAGGCTGGCCTTGAACTTGTTTAACCTTCTGCTTTAGCTCCTCCCTACCTACCCCAATAGTAGCTGCAATTTCAGGCGTATGTCACCATCCTGGCTCCATATACCCTTTTTAGCTTGGCATGTGCAACTTTTATACACTGTATTTTCAATTCTTAATATAGACAAAGATTTTTATTCTGCCTTAATTTGGCAGTTCATTCCAGGGTTTCCAAGTTGTTATCTTATTTTCATAGTAACTCTTTTTAAAAGCTACGTAGTCATCTATTAACTCTTTTTGTGGTGTTAGACACTTAGATTATTTTTCTCTCTTTTTTTTTTTCTGTTTTACAGATAATTTTCTGGTGAACAACATAAGAGTTTTTCTTTTTAAAAACATTTTTTTCAGGACAGATTATCAGCAATGACAGTACTGGGTTAAAGGCTGTGAGTACTCCTTTGGGTTTTGAAATATATTGTCAATGTAGAAAAGCAAAGTGACAAACCTACATATATATATATATATATATTTTTTTTTTGCATTAAATATTTATCTTCATTTTGTGTTGGTGGCTAAATACTATATAGTCAAAAAGATCTGTAGGCTGTCCAAGTTATGATAGGACTCAAAAATCTTAGGGTCAGTGTTTCACTCCTTTTCTTACTTATTTAAGGATAGAGGTGCTGAGAAGTGGCGTTGAAGTAGGCTATCTGTCTCCTTCCATGATGATCGGGATCTGAAGTACCTTTTTTTGTCCCTGCAGGCAATGTTGTGAATATCCAGACGGGCCATTGGGTTGGAAAGCAGAGTGGCTTGGGTGCTGGGCTGGACTCCTTCTATGAATACCTTTTAAAGTCTTACATTCTCTTTGGAGAAAAAGAAGACCTACAAATGTTTAATGCTGCGTATCAGAGCATTCAGAACTACTTAAGAAGAGGGTATGTCTCTTTAACATCACTTCTATGACCTTATAAAGCAAATAATTTGCATTCTGAAATGTTCTTGTTTTGTTTTGTTTTTTGAGACAAAGTCTCACTATGTAGTGTAGGCTGGCCTTGAGCTCACAGAAATCCTCCTGCCTTAGGCTCCTGAGTGCTGATATTTCAGATGTGTGCCACCACACCTGGCTAATGTTCCTATTTTTCTTTTTTTTTTTGGTACTGGGGATTGAACTCAGGACCTCTCACTTGCCAGGCAGGCACTGTGCCACTGAGCTAAATCCCCGGCCCTATTTTTCTTAACATAAACTCCCAAGGTCTGTTTGTCTCTTCTGCCCTCAACATAATTGTCAGTCATTTGAGGTTGAAGATCTGCGTTAGCTCTTTGTTATGTGCCATAGTTCCCCAGAACTGAGTGGCTTAAAATAAAAAACATGACCTCATAACAGTTTCTAAAACACAGAAATAACAGAGATTCTTGTCCTAGGTTCTGGCCTAAGATCTCACATGAGGTTGCTGTCAAGCTGTTGACCAAGGCCGTGGCCATGGCAGAGGTAGAGTAGGGCTGGTGGATCCCCTTCCAGGCTCTCTCATCATGGCTGGGAGTCTTCAGTTCCTTGCTGGCTGTTGGCTGGAGGTCTCAGATCTTTGTCACAGAGACCTCTTCATAGGTAGCTCATGGCAGCTGGCTTTTCCCAAAGTGAGTTATCTGAGAGAGACAGAAAATAGTCTTGCGATTATATGTCATGACATAGTTTGACGATTATATGTTAACTTCTCTGCCAGACTGCTGGTCACCCACACCAGCCTGATATACAAAAAGTGCCTACCAGAAGGTACAGGTCATTGGGGGCCACTTTGGAGACTTGTTATAAGAGGAAATGACACATCCCTGTGTTTAATTGTGGCTTTAATTGTAGATGGAGCTGTACTATAGGACAGTTACTGAATTTTTGTGCTTTTTCTTTCCAAAGGATTGTTAAGATTGATCTTTATACCTCATGAGAAAGGCCTTTTCCACATTGTTTCCTTTCTAAGCTTATTTAAAAGAACATTACTAGCTGGGGATTTAGCTCAGTGGTACTGCACCTACCTGGCAAACGCAGAGTCCTGAGTTTGGTCCCCGGCATGGGGAGAAAAAAAAGGCTGAGGCAGAGAGGGTTTCCACAAGTTTGAGGCCAGCCTGGGCTAGTGAGTTCAAAGCCAGTGTGAACTACATAGCAAAACCCTGTCTCAAACCAAACCAAACCAAACCAAAAAAGTTACTTGATATTCTCAGTTGTGCATTCAGAATAGCACTAGGGAGAGTGCACAAAGAGAGTCATTCAAAGCTACAGTGGCTTCTACCCTGATGTCACTCTTCCCTAGATGTTTCTTTTTATGTGTTTATATAGTAAATGGGCAATGCAAGGTGTGTGTTCTGAGCTTTCTGCTTGGCAAGATTTTCCTGGATCCATTTCTACATTAGCCATTGTAGGAACTACTTGTGTGAGTGCTATATTTAAGCAAGAGGGCTTTTGGTTAGAGCTAAGTCATTTTTGCTTTTCAGAGCCCCAAACTAAATTAAGTAGTAATTCCCAATTACTGCTCCATTGGGGTATGTCTCTTTAACATTATTTCTTTCGTTTGCATTCTGAAAATGTAGGGAACAGGAAGGGGACCTTACCAGGACCTCTACCGTGGGTCCTGGCCTGTGAGCCTCTACAGCACGGCACAAGGTGAATTAAAGAACAAACCGGAAATGAGACTTAAGAGTGATGAGGCTGGATCTTGGGACCTTGTCATTGTTTGTTGCTGATGCCAACAAAGACAAAGGCCCCCAAGAGCATCCAGTATTTATTGAATACAGTGGTGGGGAGGAATAGGGAGCAGGGTATGCTTAGAAGGCATCTAGTGAAATACTGCCGAACACCTGGCATGATGGTGCCAGGCAGGGCTGTTAGGGAGTAAGCGGTGTTTATATGCTTGGATAGAACAAACCGGTACTGGGACTGGGTGCAATTAGGAAGTAACCCATCGGATCAGAGAAGCCATAATTCAAGGGAAAGGATTTTAAGTGGGGTCATGCTGACCTCTGCTGTATATGTCAGCAGAGCCCTGCCACTTCACAGACCAAGACTTAGGCCTCGGTGACAGCCATTAGCAAAGGTGCAGTGCTAGCCCAACTCTGCCACCTGACATCTCCATTTGAGTCATGTAAGGCTTTGGTCTAACTTCTGATACAAAATAATATAGCCAAATTAAGGGAGGCAAGAAGCATGTGCCACTCATAGCCTGCTAGTACTGGGCAGGGATGTCTGCTACATGAAATGTTCTGTTCTGCTCTGTTCTTTTCTTTCTCTCTCTCTTTCTCTTTCTTTTTTTCTTTCCTTCCCTACTCATCCCCCTCCCCACCCCCACCACCTCTCTTTTTTGAGACAGGGTCTTTCTATGTAGTGCAAGCTGGCCTTAAACTCACTATGTATCCCGGGCTGGCCTCAAACGCATAGTGATCCTGCTCAAGGATCCTACAATAATGTATTTCTTTAGGCCCATATTACAGAACCATGTAATTATACTAGAAAAGAGACTCTTTTTGTGCAGAAAATACCAGGTTTCCTTGCTGAGGTCAAATCTAACGCAGACCACACTGTATACAGTGGTACCTCAGTTCAGAAACTTAATTCTTTCCACAATTCTGGTCACAAACCAATTTGGTTGTGAACTGAATCCAATTCAATTGTTAGGTTCCTTATGGGGAAATTTGATTTGTTTGCAGCTAATTCAGTTTGTGACCAGAATCATGGAAAGAATTAAGTTTGTGAACCAAGGTACCACTGTACCAGTTCTATTATGTAGCTGTAATTTTAAATCTGAATGTCAACATGATTTCCACAGAACACAACAAAATACTGAAATATTACAAAAACGTCAGTTTAGAACTTTTCTTCTGTGGTAGACGTTTTCTTCTGTTAGTGTTTAGTGTAGACAGGTAAAGGCAGTCTTTTCTGTAGAGGTTTAAAGAGGATAAAAATTAATGTTGATTCCATTTAAATGAAACTACCAGGTGCTTCTAGAGTATTAGGGGTAGAGCTCTGTTAGGAGCTTTCTTTTTGCGGTTGCATATGCTTTTTTTTTCTTTTTTTTGGCTCCCAAGATCGAACTCAGGACCTTCACTTGTGAGGCAGGTGTGGTGCCACTGAGCTAGACCCTGTGCTATTTGTATTTGTAGGCGGGAAGCCTGTAATGAAGGAGAAGGAGACCCCCCACTCTATGTCAATGTGAACATGTTCAGTGGGCAGCTCATGAATACCTGGATCGACTCTCTGCAGGCATTCTTCCCTGGACTGCAGGTATTTTGCAATCAGATTTGCAAAGAATAAATAGTCATTAGAATGAGATTTTTATTTTCCTCCTTTTTCTGTGATACTCGAGGCTTTTCTAGCTCCTTTGGATTGGGGAGGTTAATAGCACAACATACCAGGATTATTCTGTTAGTGAAATCAGTTCCTAGAATATTGAACAGACCTATACTATATTAGTGAAAAATCATATTTGAAAATAACTGCAGGTGATGGTTGGATAATCCATCTTTGTTATGTGCTTGTTTGTGAGTACATTTAACCTCTTCTGTGCAGTTCATGTAAATATGTCATTGATGGTCAGATACAAAAGGCATCTGTTTGTGTGGGTTATCACTGTTTGTGTTGTTTTTTTGAGATAGGGTCTTACTGTATAGTTTAGGCTGGCCTTGAACTCACTGTGTAGCCCAGGCTGGCCTCGAACTCACAGTGATCCTCCTGCCTCATGTGTGTGGCACCATGCCCGGCATGGGTTGTCACTTTTGACTTGGTTTTATCCCCAGCTCTGTTAGATAAGAACCAGAGGGTGAAAAAGAGCCTAACATTTGTGTCACTTTTTGAAACTCAGCCTGATGACCCATGTCTTTTCCTTAGGTTCTAATAGGAGATGTGGAAGATGCCATCTGCCTTCATGCCTTTTATTATGCCATATGGAAACGATATGGGGCCCTTCCTGAGAGGTATAACTGGCAGCTACAGGCCCCTGATGTTCTCTTCTACCCGCTGAGGCCAGAATTAGTAGAATCTACATATCTCCTCTATCAGGTACTAGAGCTCTTTAAACAATAGTTTGTCATTTTCATAGTGACTTAATAGTTATCACCTGTCTGGAGTCTTGTTAATGTTCAGTGTCATTCATGGTTTCGCAGGACAGAGACAGTCTCTGTAGCCAAATGTTTTTTTTCTTTTTTTTCTTTTTTGGTACTGGGAATCAAACTCAGGGCCTCTTGCTTGCCAAGCAGGCACTATGGCACTGATGTAGCCAAATGTTTTTAACCTCACATTTTGCAAAGAATTATATGTTTGCTGTAGGACTTATTGTTACATCTTTAAATATTCAGGAAAAAGATTTTACTTTCAGTGTATTCCAAATCTGTTTGACCATAGACTCTTTTAGGGGGAATGCAATTCTGTGCCAATGTGCTATGGAACCCTGGTCTAGGTAATTATTCAAACAAAAAGAAAATTCTGTTATTTATAGACGAAGCTATCTAGGATTCACATGAATGTCTTATTTTTGTTTAATGTTAAAAAATACAGTGTTCATCTTTCATGCAGTTACTCCTGTGCCTGCAGAGGGAATGTCACTTTAACTGTGAAATGTCTCCACTTAGACAACTGAAGCCACATGCATATACTTCTGTGCATACATAAATAAACACACACTGAGAGTGCTCCCCCATTCACAAATATAGCAACATAAGCTGTTCACTTACTAAGAAGCTAGCCTTTAATGCAGTTCAATAGGCCTGTGGCAGATGCCTGCAGTGGGCAAGCTTTGGCACCTGACTTTTACAAGGTCTTGTAATAGAATTAGTATTGTGCTTAGATTTACTTAGATTTAGTGATTAATTTTTTTATATAGAATTCTTGCTGTTTGCTTTTAGATGAAAAAAGGGAGAAACTTATGAAACTGGTAATGGTCTTCATGCCTAAAGAGAGACCTCATGAGCTTTAGATAACCTCTTAAGAAAGGAAGAGGTGATACTTTTATGAGTTTGTTTTGTTTTGTTGTTTTTTGAGATAAGGTGTCATTATGTAGTACCTGCTCCCTTTGAACTTACTATGTAGCCCAGGCTGGCCTCAAATTCTCAGCAGTCTTTCTGTCTTATCCTCCCACGTAAGTGCTGGGATTACAGAAATGTGCTACTGTGCCCGACCAAGGTGATCTTTTTTTTTTGGTACCGGGGATTGAACTCAGGATCTTGTGCTTACAAGGCAGAGGCAAGTGGTAGAACCACTGAGCTAAATCCCCGGCCCCTGACCAAGGTGATCTTGTGTATGGTCTGTGTATGGTCTTGTGTATGGTCTCTCTGAGCCCAGAGTTGAGTAAGGCTATGCACAATCTGAGGGTGGCATACCTGCTGTTGTCTCAGCTTTCCTCTGAAGCTTAATCCGGCTGCCCTTGGGCTTATACCTTTTTGTTTCTGTCTTGGTCTCTTCTATGTTTTCAGCTTCTTCTTCATGCAGGCTCATTTCTTAGGATCCAGAGGATTCTTCTGCTTTGCAGCTTACCCTCTGAAACTACTCCAGGCTCTTGTAACCCAGAGAAAGCCAGCATAGTGGTTATTTGCTTTTTTTGCTGCAGTTTGGCATTAAGCATGAATTAAAGTTGATCCCCCTCTTCTAAAATGTTTACAAGATAAAAGTCTTATCTTCCCAGAGAATTTTTTTTCCTAGCAAAATCACTAAGAGTATATGACAGAAGACTCGGCAACCCTACGAGTTACTAGAGAGGAAGTTGTAGAAGCTTTCTGTAGATACCATTGAGTCTTACTCCCTTTGGCTTGTCTCACAGTGGTATAATTGGAATGGGGGCAAGGTCCTGTTTCCCTTTGCCTATCTCTTCAGTTTCCAGTGAGGTTCAAGGCAAGGTAGAAACTGGTTTTGTCAGCTGAGTGAGAATGGTGTATGCCTGTAACCCTAGCATGGAGCAGGAGGATTGCAAGTTGGAGTCTTGTCTGGACAATATTGACCTCTCAAAATAAAAAATAAAAAAGGCTGGGGAATGTGGATCAGTGGTAGAATGCCCCTGGGTTTAATTCCCAGTACCATAACACACACACACACACACACACACTCTGAATAAAAATTGAATGGGGATAGAGCTTTGTGGGAGGGCCCTGGGTTTAATGCCCAGTACCGCAAAACAAAAAACCGAACAGAAACAGGATTCTCAGCTGATGGTACTGTCCAGGTGGCATTGTTTTATTTCTGACCATGGTGGGGATCAGAGCCAAAGTACATTGTTGTTCTACCTGGGAGCAGATTTCCTAACTGTGGTTTAAGTTAAATAAATTGCAGTAATGCTTTGATGCGAGCTGGCAGAGAACCTTGTCCTTCATGATCCCTTCAAGATGAAGTGAATAATCCCTGTTCTTTTTTTTGGCTGGTGACTCATCTACCTGGGGAAGCCTGCACTCCCCCCATGTTTGTTGATGGCCTGTCTTCCAGGCCCTTGTTTGATCATGTTCTCTTATGTTCTCTCTAGGCAACCAAGAATCCCTTCTACCTCCATGTAGGAATGGATATTCTGCAGAGTCTGGAGAAGTACACAAAAGTCAAGTCAGTTTTCTAAGTTTCTTTTTACTGTTGTCTATCCATGATTTTTAGTTGTTTGGAAAAATGTTATTCTAGCTTGCATTTTAATTTGTAGAAAAGGTAGATCATTAGTGGTAATTTTATAATGAAATGGTTTACTTTTGCTATAGTAAAACCTCTTCATTATAGTAGGACTCACTGGTTAACTTTGTCTTCTGTGTGAAGTTTCAGCTATGTTTGTTCCTTTTAGGTAAATTAGTTTCCTTAGTCATGTGAATAATGAATAGGGCAAAATATGGTACAGAAAACTATTAAGATGTAGAATATTCTCATTGTGATTGCTACCTAGAGAGATAACCATAGTCAGTGTTTATATATTTATAATATCTTAAATATATTTATATATGTGTATGTATATTTATGTATATATAATTATATGCTCTGTACTTCAGTTTTCTGGCGTGCTTTTGTTTTTTTACCCACCAGTATATCATAAATATATTTTTAGAAACTACTGTTTTAGGATACTCAAATAGTAAGTCAATTCTACAGGTACTGGGATTAAAAAGAAATCAGTTGTTCTAAATTTGTTGCCAATCATTTTTCTTGATGTCACGTCATGCTTTTGGTAAACACCCTCCACTGTTTTCCTTTCCAGCCTGGAGCTAACCTGGTAATTTAGGAGCCAAACCACTTTTAAAATAAATTTACAAATAACCCAGGCTAAAAATGGGATCTTCTCTGAACATCACATAGTTTATTTTTTACATGCTGTTAGATAATTTGGTTGATAACCTTCTCAATAGAATAATTATCTGACATGTATCAGCAGGGAGAAGGAACAGAGGCAGGACTAACTGGATAATTGTTTTGTAGATGTGGGTATGCCACACTACATCATGTCATAGACAAGTCCAAAGAAGATCGGATGGAGAGCTTCTTTCTCAGTGAGACCTGTAAATACTTATATCTGGTATGTGTGTGTCAAGATTAACTAAGGGCTATTTGATACAACTTAGAGAAAGCATTTTTGCCGTCTCCTACCTGACAGATATTTACTCAGCACTGCTAGACAAAGGAATATTGCTGCCTTCTTTCGTGGTTTCCAACCTTCTGCCGGAGCCATTTGTTAAGGAAACAAATTAGTGTAAACATATAGTAGTAAGCATAAAAATTAAAAGATAAGAATCAGAAATGAGCTTTTAATTAGTAACTATGCAAAGTACTTTGAAGGATCAGTAGAGGACCAGCTTTAATACTGTGTCAGGGAGGCTTCTCTGAGGAGGAGAGCGATTTTTCTTCTCTACCCAATACTTGGCTCATCCCTTTTCCCCTTTTCCTGTGGTGCTGGGCATTGAACCAGAGCCTCATGGATGCTATGCAAGTGCTCTATTACTGAGCTATGCCCCTGCCTTAATACTCTTGAGGTATGTGGCCTTGGCTGAGGCCTACATCCTGGCTGTCTCTCTGAGCACATGTGTACACACATGTTCTTAAACACTCGCTTCTGTATGGTGTGGAGAGAATTTCTGGATCTGGAAGGAAGCTTTGGGATCACCTAGTTAGTGTTTGTTATTCTTGTTATGGGAACTACATCATACTCTGAGGTCATATGGCTTGTCCAAGGTCTTAGGGTGAGTGTGTGATGGAATGGAGGCTTGAGCCATTGTCCCGATTCCTTTCCAGTCTCTGTCCATGTCACCAGTTTGCCACATTGTATGTGTGGTACCTGTGGATATAGCTGATCTCCTGACCATTCTGCCACTTGATTTGCTGTGGCCATATTGAAAGGGTACTTCTGTTAATGAGTGTTTTCCCACATTATATTTTACTATTCCCCCCACCTCCATTGAACTCAGGACCTTGTGCTTACGAGGCAGGCATGATGCCACTGAGCTGCCTGTGCTTGGGTCTCAGCTCTGGGGATTTTGAGTTTCTACGTCTGGGTGGAGCTGGGGCGTAGGTCCAAGTATTTGAGTTTAAACAAAAAGGGTGAACCTGCTCTGCAGCCAGAGTTGGAAACCATGCTTATTAATCAGTGCCTTTTCATCCAGTTCTGTTTCCTGAGTAGCTGAGAAATTCCTATTTTCATTTCTTTTTTTCTTTTCCTCTAGCTGTTTGATGAGGAGAATCCAATACACAAATCTGGAACCAGGTACATGTTTACAACCGAGGGCCACGTTTTATCTGTGGACAAACGTCTTCGGGAATCACCCTGGAAGGAGTTCTTCTCTGAAGATGAAGAGCAGGAGCAGCAGGGAAAGTTTGTGCACAGGCCAAAATCTCAAGAGTTAAAAGTCATCAATTCCAGCTCCAATGTGAGTTGCTTTTTCCAGGGATGATGTGTGTGTAAAGGAAGAGAAGCACTATGGATGTCTTTGGCATTTAGTTTCTGACAGAAAATTGGTGTTATACTCAGACTGGGTAATTTGTAAAGGGTTCCATAAAGGGACCTGATATTGGCAGGATGTAGGCAAAACAGAGAGCAGTTACCTAATCACCTGGCTGTGGGGCATGATGGAGAGAGTTACCACAGCCACTTGGAGGAGTCATGCAGGAAGGATGACCACTGGCAGGAGCCACTACTTGGGTGTGGCTTCACAAATTGTGTAGGAAGGCAACTACCAGGGTCAAGACCTGATAGCAACCCCTTCCTCATTTTGATCTTTTTCTGGAGCTTCTTGGCTGTCCTCACCAGGAATCAGAGGACAAGGAAGTCTGTTGGTATAATCCTTGAAGGATGAGGGGGAGCTTCCTAATAGATGTTCAGGCAGAAGAGATGGCATTCATGAAAGTCTGAGGGAGTATGGAGTCTACGAAGAGCTGCCAGTCTTTATTTTGCTACCGAGGATCGAACTTGGGACCTTGTGCTTTTGAGGCAGGCAGCGGAACCACTGAGCTAAATCCCTAGCCCAGAGCTGCCAGTCTTGATCTTGCAGGGGATAAGGAGCAGGGCTGAGTGAGTTTGAGTGCATAGACATGGAAAAGAGTGTAATGAATGTATGTGGGCATCATTTCATTGGTTGATTCTCAAGGCCTACGTCTCCTACCAGTTGAAAATAAAGGCCTTGTGTGTGTGTGTGTTTTAAATGTGTATTATACAGGGAAATAAGATATGGCTGTGTCAAATGAAAAGTTAACCCAAAGGGTGATAAAGTCCCTGAGTCCCTGAGTAAAGTGGTTCCGAAAGCTTCTTAGAAAAGTCAGGCCTTAAAGGATGGAAAGGTTTCAGAAACATGGAAGAGAGAAAGAAATTCTTGGTAGAGTAAGTCATATGAAAGGAGGACCATAAAGAAATAAGTGGGTCTGAGGACAAGTAGAGCATGTGGATACCCAGACCCACACACACACACGCAACACCTTGCTGAGTGTCTCTTACAGCACAGTCTGTAACAAATTGTGTGCCTCTTTCCTGGGTTCATCTCCTGTCTGGGACAGAGCATGTGATACAAATGAATAAAGGCAGATATGGCTAGAGCCAGATATGGCAGTGTGGTGTGTCCAAGGAATGCCAGGCTATGGACATGCAGGTTGGGGTTGAAAAAGGGCACCATTCAGGCTGATTATGGGGGTGGAGGGTCCCCTGGAGGAGAGTGGATGCCCCAAAAAGGGCTTTAGGCATGGGACTCCAAGTCCCCTCTGCCTTCACTGTGACATTTTTAGATTCTAAGTGCCACATAGAGTTGTTTTTTTGTTTGTTTGTTCGGTTGGTTTTTTTGGTACTGGCGATCGAACTCTGTAGATTCTAACTAATGTAGGCCAAGTTCATCCTGTCCGGGACAGCAAGGCCCTTGGCCCACACCACTCTCCCGAGGACAGAAGGTGGCCGCTGAGTGAGTGACACAGTACACGTGAGAAGCACATGGTGGAAGCAAGTCAGCCCCCACATCCTTCCCCAACCTGGCCCCTGTAACTCCACTCCCTAAACCTGCTTCAGCCACATTCATATTCATATTCATATTCATCCTCGGTCATCAGCCTGTTTTCCTCTGCTGGTATGGCCTAGCATCCTGCAGCCTGTGATCTTGTCTCACTTATCCCTTCTGGACACCTCCCAGGTGACGTCATCTACCCCAGCTTTGGCCCCAAATCTCAGTCCTCAGCCCTTCACTCTCACCTGGGCTCCACATCCGGACTTCTGTGTGCATGGTGGAACTGGGTTCATTGCCTCTCCTAAACCAGCCCTTAAGCCTCCTATTTCATTTCAGTCAGTACCTCCCTCATCACTCCACCACCTGGAAGATGGCTCTGGCTCCTCCTCTCCCTGTGTCACACCAACCAGCCACAGGTCTTAGTCGCCTAAACCTCCTATAAAGCTCCAGAGTGAAAGAACGAATGAACCAGTGAGGGCAGGCGAGCGTGCTGGGAGTGGGGCCAGGCGGGGTGCGGGACAGAGTATTTGTAGCCACAGAGTGCTTCCCCAGGTGGGGCTCTTTATTTTTATAATTTTTAAATTTAATTTTATTTTTTTGAGATAGGGTTTCACTGCGTAGTTCAGGCTGGTCTTGAACTCACTGTGTAGCCCAGGCCAGCCTCAAACTCAGTGATCCTCCTGCCTCAGCTTTCCTAGTGTTGGGATTACAGGCATGTGCCACCACACCTAGCAAAAAGCCCTTTACTAAAAAGAAACTAGAACATAGAAAAACAATATCTGAGTAGTTTTAAGTAGCCAAGGGAGGTGGATTTTACCCCTGGCTGTCAAGTACTTTCTGTGAATATCTTTTAGCCTCCTTGGGTCTTTATTTTTCTGCCTGTAAAAAGCAAGGAGATTAAATTTCATCAGTCTTCAACCAGGGGTGATTTTGCTCCTCAAGGAACATTGGGTAGTGTCTGGAGAAGTTTTTTGGTTGTCACAACTGAAAGGTGGAATTGTCACTGGCCCCTAGGAGGAGAGGCCAGGGATGCTGCTGACTGACTATTCAGCCTTACATAGAATACCTTCTCCGAACAAAGAGTTATCTGTCCCAAAATGTCAGTAGTGGCTGCATTGAGAAACTGGATTAGGTCATCCAACCACTTTTCTAAGAGATGAATATATAGGTTTCTAATTTGAAATTTGTGTCTTTCTAGTGCAATCGTGTTCCTGACGAGAGGAGATACTCCCTGCCCTTAAAGAGCATCTACATGCGACAGATTGACCAGATGGTTGGCTTGGTTTGATCTGCTCTCCTTTCTCTGGCTTGTCATAAACCAAACCTAACTAGCTGAACCCAGACTACGTAAAAATCCAGTCTGAAGTGGAAGAAGCAGAAGTCTGGCCATCCATGATGGCATCCAGCTCCTCACCCACATCTAGTTAATTCTTGCATAATTTGTTGTTGTCTTTCTGTTCAATAAAATGCCCTATTTTTCTTAAGGATATAATTTGAAATGAGAAGGTACATGGATATTGGCTTTTGACATGCTCATGTTATTAAGTACAACAGATAAGAGCATCTTTAGATTGATATTCCCAGCTTCATATTTACAATACAAGTCTCTTCACTTAGCCAGCACTTGATCCTCTTGCTACATATTGCTACCTCTTTGTTAAAGGTTTGGGAATGAAATTTCTGTGCAAAGAGCCTGAGGTTCAATTGGTGTCCCTACTTTTTGCATTGAAAATGTCATCTTTTCTGTCTTATTGGATCATTGGGCTCTCTGCCAGGTATCTTAACTGTGATTTTTGGATCACATGAGGGGATAATTATCGATTTGTTCCTTTACATCCCAAGCAGTGTTCACAGTATTATAAATTATTTGCTTAAGAATAATTGTCCAACCAGAATTCTAACAGACAGTCTCTTAAGTTGTTATGTCATACTATGAGAGCTTATCTAACATCTTTTGGATGATATTTTGCTTTTATTTTGAACATGAACTTACTGACGAACTCCCACAGTTCCAGAACTAGGTGCCTTTTAAGGGAGAGAAAAGAAAAAAAAAAAAACAACCAACAAACAAAATCTAAGATTGTCTGAGCCTCTATCTTACATTTCCTAACTAAGAATTCTAAATGCTGACCATCTTTAGGTTGGTTAGAGTTTTGTTTGTTTTTGTCACTTGTGTCTAGTGCCAATTAGGTAATCAGGGAGAAAGAAATGATCAGATGATTTTCTGATATCCTTGAGCCATTTCTCTGTGTAATACAGGCTTTAGATTAGTGCCTTATGGGTTTTGATTTAGGCCATTAGCTATCACAGCCACTGCTATGTTTGTGGCAGTCTTCGTTTGTATTGCCATATAATGGGACTAACAGGGAAGGGGGGTGGCATGTGTGTTAATGTGGAACATTCTGGAAATTGCTTGATTGGTCTTTGTCTTTTTCTTTCTTTCTTTTTTTTTTTGTACTGGGGACCAAACTCATTTCTTTGTGCTTGCAGGGCAGGCAGCAGAACCACTGAGCTGAATCCCCGGCCTGTTTGCCTTTCAATATGTTATTTTAGCCAAGCCTACAGGAGGAAGTTGTGCTAAAATGTTTTCTTTCCTTTTTGTTGTTATATATATCCTTAACCAGAGCAGACAGCCATTTCTTTGAATTTAAACTGAGTGCTTATACACAATACAGCTGGCCTTGAGCCTGGCCTGGCTTCTGTGCAATATCACAGGTAGAAAGGTAACCCGATGCAAAGGGTAGAAGTCTCTTAAAAACTTCCAGCCTGATGTATGGTGTTTCCCTCCTGTCACTGTTTGCACACTTGTTTTTTAAAAACTAGAAATGAGTTTTAAGTCATTGTATTTTCAGTCAAAAGGGAAAAGTTCCTTCTTGAAAATTTAAGTGTTAACTCTTTTGAAAATAGATGTGTAATTCAGTTATTTTCAGTCTTTAAAAGAGGAATTTTCAGTAGTAAACATTACCTCTTTTTTAAAACATTTTCTATTCAATTTATTTTAAAGTAAAAATCGTGCTTCCATTTTACTTCATTTTAGAAGTACTCTTCTATCAATAGTGTTTCATCTACTGAACAATAGAAAACTTTCTTTGAGAATACTATTGAATGTCTTCATTAACTCAGTGAAAATGTTAAACACACACACACACGCATGCACACGCACCTGTACCTTGTCTCTAGGTAAGTTGAAGTGGGACTATGAGTGACCCACTTGGGAGAATGGGCCCTGCCAGGGAAAGTGAAGTCTTCTACCTTTGTTTTCTCTTTTAGCACCCTCCCCATTTCTCCAGCCTCTGCGGCAGCAGTAATGTGTCAGCATTCCAACATCACCCTCCTCATCTGGGCCCTTTACCTGTCATTCTACAGAAAGCTTGAACATTTCTTCCTGCTTTTGGAATGGAGATCTGTGCTTGGCAGCACCACTGTGCCTTGAGTGACAGGTTTCTAGGGCTACAGGCTGATGTGAAATAGTTCTGTATTAAGTCTGAAACCCTGTTGACCTCTGGGTACTGTACTTACACCAGTTGATGAGACTGAGGGTGAGTGAATTAACTATTAATCCTGGTTATTGACTTTACAGACTTCCCATGCTCAAGATTGATGCTACATAGTCAGTGATTTATGGGACTAGATATCAGAATGCTGTCTAGTACAGCCATTAAAAGAATGTTCTTTGAGCCAAGTTTGAAGCTTACTGTTTTCTTTTTGAAAATCAGAATGTCAGCAGCTGTGATGTATTTACAGGCTCCTGCTGTCTCTTCTATTCTATATTCTGAAATATTGGATAGGGGAGAGCCAAAGAGGAGAATGTCAGTGAAATCCCCTTGCTCAGTGCTTTACCCCAGGAATGTCTTGAATTTGAACAGACTACATTCTTTTTCAACAGCAGTGACACCAGACCATCCCTGTATTCCTCCAGTAGCTAGTTGTCTAGTGTCAGTGTTGGTCAATATTTTGTAAAACTGCTGTAGAAAACTGCCCTATAATGAGACATGGAGGAGTGCAATTCTCCCAAGACAAAGTTCTAAATCATTAGCTGCTTTAGACAATGTGATGGAGGAACTCAGGAAAGAGTAGGTGACAGAGGAGTGGTTTGCTAGCTCTGGTTGTGCTGGCCATTGTGAAAAACTGGCATGTTTTCAGAGCCTCCTTTCAGTTTCTTTCCAGCCTTTTTATGAGAGCTTGTTCTTGTAACTGAATTTCTAGGTTGTGCTGATGTCCTGGGCTTTTCTTGCCTGAACTGGGAATTGTCCATACGACACTTAGTTATTTTGAGAAAAATGCATCAGGATGGTATCTGTACAGATGAATGTTAGCTGAGAATCCATAGTTAACGGGTTTGAATATTGAGTTGTGCAATCTGAAGGCTTTGATTCCCTCTTCCTCACCCTTTCTTCCCTACAAAAGAAAAATGTCTGAACTATTTCTTAGCTCACTTCAGACTTAACATTAGACATTTCTTCTGGAGGGCTCCAGAGCTCTTTGTCTTCAACATGTTCAAATTTAGTGCTGCTTAGAAGGTAGGGCTGAGTGGTTACCTTAGCCACAAAGTGGCTGAGCAGGGACTTGAGAAGAAAGTCCTTTTGCTTTTCCATGCCCAGACATCCAGCTTCTACTCTAGTGCCTCTTCCCTGGCTGCAGGGCAGGGACCCCATGTGAGAAAAGGTGGGGCAGGCTGGGTTGTATTTCCCATTGTCAGGTTCAGGATTATGTTCCCACTTAATTTTGGATGTGAATCTGATAAAAATGTCAAGTACCTGTGGAATTCTCTGACTCACTACCCCCCTCTTTCTGAGAGGAAGAATATTTTTAAAAAGTATTTTTGTTTTAATTTTAAGTAGCAAAACAAGCTACATTTTTATTTATTATAAACAAGAAAAGTAATTGTTTTTACAAAAAATTTAGAGTTGGAAATTCTGGGAAAACTTACTGAAGTATACAAATGCTTCTCTGTAATGTGCAATATGCTTTGCTACTATAGATGATATTTTATGTTTAATCTGTAAATAAGAAATGTATTTAAATTAAAAGAGCTTTTTGTAAAATGACCAAATGTTCTTTTATAAATGTATTAAGGGATATCTTGCTCTTTGAAATTTATTAGGATTTTTATGGATAATTTTTATTAAAAGATTCTTTTTTTGAGTGGTCATTGTGTTTCTCCTTTTTATACTCATATATCCATATTACATGAAGGATGGGAAACAATCATTAAGGGAAACAAACTGTATGAATTCATTCTTTATTTTTTAACAGCCAAGCTTCCTTGTGGAATTCTACTCCATTTTCATCTGTCACACCCTTCCATTTAAATGTCTCACATGGGTGAGACTTTTTCTAGATATGGCCTGTTGCTTGCTTTCTATATGTCTTTTCTCCTGGGCACTGACTCCTCAAATTGTGTTGCCAGTTACCTGAGTATGTCTATGTTGTAGAACTGATACTCCACATTATCCTAAGCAAGGCACTTCATGTTCCTAAGCTCTTACAGGTTAAGATGGGGCAGTAGCAGCATGGGAAGCACTTGCCCAGGGGAAATGTGAGAGAAGAGAGAAGACTGGCCCTTTCCCTGTCCTGCCACCTGAGTCCTAATAAGATCTTGAAGGAGAGTGGATCCTGCCCCATGGCATCTCAGAATCCCAGGTTTGGGTCTTAGTTCTCATTGGCTTGTTTAATCCATTTCCTCTTTAGCAAAACTGCATTTTGTTGCCAACATTTATTTTCAGTGATCAAGAATTTATTTTTTAAATGGGAATAACCACTACTAAAATAATGCTATAAATAAAATGATGTCTGTTATTTCCAAAGCCTGTTGATATACTACAAGAATGACAATAAAATGAGGTAGTCGTCGTAAACTTCAGGGGTAAGAACAGGACTGTAATCCTTGATTGTCTTAGGATAAACACTGCAGTTGTGGGTGTTGCTGCAAATATTCTCAGGGCAAATGGGGAATTGGCTAAAGACTGAAATATCTCAGAGTGAAGGAGAGAGTCCCAAGATTAGAAGTATCTTCCTAATGTGCAAATGTTCTACTGTGTAAGGGATGGTGGCTGTGTGTGAAGTGGTATGGTTTTGTAACCATCTTAACAAAACCAAGCTGGCCCAAGTACTCTTGAGAGATCAGGAGAAGAGCCGTGCATATACTACCTTGGTACCTACCTGCCTTCTCCAGAATGCTTTGCCTCCATAGTGTGAAGAAATGTGCCCTTGGGCAGTGAGTGGAGCAGATTGTGTCAAGCCTGTAAGAGAGTGTCAGGGTTGAGACCAGGGTTGCTGGGCCCTCACCCCAGTTGTAGTTCTACATTGACTATTTGTGTGTCTTGAGCAAGTGACACAGTCTTAATGGCCTCAGTTTTCCTCTCATGAGGTAATAACTGTCCTTACTTAGCCTGGGCACAGTATCACACGCCTGTGATCCTCAGCTCATGAGGCTGAGGCAGGAGGATTGTAAGTTCAAGGCTAGCCTGGGCAATTTAAGACCCTGTCTTTAAAAAGAAAAAAAAGGCCAGGGATTTAGCTCAGTGGTTTTGCTGCCTGCTTCGCAAGCACAAGGACCAGAGTTTGATCCCCGGTACAATAAAAAAATAAAAAGAAAAAAAGGGTTGTGGATGTTGTTCTGTTGTAGACCATTCCTGGGTTCAGTCCCCTGTATTGGAAAAAAAATTCCATACTCAGGTTGATTATGAGCCTTGGAGTACATTCATATGCGTGAATTTCTTAGTGTTTCCCATAACAATGAGCAAGGTAGATTTGATTCCCAGCAAGTGCTGGTATCCTTAAAATGACCCTGGAAGAAGGGGTGAGTGTGGGATGGCCATGGAGAATCTTGGATGTATGGCTTGGGTCAAGGTTTTGTTTTGCTTTTTTGAGACAGTCTTGGTAGGCATCCCAAACTCACTCATCCCAATCACCTTGAACTTGTGATACTCCTGTCTGAGCTGCCGGAGTGCTGAACTAGGAGTGTGCCATTGCATCAAGGTGGTCATTTTCAGTTTCCTTGTTTGTAAAACCAGATTACTAGTGCCTTAACTCCCAGGGTTCTTGTGAGGGCAAAGTGAACTAGCAGTTACATTTTGCCAGTGCATTCAGGGAAGTGTGCTATTACTCTCCCCATCTCAGACACCCACATTGTGAGGTCAGAGTGCTTGGGGCAATACGAGGGCCCCAACACCTCAAACACCACCTTTCCAAGGTAGAGTTTTTCTGGTTATGGGGTACTCTTGGACGCTCTCTGAGGGATCAGGGCTGGCTGGGGTCCTTCAGTGTGAGTTAGATTTTTTTTTCTCACTGTACTGGGGATTGAATCCAGGAGACTGCATTGAACTACAGCCCCGTTTTTTTATTTTTGAGATAAGTTCTCACTAAGTTGCTGAGTTACCCACGTAGGGCCCAAATTTTCAATCCTGCCCCAGCCTCCCAGAATGTTACAGGTAATCAGATTTTTTTAAAAGCAAAATATTTACTGGTATATTTTAGATATACATAATGATAACACTCATCATAGGTAATTTGCACCTGTACATGATATGTCCTGCTCCTTTTTTTCCTGTTTACCTCCTCCCTGTAAACCCCTTCCCTCCCTATATGCAAAAGCTTTGTTTCTATTTTTTCCTTCTATTTTTACTTTTTTTTTTCTTCTCCCTTCCTATCTCCCTCCACTCTCCCTTGTTCCCCTTCCCATTTGAACATTTTCTTCCTAGGGTAATCAGATTCTCAAAGAAAACTGGTCTGATTATTTGACAAATTTAACAAATTTAACAAAATTAACAAAAAGTGTCTAAAAGGGAGCCAGTTCCCATTGTTAGAATACCCATCTGGAACATTTTGAATTGCTTTTTTGGTAAATAGTCAAAATAAATATTCAAAATAACACTCTAAGTTACTTTTTATGTTTTGGGTACTGGGGATTGAACCCGGGCTTTTTGCATGGTGAGCATGTACTGTACCATTGAGCTACAAACCCAGCACCTAATTACCTACTCTTAGATTTATTTGATTTTATTTTTGCATAATCCTGGGGATTGAACACAGAGCATTTTAATGTTAGGCAAACACTCTACCTCTGAGCTACTCCCTAGCCCTACTGAAATCTTAAAACCATTACAATTTATTATTCACCATTGTCTATTAGAATGTATTTTAACAAATTCTTATTAGTTTGCAATTTTAGAATTTTTTTGTCCTCAAATTGGTATTTTCTCTCCAACTGCAGTATTTCACATTGTTTTAGTATATGACCATCTTATGAAGTCTTATCCATCCAAACATACTGTGTCACTAAAATGTACAGTTTGACAAATATGTTTTAACAATTTTTCTATGATCATAGGGCTCTTAAAAAGTCTTCAGGGTGAGCTAACATTACAGTAAGTATAGAAACAGTGTAATATATACTTGATAATTTTAACAAAAATATGTATTGAAAAATTTTTCTCTCATTAAACAATAGCCACACTTTCTCTAGTTTACTTGTGTCTGTGGATAAATATTTCTGCAGTACTACTGATGAGAATGCAAACCTGAACCACTTTGGTGAAGAGTTTGGCATCACTCCAAAACTGAACTGCAACTGCCCTGTCACCCGGCAGCTGGGCTGTGTACGGCATCACAGTAGAATGGCCCTAGTGCTTCTACTCCAGAGCAAGTCATCTTAGCCAGGAGTCAATAGCAAACTATGGACTGCAGTGCAAATCTGGGCAGTACTTGTTTTTGTTTTGTTAAATAAAGTTTTATTACAGCACAGTCTTGGTTTTTTGTTTATATATTACAGTCTATGTTTGCTTTTGTGCTGCACCAGTAGAAACTGGTCTCTGGTTGTGGCTCTTTAAAGAAGAAACTCACAGGGCTGGGAATTTAGCTCAGTGGTTCTGCTGCCTGCCTTGCAAGCAGAAGGACCCAAGTTTGATGCCCGGTACCAACAAAAAACAATAAAATATATGAAAATTAAAAAAAAATTCAGTTATTCTAGAAGATGATCAGGTGACACAAGCACTGTTCATAACAGCACTGTCAAAGCAAAAAACAAAAACGCAAAACAACAAAACAAATCCCTCTCGGCCTCCCAAAAGAAAAACTATCTAAATGTCCATCAAAAGTCCTGGGATTCTTAAATTGGAACGGAAAAGAGAGGAGAGCAATGAGTCCACTTATAGATAGTTCAAAAGCAACCAAATTAAATTCCTTGTCTAGAGATATAAACGTGAGGAAAATTGTAAATTTTTAAAAAGATTATCATAAAAGTAGAGGGATGCTGTAACATGATTTTCTGTTGCCCCTGTGTCCATTTTGAATTCAAGATTCACTTCCTCATACCGGAAGCAGGGCTAGGTCACCCTGGATATGGTTTCCAGTTCTGGACTATACCCACATGGTGCAAGCCAGTGGACAGAGAGAGAGGAAATCAGACGCATCTCTTCTCCCAGCTGATTGGGCTCTTTGCTTTCCCGCCATTTCTCTACACCTGTTGCTCGTCCCACCCCCCCATTTTTGCGCCTGCGCATATGTGATCCAGGACTGAGGGCTGCTCTGTTCCTTGCGTTCTCCCTGACCAAGTCCTGTAAGTGAAAATTACCTCATTCCTCGTGTGGTGGTGCTTTGTATTTATGTTTTCCACCTGAAAAACCAGGGGCTCCCCAAAGTCGGTTTTTCCCTCAAGGTTGGGAGAACTGAGTTGGGCTCCCAATGCCAGAGCAACGGTTGAAGACCTGGATCAGACAAGATCCACCGAGGTGTCTGCCAGTGCAAACAAGGCTCTGCGTGGACCTCCTAGTCCCTCGTGAGGCTGTCCCTCAGGCAGAAGTCTCATGTGCAAGGGTTGATGTGAATACCCACAGCCAGCTCTCTTCAGGGTGGGGTTGTAACCTGCTTTGGTACTGGAACCCTAGTTTAGCTGGGCGCTCTCAAACAAGGGCATTCCTGGACAGGATGTGATTGTGGAGAGGCACATGAAGGAAGGTGCTGACTGTTGATAGAAGGTTCTGGTCACGTTTTTTCTTACCTCTGTGGTTGTTATATTCTATTTTTATTCCTTCTTTGATACACATGTTTTAGGTGTTCCTCAGTGCCTGTTATCCACTAAAGGCTTGTGACACTGAAGGGGTCTGAGAACTGGCTCACCCTCATTCTATTTTGTGAGAAAAAAATGAAGTCACTGTAAAATCTGAAGAAAGGCCCTCACCAGAACCAACCATGTGATACCTCGATCTCAGACTTTCAGCCTCCAGAACTGTGAGAAACAGGTTTGTTGTTTCAGCCACCCAGCCTGTGATTTGTGATAGCGACCTGAACTGACAGTCAGTATGTATGTTAAATTTCATAGGTGAAGTTTAACATTGTATGTGATATAAGTCATGGTTCGGTTTGTTCTCTTACACTGTAAACAGTGGTAAATTGTTCATCAAAATAGGGAAAAATAAATGTACACCATCTTGTAGAAGAACTCACCAAATATTTTGGGCCCACTCCATTCCTTTAGTTTTGTTACACACATGCTAGCCCCTCAGGGACACAAACAGATGTGTGGTTGTCATTAGGCTGACATCCTAGTTTTTAATGGGTTCCTATTTTGATTGGGGGAATATTGTGGCTCCATTGTGAAAATATTATTTTAAAAAGTGTAAAGTGACTTCTAAACAGCTGCCTCAGGTCAGCTGGGTAGAGTGCAGAGTAAGATGAAGAGTATGAGGGATTCTGGAGAGCTGGAAAAATGATTTCTCATGGCCTGAAGGAATCTCCTAATTATAGCCTTAGGTTTTAAACTTGCACTTTCAAAAGCCATCCACTCTGAAAATGGGCTATTTCCCACCAATAGGCATGAAAAATGTCCTGTAGTTCAGTGTTAGGTTATAAATACTGTTGCATGTACTGTTCACTTCCACAAGAGACCACTATTGACTCACTTTTTCTAATGGTGCGTTTAAAAAAATGCAGTTTAAACAATCCAGTGGGGCAGAAAATGTTACATATTTTAAAATGTGCTTTCATGGCCCTTTGGAGTCTTATACCAGAATTGTGGCATGTACTGTTATAATTCAAACATGAGTGAGAGTGAGGACAGTGATGATACTGTGTGTCTCTAAGGGTCCTAGCCCCAAAGTTTTGAAGATACATGATCCAGATCTGGCCAAAGTGTCCATGTCTCTGTCCCCAACAGAGAATGATACAAATACTAACATGAAGTTCCTAAAGAAGGTTCATTCCTGGGCCTTTTCCTAGATTCTACTGGAACAAGCAAAATGAAAAACCTGTCTTAATAACTGTTGAAGTTATTGGGCTATGAAGATTTAGCCTTGGGGTTTCTGGGGACCACTGAGATTGAAGAGACTTCATGAGGAGCAAAGCCAATCCAGAGAAAGTACAGCTGAGAGGAGGTAAGAGTCTTGACCACATTGTTTGAACTGCTAGATGCAGCCATGCCTAAAGCAGTTTCTCCTGGACTTTTTAGTGTGTTGAGCCCATAATATTTCATTTTGTGCTGGAACCTGTTGTAGTTCCTTGAAACTAATAGGATCAAAATACTAAGTCTATGGGATGGTGGCTCATGCCTGTAGTCTCAACACACAGGCCTAGGCAGAAGGCCTAGGCAGAAGGATTACAAGTTTGAGCTTAGCCTGGACAATTTAGCAATTTAGTGAGACCTAGTCTCTAAATAAAAAATAAAAAAGGAGTAGGGATGTAGCTCACTGTGAAAGCTCTAGGTTCAATCCCCAGTACTGTCCAAAAATTATGCCCAGGGAACATGCACTCAATTCTTGTCACTTTTGGCTGAGTCAGCTCCTCTGTAAGAGGGGCTGGTTAAGGGTTCTCAAGGGTTGAGAATCTGCAAGACATCTGCCACAGCTCTTGACCCATAGGTGTTCAGTAAGCAGTGACTGGACCCTGGAAAAATAAGCTGTCAAGCTGATTTCTTTTACCTAAGTCTAATGATGTTCATGTTTTGTGTTTAAGAAACATGTGACTAAAAAAAAAAAAAAAGAAACATGTGACTAAGTTCCTAGAGATAGAATGAGTGGCTGTTCTATTTTTTATCTCTGTTTTCTTGTATGCCAGGGAGAGACATTTTTCCTTTTATCAATGAAATACAATTACATTGAATTCATGACATTGATAGTACACATTGTCTCAAATTGCTGTGTTTCCTGGCACTGGCTTGAAAGATGTATAATAATGTATGATATGGATTTTCTCTTTTAACTCAAATTACATTTTAACTGAAATGCAGATAGATGACACCTTCTTAGATCAGCACTTCCTTGGAGTCTTGTATCAGAATTGTGGGATGTGCTGCTATAATTCAAATATAAGTGACAGTGAGGACAGGAATTACAGAAAAACAGTCATTCTGAGGGTAATTTACATTGTGTGTGTGTGTGTATGTGTGTGTGTGTATGTGTGTGTATGTGCATGTGTTTAACACATCTGTCAATTTCAAAACATTTCAATGAAGAACGGATAAAATTCTCTCAGCCCAGACATCCACATGAGTTGGTTTGAATAATATGCAAAGCAACTGTGGCGGTGAGGGGACAGGGCTGCCAGTCTGCCAGTCTTGGCTGTGCATAAATGAGCTTCAGGCTAGAGGAGACTGAAACTATTTCCTCTAGCTGAGAATAGTCCTGACCAGATCGCTACCCTGGCAGCCTGGGAGGGGGTGGGGACAGTGTGTGGTTCTGCAGAAACAGTCTGGACTGACCAGATTGAAGACTAGAAATCTTCCGGAGTGATAGAAATAGATCATCTCTGTTTCTCCCTCATTTGTTGCCACTTTTCCCATTCTTAGCATCCGTCTTGGGTGGTGTTTCTCAACCTTTTCACTTTTAGTCCCCTCCAAGGAACTTTTAATATTTTTTTTCTAATTCTTTCTCATACTTCCAAATGAAACTTTAAAAAAAATTTTCCTCCCCAATAAGTTTATTGGTACATTTTAGGTATAAAATACATTTGCATACATCATTGGGATCTTGTACCATTACATGAGTAGCTTGGTTCTTATTTTTTTCCCCTTCCCCTGCCCTCCCTTCACCACCTCCACCCTTCCCTATTTGCAAAGACCTTGTTTCCATTTTTTTCCCTTTCTCATATTTTTTCTTTACCCTTATTTTCTTTCCCCTGCCCCTACCACTTCCCCTGCTTCTTTAGACCTCTATTTCCTATGACACAAAATCAATTATACATTTTAAAAATTAGAATATCAAGATCTAGGAGACATTACCACAGATTTTACAAAATTTAAAAGGATAGAAATCATATTTCAAAAATCTGTTTTGAAATAAATTTGACAACTTCTAAGAAGTACCTTGGCAGACAAATTAATGAAACTAACTCTGGAGGAAATATAAAATTTGAATAGCACCTATTA
>NW_004624773.1:15888685-15900695 GCF_000247695.1 Heterocephalus glaber
CTAGAAGACTTTTGGTGGAGTTCTTGGGGTCTTCTATATAGAGTATCATGTCATCTGCAAATAATGACAATTTGACTTCTTCATTCCCTATCTTCATTCCCAGTGGGGCCATCACATGGGGGGCACAGACTGGTGCTTCTTTTGCCCACGCGGCTCACCTTCTCTGCCCTAGGAGCCTGGAATTGGACCAGGGAAGCCTTCTCCTGGGCGCTAGGATTGACTCACCTTCTCTGCCCTAGGAGCCTGAAATCCAAATGAAACTTTAATACTGTAGTTACACTATATGCATGTTTATGTACTGTATCTGTGTTTTATACACACAAATAACTTTAATTTTGGTAACACAGGGGATTGAACCCAAGACCTTCCCACTGAACTATATCCCTAGTCTTTTTTTAGTTTTGTTTTTATTTTGAGACATGGTCTTGCTAAGTTGCTAAGTACAACTTAACTGTGGTCCAACTTGCCATCCTCCAGCCTCAGGTTCCAAGGTGCTGAGATTATAGTTATGTACCACGTTGTTTGGCTACAAAAAATTTATTTGCCTCCAAGAACCAGTGTTGGTCCTTTGCATCTTCCATTAAGTATACTTGATCTAGGGCTGACTCTGAATGCACCAGACTCTCTCCTTCTAAGTATTATATTCACTCATCTTGTCATCTTAATGACCCTTTCAAGTGTTCTCTTTTCAAATTTAGTGCACGGAAGCACAGAAAAATGACTTGTCCAAGGTCACAGTCAGTAAGTGGTTACCTGGAGAAACACAACCTGCAAAGTTGAGAATTTCCACACAAGATAGTTTCTGCATATGACTCCCCTCATTTCTCAAACAGTTTCAGCCAACTACAAATTTAGAGAGAGCAGTACCTTTCCATATCACCCTCAGATTTGATTATTTTCTAGAAGGTCAGTGAAAGCTAGTGTACTCATGGTTACAGTTTATTATAGGGGAACGATTAAGATCAGTTAGCCAGCCACAGATTTAGCTTAGTGGTGCTGCCTTCTGCCTCAGAAGTGCAAGGTCCTGAGTTCAATCCTTGGTACCAAAAAAAAAGGAAAGGAAAAGATCAATTAGCCAGAGGAAGAGGTGGATAGGGTTGAATCTGAAACCTTCCATTTTGTGAAGCTTCTCTAGTTTTGTTAACTTCCTGGCAATAATGTATGACATTATGTACAGTTTTCCCACCCAAGAGTGCTAACCTAAACTTTGATGTCACAGTTTTTAATCTGAGCATAATTATTTAGGCATAATTCATTGATTGATTGTCCACATGGTTGAATTAACTGTTTAGATCAACTGATACAGCTCTACCTAAATCACATGGTTAGTTTTTCTGGTGTGGCCAGCCCTTACCCCATGACTGTCAGGTATGAATTGTTCCACACTAAACAAAGACAATCTTCTCAGATATGACACAAATTACCTCCCAGAAGCCAAGAGCAAAGGGCAAGGTTCTTTTTGGGCAATGCCAAATTCTGTACAGAACAATGGTGGCGCTAAGATTTGAAGACAATTTGGCCTTGGGGACAAGGGGAAAGGCCTTACCTTTGAGTAACAATCATTACCACAAGCCTGCAAGACAGAGGAGATGGGGATATGGCCACTGTACATAGGAGTAAATTGAGTTTAGTAGGCTGAATAATAGCCTCAAAGATATCTGTGTCCCTGGATTCTGTAAATGTTTTGTTGTATGACCAAATGGATTTTGGGATGTGATTAAGGATCTTGTGATGAGAAGAGTATTCTGGATTCTCTGGGTTGTTCCTAAAGGTAATTCTAAGTGTCCTTAGATGAGGGAGGTACGAGGAGATTTGGCACAGAAGAGACCACAACATGAACAGAGACTGGTGTGATGCACTGTGAAGATAGAGGAAGGGGCCAGGAGTCAAGAAATAGAGGTATCCACTAGGATTTGAAAGAAAGCAAAGAAAGCACCTCCTGATGGAATCATCCCTGCCAATACCTTGACTTTGGCTAATGTAACTGATTCTGGACATTAGGTTTCTGGAACTATAAATGAATATATGTATGTTTTCGGCTCCAGGTTTGTGATAATTTGTTATAGCACCCATAGGAAATACATAGGGACACAGGGAAGGTGAGTATTTGCCTGAGGCCCTACAGCTGGGAAGTAGCCATTCTAGAATTTTAGCATAGATTGCCCTGTCTCCAAAGCCTGTCTTTCACATTTATAGTCAGTCCAAGGATGGTTGGTGTAAGGCATATAGGTTTGATACTTTACTTCTGGTTGAGGTCAACTAATTGATCCTCCCTTTTTACTGATCCAAGGATATACATTACAGTTCTCATTAACATGATGCTCCTGTTGGCCACAGGCTATAACCAGCTAAGAGTGGCCTGGCAATAATATCTTTACCTACCACCTTGAGACTCATAAAAACGGCAGCACCATTCTTGAGCAGCTCTCCTTCACTTTTTTTGTACCTTAAGTTTATCATTCCAATTCCTTAAAAACAATATGTACTGCTGAGTAGCACATTCCTATGCTCCCACCACTGTAGGAAACTGAGGCAGGAGTGTTGCAAGTTTGAGCGCAGCCTGGTCAACTTAGTGGGACCTCATTTCAAACTACAAAAAAGGCAGGGGATATAGCTCAGTGTGCAGGCCCTAGCTTTAATCTCCAATATCACAACAGTAAGCAATACATACTATGTACAGGTATATGGCCACTTTTTCTACTTTCCACACCCCTGCCTTGGATAGTTGGCCTTTACCAACTGTAATCAGTCAAATGTAGCACAAGCTGTACACCCTGCAGGACCATCTTTTTCAATAGTGCTTGGTATCTTTTATCACTGTTTTAGGTCAGTCCCCTTAGAAGCAGAGCTTGAGAGGCGGATTTGAATGTGATTTCTTGAGGGGGAAAATGCCTGTAAGAGAGAGGAAAGTGGGATAGTTAAGGGGAAGAACTGAGCAAGGACTGATAAATACCTAGGTATTCTACTTTTGTACTAGTGGGCCTCCCCTGGGTGAGGCTGATCATGCAACTTTCTGAGAGAGTTGGCTTGGCTCTTGGCACCTGAGAGAAATTTTCTAGAGAAGGGACCACTGTGCACTGTTAGTGGCTGGCACTCTTAAGGGCAGTGTAGATGGGGGTGCAGATGGGTCCCTTACCTAGGAAAGGCAGGTATGGCAGAGCTTCCTACGATCATCTTGGTGAACATCTGTCCCCTGCCTCAGTTTCACTGTACTGGGGATTAAATCCAGGACCTCATACCAGGCAAGCCATTATGCTACACCCCAGCCTTTTTATTAATCTGTGATTCCCTAATATTTGAGATCTTAGCTCTTTGTGTTTAGGCAAGATTTTCTAAAGGTTTTTTTATTGTTTACATTTGCTGCATCTGCCATGCTTATCAACATTTGGCTCAGTGAAAACCATCAGATGCTTAAAATCTGCTTTGTTCTTTTTTGGTGTTTTTTGGTACCAAGGATCAAACTTGGGACCTTGCACTTGTGAGGCAGGCAGTGGAACCACTGAGGTAAATCACCAGCCCATCTGCTTTGTTCTTTTAGCATTGCTGAGGGGCATGGGAAAGGCCGGGTGAGCTTTGGGCTGGTGGCTTATGGTTGACTGATGAAGATAAAACAGGCTGCAGTGGTATTCATGCACTTAAGGAGTCCCCTCCTTTTGTGTGAGGGCTTAACCCAGGGGACTCTCCAGATCTTAAGTAAAGCATAATCTGCTAGTATGTTTCATGAGGCCAACAGGCCAACAACCCACAAGTCCAGGAAGGAACTGTGATGTTACCCATAAGGGTTTTCACGGGGTGAACACTGATCAACAGATCAACAGGTGCTTTAAAAGAATAGAACACAGTAGAAGTGTTGGAATGTTTCTTTTAAATTTAAGCTGTAAAAGCTTGTGATTTGTGTCTTGCTGATACTCTTACTCGCTTGCTTGCTCTGATGATGCAAATGGTATACTGCATATTGTAAACTGCCCTGTGAAGAGGGCCACTTATTGAGCAGTGGAAGGAGGCTTCTTGCCAACAACCCCTAACAGAGATGCATCCTGCCAACCAGCCATCAGAGTGAGCTTGTACGCTGACCCTTCCCTAATTGAGTCTAAGATGACTGCAGCCTTGGAAAGAACAGGAGCCAGAAGATCCATCTAAGCTGCTCCTGATTTCCTGACACATAGCAACTGTGCTGCAATTATTGGTGAATTTCTAAGCCACAGAGTTTGTGAGTCATTTGTTAGACAGCAATCAATAACAATCACATAGTATTCGTGGGAGTTGGAAACTGAGGCAGAGCATGTATTGTGCTTCGATAAAACAATATATATGGTAATCAGTTTCTCAGGTCATAAAAAACTAGTCATGAACATGATTTTTCATGAATGAATCATTTAGCCATTCTCCTATTATTGGCTATTCTGACTGCTTTTATTATTTCCTGTGATGAATAATAACAAATATGAATATATATATATTCTTGAGCTCTGCCACTCTTTGGTATGTGTCTCATCACTCTCTTTCAGTACTGTACCCTCTCAACCCTCTTTGGTTCTAATGGGGCTGCCAACCAAGGATGCTTGACAGCTTTTGCATAGGTCTCAAGTTGGTCAAAGAGCTAGTAAGTGTTCCAAATATCTTTGTATGACCTGGTCAAGGCTGTTTAGACTGCAAAGCTCCTGGGGACAGGATGGGGCATGATGCTTCAAGGGGCACAGAAAGGCCAGAATGGCTTGAGTCCAGAGGGTTAGAGCCTCATGTGAACAGTTCAGACTAGAAGGACTCAAACACCCACACGGGTCCTCATGAAGTGTCCACATACATGTTTGGCCTTTATGTGGAAGCTTTAGGAAGCCATTAACAGATTTTTAAATCTAATTTTTATAAGTGTTCACCATTCCCAGTCAGGAAGGAGTATTAATTAAGAGGTTGCTGTGGCTACTCAAGATGGAGATAGAGTGAGTAGCTTGGATTAGGGGATTAGAGTGATGGCAAAGAGATAGAAAAAAGATGAATAGCTTTGAGAGGTCTGTAAAGGGTAAAACTAAGGGCTAGAAAAATTAAGTAAATGACTAAAGTCACATAATGGCAATTTAAACTTGTATTAATAAAAATTAGATAAAATTGAAAACTTCATGTTCTCTGTGACATCTGTCACAGTATATATGCAAAATGTAGCTATTATATTGGATAATTCAGTTCATAGGACATTTCCATTGATGTAGAAACTACAATTGGAGACACACTCATGGGAAGCTGCCAACATGGCAGGGTGGTTGGGGGCTCCTCATTACTGTCCCCCGGGCAGGACGGGGTGGCCCCCAATGTGGTGGCATGGGTCTTGGGTCTTGCGGTGGGTGGACCATCACTTGCACCTTGTCGAGAACATCAGCACTGGGATGGCCATAGCTGTAATAATGTTATTTCTAAGAAGTGTTCGACTGACATCAAAATGTGTAAGATCTTCAGATATTCCAGCAGAATTTATAAGAAAGACCCGAGTTTGATCTCCAGTACCAAAAAAAAAAAAAAAGAATTTATAAGAAAGAATGTTAAATTACTAGGATGAGTACACTGGATAACTGAGAATGCTTCAGAAATTGAACATATTCCCATTACTTTACCTATTATATCTTTATGGAGAAAAGAGCCATGTGGTGTTTTGCTGGTTAAGCTGGCTGGAGTAGAACTCACTGAAGCTGGGAAGGTATGGTTACAAAAAGAGCTCAAAGCTTTCCAGCTACTATGATTCTAACTTATTGGAAAGGAGAATTCAGTGTTCTTTTGCTACCTTTTTGTCAATAAGGATGGATATTTTAGCATGAATCTGAATGAAGAAATTTTGAGAAGAGGCCTGGGCAAAACTGTTCTTGTTAAAGGGCTGAATTATAATTCCAAAATTTACTGGACAATTCACAGAAAATTACTCAAAGTTGAATTAATGGCTATAAAAAAGGAGAAGGAAAATGGAAGATAAAATCTGAAAAAGAAAGTTATTTGGAAAAATTCAAAGATTTCTGAAAAGAAATACGGAAAAAAGAAAGTTATTTAAAAGCAAGTGGATCAGATTTCAACTTTCAAAAAAGGAAGTTATTTTGACAAATTCAGAGCTTATGAAACATGGAAAGACAACATGAGTAACTACTCCTTAATACTGAAATTCAGAGAATTTATGAGTTGGTTACATTTTCTTAGGAAAGAGTGATATATCCAAGAGGTCTAGAGGTGACTCCTCTGAAGAGTAAAATATGTTAACATATGGACATTTTTCACTGAGTTTGCATGGAAATTTCTACAAATGATCAAAGTTGAATTCTAATGGTATTTAAACATTAAAAAGATTATGATTAGTGTAATATCAGAATTAATTTAAATAAATAAGTAAAGGTTAATGTAATATGCTTTTAGGAACAATGAAGTACTATACAAAGTTACCAGAACTAGACATTACTGGCACATGCCTGTAATCCGAGCACTCTGGGAAGCTGAGGGAGGAGGAGCAAAGTTAGATCCCAGCCTGAGAAATTTAGAGATTTAGTGAGACATTCTCAAAATTTTAAAAAGGACTGGGAATGGAGCTTAGTGTGAAGGCCTTGGGTTCAGTCCTCAGTGTTGCCCCTTCCCATTATCAGGCTGTATATATGTTGTAGTACCATTTTTTGAAGAGAATATCCAAGTATTGGCCATTGTGTTACGTTATGTTGAGCAGCTGTATTTAATTTTTGTTCAAAGAGAACCTTTTGAACTTTATCTACTTTCATTATTGATATAATAAAGGAGTTATTTATACTTTAGAAAAAGAAACTACAATTGGATGCCACAGGTATAGAATCTCAGTCTTTTGAAATTCTTTGTCTTTTGTATGGTTGGATTTGCTAGTCATATTACTCATTTTGGAGGCTCTTAGTACTGGGGGGTAGAAATCAGCAAGTCTAGACTGTGCTCAGCCTGGGGGTGCTCCCTAATCCTTAGAGCATACAGGAGGGCCCAAAGTAGCTGTTATCCTTCTCCCTTAACTTTAAGGTAGTGACTGAGCAGATGGAAGCAGCTGTCACTAACATACCCATGTGAATTTGATCACAAGGCCACCTGCCTTTCTACACAGAGGGACCAAGTATGGACACCAGCACGCAGGGGTTTGACATACCAAAAGTGTTGGTGGTTCACACACACATTTCATGGTTGGAATTGACCATTTCTGAATTAGATGAAAGGCCTCAGAAGAATAAAAAGTTACTTTTGGTGAGTGCATTTTATCTGTAATGAAGTAAAATGGGAATTGCAGCAAATACAACTCAATCTTCCACCTCAGAGGTTTATTAACTCTAATCCCACTAGAATCAGTAGCAGAATCTGAGCGTGTAATAAAATGGAGACATTTTTCACAATATTTCTTTCTCAAGAACTGGTAGTGTACAAAGAACAACATTTTTAAAAAAGCTAAAATTTGTTTAAATTTCCCTTGGTAATGTATGTCGGATTTTTGTTGACTTTTGTTTGTAGACATTGTGGCTTTGACCTCATCTTAGTTCAGAAATAGGACAGCAAATCCATGGGATATATCTTTGCCTCCTGATCTCTTGCAGACATTATTTCTCAATCTCTAAAATCTTGGTCGATGAGTCTGGACATGGCCTTAGAATCTTTCCCTCCTCAGCAGTCCACACAGGGAGAAATTGGGTCAGAAACCTAGTTGCTATTCTTGAAAGAGGAACAACCATTTTATCTGGAGTACACCAAGATAAATATTCATTTCTCAGAATTGCTATAGAAAAATTGTCAACTACTGTCTCCTTATGGGAAGGAGGAGAATATTACTGTTCTTTCAGAGGCTGTGAAGAAGGAATGGTAACAATAACATGATGCAGAATAACAGAAACTGTCACCATGACGATGACTGTTATTTCTCAGCACTTCCATTAGGCTCCCCCTGCCTACTCCCAATAACTCATTTACTTTTTCTATCACTACCACACAATACCTGAGATAATTAACTTATAAGGTGAAAAGTTTGTTTTGGCTTATGGTTTTAGAGGTTTCAGTCCATGGTAGGGCAGACCCACTGGATGAGGCAGCATATCAAGATGGGAGCATGTGGCAGAGTAAACTACCCACATACTGGCCAGGAAATGAAAAGATAGGGAAGAGCGGACTGAGGTTCCACAGTTCCCTTTAGAAACACACACTTCTAATGACCTAAAACATCTCACTAGGCCCTACCACCTAAAGTGCCACCCTGGGGACCACACTTTTAATACATAGACCTTGGGGAATATCCAAAATCCAAACCATAGCACTGATGTCTATGAAAAATGAACCCTGTTAATTTTATTTTTAAGTAGCAATACACAGTCTTTTAAATCGATCCAGAACTTGTTTATTTATTTATTTATTTATTTATTTATTTATTTATTTATTTGGTACCAGGGATTGAACTTGGGACCTTGTGCTTGTGAGGCAGGTGGTGGAACCAACAAAGAATATTTTAAACTGTGAATTCCTTGAAGGTATAGAGGAGATTTGGTGCATCTTCTTGGACCTTAAACAAAGGAAAGAGCCATGGGTTTCAACATATTGAAGGGCATATTCCAATGACCTTATTTCCTTCTACTAGGCCTAATCTCCTAAAGTTTCTGCCACCTCTCAGCAGGTACTTACTTAACACATTTGCAAATGTTGTATTCCCCTCAGAAAAATTCCTTATCTAGGTCATGAGACTCCTGGTGACACTATGGTATGACTTTTTCATATCCTGAGCATCAATGGAATTAGTGGATGGTGGCCATTTTCTAACAATTTTTTGAAAAGTCACCTAGGGTTTCTGTTTCCCTTCCCAGAGATGGACTACATATCTCTCTGTCCAAAGTCCACTCAATTTAATAAAACCTTTCGATGAACACTCTTATTTAAAAATCATGCTTGCTTGCTATGCATATTCTTCTACATATTAAGAAGCTTACACTTTGTGTCCCAAATAAAGCACAAGAGAATAGAGATTGGGTGACATTGTGATGTCATAATTTCTACCCAGAGAAAAGTTTAAAAAGGCATCAGATTACCCCTCTTTGGTGGGGACAGTAGCCTAATGGTACTTGCAACATTTTTCTGTCCTGCACTGTGCAAGCCTTGAGGCTCGGATTCTTGAAGAATCTCAACTTTTCCAGATGGTGGGAGTGCTGTAGGGAAATGTGGATTTAGTTTAATATTGCTTCTGGCTGACAATAGCAATATAATAAGGCCATGTTTGCTAGTTTCTTGTTTATGTCCTATGATTTATGCCATGGTGTGATCAAAGTACATTTATGCCAGATAGGGAAGTAACTCAAATTTGATGGATTTCAGGACAAGACAGTGGACTACTGAGTTCTCCATGTTTTGTTAGAATTTAATAGAATTGATTGGGCCTCAGCATGTTCATAGGTTAGTGGTATTCTTTGTGTTTTGTGTAACAGGTTACTTCAACCCTTAGGGAATGTGATCATAGACTCTATGGATCAAGGAATGACCCTGAATTATGCTTATCTGGGGATGGCTTATCTCTGTTTTAGGAAGTAAGGGTCTTTATTTGAGAAAACCAAAAAGATGATGGTAATACAACTGCAGAGAGCTGGGATATCCTAGAATGTTCATTTCTACACATATCTAGTGCCTGGATTACCTAATTCAGTCTACCCGTGGCCTTTCCTATGGTTTAGTTTCTTTATAGCACAGTGCCCCCAGGGTAGCTGAAATTCTTATGTTGTTGGCTCCATGCTCCATCCACAAGTGATCCAGTGAACAAGGTGGGCTGACTCACCTGTTATGACCCAACCTCCAAAGCCATGTGAATCAACTCTGCTCTGTCCTGTTGGTTGATGCTCTTACAATCCTGGTTGATACTCTTACAATCAAGGTTGGGGAAATTAAGACTTCACCCAGTGATGGGGAGTTACATTGTAGAAAAGCAGATTCCAGTCATATTTGGAAAATACAATCTTCTACCCCTCCCTTATGAGTCCAGAGTGAGGAGGATCTAGGGTGAACAAGATGCGATAGCTTCCAACGTGTGAGCTAGATAAATTCTCAGGTTTCCTGCGGGTAATTCAAATTTCCTGGAGTGGTATTGCCTCTATAATAAGGAACTCCCCACAGGGAGTTATGAATCTTAAGTCAATTAGTACACTAGCTGGCATTTCACAATTAATCTGAAATGCTAACTACCTGAGGCAGTTGTTAACTCTTATGGAACTGTTATGTAAATTAGAAAAAAATTTCCCTCTGAGCATGGGTGGGGGGACTGACAGAACATCCCTGTTTCTCATGAGACTCTTGCAGTACATACATAGAATTAAACATCACAATTCTGGTAATTATTATTCTGTAATTGATTTCATCATTTAAAAGAAAGCTGTCAAAACACATAGTCTCCATGCCAAGCACCCTCCTGATTGTCTTCTCCAGTGCCCATTCCTAATTTCCCTTTTCACTGGGGTGCTGTTTTTGTCCTTTTTTCTTCTTTCTCCTTCATTTCTGCAGACATCTGCTGCTCTCTAGGGAAGTTCACAAGTTGGGGAGGAGGAGACTGCATATTCTCTGGCATGCTGATGACTCATGGAGTTAAATATCCATTTAAAATATTTCTGAATGATTTTTAAAATTTCTAATTTCAGATGCAAAATTAATTTAATTTAAAATTACTAATTTATTTTATTAGTACATGTTTGTAGTACATTATGTTTGCACTCCTTGTTGAAATCCAGTTTTTCCAACACCATTAATTAAATAGGCTATTTTTCCTCCACTGAGGGTGGTTGGCTCCTTTGTCAAAGATGAGGTGGCTGAGTATGTTTGGAGTTGTTTCTGCATCTTTTAATCTATTCCACTGATCTTTGGGTCTGTTTCTTTGCCAGTACCATGCTGTTTTTATCACAGTACCTTTGTAGTATAGTTTCAAGTTGGGGACTGTGATACCCCCGGCCATGTCTCTGTTACCTAGAATTGCTTTTGCTATTCTAGGTTTCTTCTGCTTCCAAATGATTTTTTGGATTGTTTTCTCTAGTTCTGTGAAGTATATTGTTGGAATTTCTTGGTTTTTGTTTTTGTCTTTTTTGGTACTGGGGATTGAACTTGGGTCCTTGCGCTTGCGCAGCAGGTGGCGAAACCACTGAGCTAAATCTCTGGCCCTATTGTTGGAATTTCAATCAGCCCTGCATTAAATCTATATAGTAGTTTTGAAAGTATGGCCATTTTCACTATAATGGTTCTTCCTACCCAGGAACAAGGGATATCTTTCCATTTTCTTATATCCTCTTCAATCTCCTTCTTCAGAGTGCTGTAATTTTCAGTGTAGAGGTCTTTTGCTTCCTTTGTTAGGTTGATTCCCAGATGTTTCATTTCTTAGATGCTATTGTAAAAGGAATTATTTCCCGGATTACTCTCTCAATGGGTCTGCTATTTGCGTATAAGAAGGCTATTATTTTTTGAGTGTTGACTTTGCATCCAGCTACTCTACTGAATCTGTCAATTAGATCTAGAAGACTTTTGACTGAGTTTTTTGGGTCATCTGTGTAAAGTATCATATCATCAGCAAATAATGACAATTTCACTTCTTCCTTTCCTATCTTTGTTCTTTTCTTTCTTTTTTCTAATTACTGTGACTAATGTTTCCAGAACAATATTGAATAGGAGTGGTGATAGTAGGCATCCTTGGCTTGTTCCTGATTTTAGCATGAAAGTTTTCAGTTTTTAACCATTTAGTATGATGTTGGCTATTGCTTTTTCATAGATAGGCTTAATCAGGTTGAGATAAAGACCTTCTAATCCAATTTTCTGTAGCATTTTTATCATGAATGGGTGTTGGATTTTGTCAAATGTCTTTTCTGCATCTATTGAAATGATCATATGGTTTTTGTCATTGACACTGTTAATATAGTGTATTACATTTATTGATTTAGGGATGTTGAACCATCCTTGCATCCCTGGGATAAATCCAAGTTGGTCAGGGTGTATGGTCTTCTTGATGACACTGTATTCTGTTTGCCAGTATCTT
>NW_004624773.1:15935769-15949261 GCF_000247695.1 Heterocephalus glaber
GTGTTCCATCTCATTTCCCTTTGGGGTTGCTGTAGGTGATCTGGAAGTCTGGTTTTGAGACTTATTTACATGTTTTCTCATTTTGACTGGGTGGGTGCTGTTAGCACCTGCAGGGATTACCTCCTCTGAACTGGGAGAGGTGGGGCAGGGGCTGGGAGCAGAGTTAGGTATGGTGGCTCAATAGCTCTTTCCTGTGGGCTGGGAGCAGCGGGAGGGATGGTGGCCCATAAGCCCCTTCCTCTGGGCCAGGAGCAGTGGGATGGTTATTCAGAAGCCCCTACCTCTGGGTCTGGGCCGGGAGCAGCGGGACTCAGTACCGTGGTCTGGTGGTCTGGTGCCTTCTGAGTCTTTGTAGTGTGGAACCAGGTGGCTTCTTCTCTGCAGTGGGCTGATTCAGCATGTTCCGCATGACTCCAGACCTCGGTAGGGCATGTGCAGACCTGCCTGTCAGGAGTGGCTCAGTGAAGACGGGAGAAAGAAGCCCTTACAGGCCAAAGTGGGGAAATCCAGGGCTGGGGTTTTTTAACCATGATGTCACTGTGATTTCCATCACAGTCAGTTCCTAGCTGCATTACTCAGTGACCCATGTGACACCACCCGTGATCATTATGTGGGTCATTCACAGATGGGAGGGTTCCCCCATTACTCTTATTGTGCACAGGAGACAGCCTTTCTTCAGGCATTCCAGCACCATATCTAGTTTGTAGAGGTTTCAGTCCATAATCAGCTGGCTCCAAGGCAGGGTGGCAGAGGGGCAACAGTTCATGGCAGACAGTAGCAAAGCAAGAAGGGCAGTAATGAAATATTTGTATAGTTGTTATATGAAAAGTTGGGAAATGAGTAATAGATCTACTTACTGCCATTGTTTTCCACCACCTTTGTGGCCACTTTGGAGCCTTTTACTTTCTAGCTACTTTGGAAGCTGTATGAGGCTAAAAATATGTTTGACCTCTTTACTACTATATTCCCAAAGTCTGAAGCATAAGTGGTGATAATGAATCACTGTCCAAGGAATGAATAAATGCCTGGTATCTAAAATCTGTGCACGTCATGTCACATTTAATAACATTGGACATTACTGTTGTCTTTTTATGTGTGAATATTCTGCAAAATCTGCATATGTAATCTCTTCAGATCATTTTTGTGTGGTACTAGGGGTTGAATTTGAGGCTTCTGCTCTTTTTAATTTTTTAAATTTTGAGACAGGGTCTTGCTAAGTCACTAAGTTGCCCAGACTAGGCTTGAATTTGTGATCCTTTCTCCTCAGAGTGCTGGGATTATAGGCATGGATTGCCATGTTTGGCCTCTTCAATTCACTTTTTAAAATATACATTTGTTTTCTAGGCCTGTTGTTAAAAAAAAAAAAGAAAACATAAAGTTGAAGACTTAAAGAACAGAAATTTATTGTTTCATAGTTTTGTAGGATGGAAGTCTAAAATCAAGATGTTGGCAAGGCCATGCTCTCTTGAAGACTCTAGGAGAGTGCTATAGTCCAATTGGTTCTTGAATGTCCCCCAGAACTCAAATGTTAAAATATTAGTTCCAGTTTTGCAGTATTGGGAGGTGGTAGAAACTTGAGGAGGTGGGGCCTTGGGGGAGTTGCTCAGGTCACTGGGGATATGCCCTTGAAGGAGATTTTGGGGCCCCAGTCCCCTCTTTCTCATTTTTATTTTTCAGCCATCAGTTGAGCAGCTTTGTTCCACCATGTGCTCCCCACTGCAGGCCCAAAAGCAATGGAGCTAACCAATTACAGACTGAAATATCTGAGACTATAAGCTAAAATAAGTCTACTCCCCTTATAAGTGATTACCATAGGTATTTTGTTACAGTAAGGAAAATCTGGTTACACAGAGAGTATCATTTTCCTTTCTTCTTCTAACTTTGGTTGCTTTTTAGCTTGCAGCATTTTTTGGCTTATAGTGACATACCTGTGTCTTTAGAGGGGTCTTCACGTGGCCTTCTTTTCTGTGTTTCTGTGTTATCTTGTGTCTCATATAAGAATTTATGTTATTTATTTAGGGCCCACCTAATTGTCCAGGTTGATGTCATTTTGAGGTCCCTAATTTAATCCTCTCTGCAGAGACATTTTTTTGTAACTATATTCATGTGTTTCAAGGAGACGATTTTTTGGGGGACTCTAGTAAGACTACTATAACATCATACATTATTTTCTGTTTCTTTTTTTGATAAATATTAAGATTATACTGTTTCTGTGATACAGCTATACCAGGCCTTAGTGTATACCTGAACAGAGTCAAAGTCAGCATACAATAGAGATACCTGCATACTCATGTTTATTGAGCCAGTATTTATTTATAGTAGTCAAGTTGTGGAATAAGCTTAGGTGCTTGTCAATGGATAAATCAATAAAACATTGTATATTTACACAATAGAATATTAGTCATAGAGAATGAAATTATGTTATTTGCAGGAAAGTGGATGGAAAATAAACCAGACTCAGAAAGACAAGTATCATATGTTGTCCCTAATACATGGAATGCAAAAAGATGATGTGAAAGTAGAAAGGAGACTATTATAGATAAAAGGAAGAGAATAAGGGGAGTAGTGGGGGCTGTAAGGGAGGTTATGGGGATGAATATGATCAAATGTATATGTTTGAAAATAGCACATTGAAACCCAATATTGTGAAATTAATAGGCACTAATGAAATATATTAAAAATTATTTGTATAAAATTTTTAAAAGAAAGTAGGAAGGAGACTATTAGAGTGGAGGAAGGTGATTGGGGAAGGGCAAGGAAAAATAAGAGCGGGCAAGGGGAGGGGTGGATATCATCAAAGTATGTTATATACATGTATGAAAATGTCACAATAAAACTCATTTTTCTATAAAATTTCTATATGCTAATAAAAACTATTCTGCTTACAAGACTCTGTTGGGCATCATATGCGGAGAGATACTAATCAATCAAACAGGATCCTTTCTTCTCAGAGGAATATATGCTGGTAACCATTACATATATAAGAATGCTTATGAAGGGTACTCTCAAAGCATGGAAAGCATTATGGCATCTCACAGGAGAACGATGTGACGGGATTGGGGATGGTGAGGAAGATGGTGAGAGTTAGTTGTCTTGAAGGATGCATTGAAGTTTGAAATATTGGGAGAACATTTCTGTGAGGAAGAAATATGTGAAAAATGCAGGGGTGGAAAAAATACCACAGAGAGCAACTGTTGATTTTGATGAAACAGCCAACCATGCATCCCTGAGACAGCTTTTCATATGCAGTAGGTGCTCAGGAAGCATTTTGTCAGCCAGAAGCACTCAATAAACCCCTATGCCCTTGGTGCCATACAACAAATTGATATGTTTATAGTTTTCTGAAAATGCAGTTCATGATAGAGATAGGAAATTCAAACAACTGATAAGTCAGTGACATTGACATTAAGCATTTGAAGGTAATATTTGTTTTCAAAGCCTCAGAGGTGTCCTTCTTGTTGGCACTTTAATGTAGTAAGTGTATAATTTAGCTACAAGGCTCTCTAGTTTTCTTATTCTAAAATCTGATATCTTGGACTGTTAATCATGCACTGATCCATTTGGAGCCCACTGTTTTTTCATAGTTTCCAAATTTGATTAATGTTCCTGCCTTTATTCTTCCTCCTGGTGTTGAAGCATAATGTCACAAATCACATCCACCAGTGGGTTTCAGGCAGCAGAAGAAATTTCTTTTCTAACAATGTGGAGCTCAAGGGAAAATTTCCAAGAAAGCTACTGGATCATATTACAGAGGCTTTACCACCTTAGAATTGAAATGAGGGGGAGATTATTATTCCATGGGGTTAAGGGTGATTGTGAGATGTGATGGACAAGCTAGTTTTAACCAGAACCTCAGACAATTCTATGAGAAAATTACTTGCCATAAATGCTCACTGCTTGTGTTGAAAGTAAAGATTTTGGGGCTGAGGATTTAGCTCAGTGGTTCTGTCGCCTGCCTTGCAAGCTCAAGGTCCTGAGTTCAATCCCAGTACCAAAAGAGAAAGTAATAATTTTAACCTACAGTATATTTATTCACAGAAGTTTAACCTCATAAACCTTGGGTTAATTTTACTTTATTATACATTACCAGACTTTCAATATATTAATATTATTAAGATTTTGGGTAGAGTAGCTATTTATGAGAACCAGCAATAAGCTTGTTTCATTGAACTTGGTGATAAAAGCTCAGCTCACAGGTATCTACATAGAGTCTGAGAGTTTCCTGGTTGGCTGGTACCCATAATGTTGTCCAATGCAACAACATTAGTATTTTAATCCATCTCCTTGTCTGTCTACATCATCTGACCTGGCAGTTAACCAGACTCTATTTGAACAACTTAATGATGGGGGTACTTTTTACTTGAGGAGTGGTCTGATTCTATAGAATATTTTTGATTGTTTTAATTCATCATCAACATATATTTAAAATGTTTAACTCAATTTTTAAATAAAAATTATTATCTGTACATGAATATATCTGTATACATTTTGGAAAATGGCAAAGTGGTATTCAGCAGCAATAACAAGTTGGTGAAGAAGAAGAAGAAAAAGATCATTGGGAATCAAGAAGGAACTAAAAGGAAAATTAAAAGCTACAGAAAACTTGGAGAGATGGTCCACAATGCAGAGAAAATAATGAAGCAATCTGGACTCTCTCCCCAGCTTGGGACTTGTTTGTGGAGGTACCTGGCTCCACAGAAGAAAGGTAAGTGCCTGGGGCTAGGAGACCCAAGGAGAAATAGTGGTGGAGTGGGCCTGTACCATGGGGCCCAAAGAGGACCCCACCGCTGATGTGAACTGCAAAAGCACCATAGGATTTTTCTTGGCAGGGACTCCTTCCACATGGCTGGTAATAGCCAGAGAGGGATTCTAGCACAAGTGCCTACCATATTGCCAGAGAGTGCTTAATCAGATGCCATTTCAGGGAACGGGCTGAGTTTTGGGACCCAGAACAACTGAAAACACAACTTTATTTCAGAGCTTCCAGTGTTATTCTCCCATAGTGACTGGGTGAAAAATAGCCACAGGAGATAGCCATGGTAAGGGTTGGGTTAGAAAGAGATCCCTGGAGAAGTTTAAATTCATGCCAGGAAGCACATGGCCCTGTCCACCATAATGAGAAGCCAAGCCCAACTTGACTTTCACTCAGAAATGGGTGGGTCTGAAATTGCCAGCATTAATTACTTGAGCCCTTGCCTTGCTGCCTAGATCCAACAATGATCTAGAGTGATTGCTTTCCCTATCCACCAGTGTTAGAAAGGACAGGTCTCAGTGTGGATATTGGCATCACCTGGTTTAAACAGAGGGGCTTCTGGAATGGGGTCAGGGTGGGGTGTGCCTCTCAAACTCCCATAAGGCATAAAGCAAGGCAGAGAAAACTGTGATGTGCTGGACTCCAAACATGTGGATCTTCAAAGGAAACTATTCAGTCGAAAATACAGAGAATTCTTTATTGTTTTTGTACTCTTTCTGATTCCTTTTTCTTCTTCACTGGTTTATTGGGAGTGTGGGAAATTTTTCTTTGTCCTTTTTTTTTTCTTCTTTTACTTCTTTTTTCTTTCTAATTTTTGTATTTTATTTTCCTTATTATTTCTTTTATCTTCCATTTCTCATTTCTATTACCTTTATTTAATTCTGTAAATATTCTTCTACTCCTTAATAGAATCCTTTGTTTCATTTTCTCCCTCCTTCTTATCTCCTATTGTTTTTCAATTTTTTTTTTTACATTCTCCCATTCCCAAACCCTATATCTTTAATAGTATAACCATTAAGCTTTATTGATCTTTACATAGTCAGTTAGCTGTCTGTACTACTGTTAAATTTTTTCTATCATTAGTGGAGGTATAGTTGTCACATCTAATAGATATCTGCTGTATGTCAATACAGTGGACCCTTGACTTATGAACTCAGTCAGTTCCAGAGGGCTGGCTGTAACTCAAATTGGTCAATTGAAGGCTCAGGCTCCTCTACACAGCCTTCAAAATCTCTCTCCTAAATATTGACAGATCTTAGTGTCCTTAGAGAGACATTGGCCCAGGATTTCTCAATTAACTCCACACAGGAAAAGATGTTGTAACGTTCCTTCCAGAACTCCTTTTAAGGGTTAAATCTGTATCTAAGACCTTCTGGAAGCACAAGCAAGCCAGCATTTGTTCCTAAGTTAAAACTAAAATTCTGGTTGTAACTCAAGTTGTTTGTATGTCAGGCTGGTTGTAATTCAAGGGTCCATTTTATTTGATATGTCTTAGGATTTATTCTATAACTAAATTTAATTACTAAATTTAAGGAAGCTACACTAATTGTTCATATCTTATGTCAATACGCAGTTTATCTTGGACAATATTACTGTTGGTTGATTTATTTTATATTGCCAGGATCATATAGCTGTTGCTATTAATAAGTTTTCTCTGTATGACAAGACCTGGATTACCTTGATGATATTAACAATACTGTAGTCCTTTCATAGATAACTGGGTGCTGGGCCAATTACACTGCATCCTCCTTTCCCACATTAGCAAAGGTGATTGGGTCTTGAGACAGAGGCAAAGAACTAGAGTAGCCACAGCCTGAATGATCACTGAAAAGCACAGTAACTAAAGAGACCTCCATACTAGCAACAAAATCTAAAAAAGCAGAAGTAGAGCAGGGCATGGTAGTGCATTCCTATATCCCAGGGAGGCTAAAGCAGGAGGATCACAGTGAGTTCAAGGCCAGCCTTGGCTACATAGTGAATTCAATGCCAATATGAATTACAAAAGGAGACCCTTTCTCAGAAAAAAAAGAAGCAGTAGTTATGCTAATATCAGACAAAGTGGATTCCAAGCCAAAACTGATCAGAGGCAAAGAAGGGCACTACATATTGGTTAAGGGAACAATTCAACAGGGAGAGATATTTATAAACCTATATGCACCAAATACTAGTAAACTGAACATAAAACAAACACTATTGGACATAAAAGATGACATAAACACCAATACAATTGTAATGGGGGACTTTAGTACTCCACTGCCACAAATAGACACATCAACTAGTTGAAAAATCAATGAAGAAATATCAGTTGAACCAAACCTTTGAGAAAATGAACTTAATAGAAATCTGCAGAGTATTTCTGCCACCTAAAATAGAATACATTCTTCTCAGTAGCACTCCAGACTTTCTCCAAAATAGACCACAGGCTAGCCCATAAAACATGCTTCAGTAAATGCAAAAGAATTGAAGTTATCCCATGCACATTATCAGATCATAGTGCAATGAAACCAGAAATCAATAGCATAAGAAACCACAGAAATTAGGCAGACACACGGAAATGAAACCATACCCTCTTGAAGAATCACTTGGTTACAGAAGAAATCAAAGAAAAAATTAGTTCCTACAATCAAATGATAATGTCAGTACAGTAGCAGAACACACAGGACACAAGGAAAGCAGTCCTAAGCAGGGATTTTATAGCTGTGAATACCCACATCAGAAAAACAAAGTGAGTCCAAATAAATAACCCAAATGCAGCTCTTCAAGATCCTAAAAAAAAACACCAATCCAAATCCAGAGGTAGTACAACAAAGGGAATTATAAAGATCAGAGCAAAAATTAATGAAATTGAGGCCAAAAAAGATACAATGAATTAAGGAGGTGATTCTTTGAAACAATAAACCAAATAGACAAATGCCTAGCCAATCGTACCAATAAAAGGATAGAAAACCCACATCAATGCAATTAGAAATGAAAAAGGCAAACTCACAATGGACTCTGCTGAAATATACTTTGAGAACCTGTACTTTAATAAAATTGATAATTCAGAAGAAATGGATAGATTCCTAGATACATATGAACTACTAAAACTAAATGAAGAAGATATAAAAACCCTGAAAAATTAAATGTTAGGCAATGAGATTGAAAAAGTAACCCCCCCCCCCCAAAAAACCTTACCAACTGCAAAAAGCCATCTTCTGATGGATTCACTACTGAATTGTACAAGAACTTTTAGGCCAATCTAATGCCAACACCCGTCAAACTCTTTAATGAAATTGAAAGGAAAGTGTACTCCAAAAGTCATTCCTGCAAACTAGGATTGCCCCAATTTCAAAACCAGAAAAGATCTTAAACAAAAAAGGGAACTATCAGTCAATATCTTTCATGCACATCGATGCAAATTCCTCAAGATACTGACAAACTGGCAAGATACTGACATTCACAACACACCATAAAACAGATTATATAACATGACCACTTAAGATTCATCCCAGGGATGCAAGAATGGTTTAACATACACGAGTCAATAAATGTAACAAATCATATAAAGAGAAGCAAGCCAATAATTGCATGATTATTTCAACTGACTCAGTAAAAGCCTTTCACAAAATCCAGCATCCATTCATGCTTAAAACCCTGGAGAAAATAGGTATGGAAGGACATTATAATCTCAATCTGATAAAAAGCTATTTATGACAAACCAATGGTGAACGTCATATTAAAATAGGAAGAAGCTGAAAGCTTTCCATCTAAAATCAGGAACATGATAAAGATGTCTGCGGTTACCACTACTGTTCAAAATAGTACTCAAAACATTAGCCAGAGCAAGTAGGCAAGAGAAAGAAATAAGAGGGATATGTATAGGAAAGAATAAGTCAAATCATTATTTGCAGATGACACAATCCTCTACATAGAAGTGACAAAATATTGCACCAAAAGACTCTGAGAATTAATAACCAAATTCAGTATTATAGCAGGATAAAGTCATCACACAAAAATGAACAGCATTCTTGTACACTAATTATAAACTCACCAACAAAAGAACTAAGGAAACAATACCTTTCACAATAGCATCAAGAAAAAAAATGGAACATTTAGGAATTAACCTAACCAAGGAAGAGAAAGACTTCTACAATGAATACTGCAGTACTTTGATAACTGAAATAAAAAAGGACATCAGAAAATGGAAAAATATCCTCTGTTGCTGGATGGGGAGGACCAATGTAGTCCAAATGACCATACTTAGGGCCAGGGATTTAGCTCAGTGGTTTCGCTGCCTGCTTTGCGAGTGCAAGGACCCGAGTTCGACCCCTATTACCAAAAACAAAAGAAAAAAGAATGCTCCTCCAAATGACCATACTTCCAAAATTGAGATACAGATATAATAAAATTCCAATCAAAATATAAATAGCATTCCTTAAGGAACTAGAGAAACTAAACCAGAAGAGACCTAGAATATAAAAAACAATACTGGGGCCAGGGATTTAGCTCAGTGGCACCACACCTGCCTTGCAAGCGCAAGGTCCTGAGTTCAATACCCGGTATCAAAAAAAAAAAAGAAAAAAAAGAAAAAATACAAAAACCAAAAAACAATCCTGGACAATAAGAGTAAGGGGCGGGGGGAGGCACCACAAATCCAGACATCAAGTTATACTACAAAGCTACAGTGATTAAAAAAAAAATCATGATATTGGTAAAAACAAGCAAGCAAAGGAACATAAAATAGACATTTAGATCAATGGAACAGAACAGCTATTGCAGAAACAATTCCAGGCACATTCAGCTACCTTATGTTTGACAAGGAGCCAAAAAGTTATGCTGAAAGAAAGATAACCTCTTTAGCAAAGGGTATAGGGTAATTTGGCTATCCACATGCAGAAGACTGAATCTAGACTCATATCTCTCATGATGTATTAAACTAAAATCAAAATGGGATGAAAGATCTAAATATTAAAAAACAATCTGGTAGAAGATAAAATAGGTTACATTCTTGAAGACATAGGAATAGGCAAGCCCTTTCTGAACAGAATACCAATGGCACAAGAAATCACACCAGGAATCAACAAATAGGATCATATCAAATTAATAAATTTCTTCACAGCAAAGGAAACAACCAGCAGAGTGAGGAGACAATCTAGAGCAAATATTTTTTGCTAGCTACTCCTCAGACTAGGACTTAAATCTAGAATATATAAAGAACTAAAAAAATTAGACTCCACAAAATAAAAGACCTAATCAAAAATCAGCAAGGAAAATGAATAGACACTTCACAGAAGAAGTGCAAATGGCCAATAAATACGTGAAAAAATGTTCAACACCTCTGACTGTTACAGAAATGCAAATTAAAACAACAGTGAGATTCCATCTTACTCCAGAATGAATGGCTATCTTCAGGAAATCAGATTACAAGAAATGCTGGCAAGGTTATCAGCAAAAATGAGCCACTGTACATTGTTGGTGGGAATGTAAACTAGTTCAACTATTGTGGAAATTAGTATGGGGATTCCTCAAAATCTTAAATAAGAAATTCAATTTGATCCAGTATTCCTCTTCTACATATTGTCCCCAAAATGTTAATGATATTATATTTCAGTGATACATGTGTACCCGTGTATATAGTAGCACAATTTTTGATAACTAAATCTTGTAAGTGGACTATGTGTCCATCAACAGGTGAATGGATAAAAAATATGGTTATACACAACAGAAAACTACTCTGTTCTAATGAAAGATAAACTTTAGTCATTTGTAGGAAAATGTGTGCACCTTGAGACCATAAGTAAAATAAATAAAATACAAATTTAAGTATCACATGGTTTTCATTACATCAGACCTAAAATATAAATTAGTAACTAAAATATGGGAAATAAAAATAAAATAGTAGAATAAAAATAGGAAATAATAAGATAGATCTTTTGTGTATGGGCAGGGGATCAAGAGATGGGAGGAGGAGTAAGGGGAAGGGATAAAAAAGAATTAAGGTGTGTTATGTACATGCACTGACTCCTCATGGGGATATGATCATTATGTATTACAAATATGTAGTAATATAAAAATAATGACATTAATATATCAGTATAAAGAGCATATAATGAAACATTAAGTCTCTGCCACCAATCCTCAGTTAATCTCCTAATGTTTCATATATATGTTTCCTGACGTAGTCTTGCTTTTAGAGAATAATGTGTGTATTTAGCCTCCTCATCTTTGTTTTTGTTTTTGTTTTTTTTGGTACCGGGGATCAAACTCGGGTCCTTGAGCTTGCGCAGGACGCGGTGAAACCACTGAGCTAAATCCTTGGCTTCGTCTTTGTTTTTAATTAGAACAAATGGGATCATGCAATTTATTTATTTATTTATTTTTTTGGTATTGGGGATCGAACTCGGGACCTTGCGCTTGCAGGGCAGGCGGCGGCACCACTTAGCTAAATCCCCGGCCCGGATCATGCAATTTAAATGACTGTACTTTGCTTTTTCTTTATACTTTGGAGATTTCCCCACATTAGCACATACAGTTTTGTGCATCTCCATTGCATGCCATTATATAGGTAGACTGTCATTGATAAATATTTAAAGTGGAAATATAAAGATTCTTTTAAATTTTTATTACTGTATGTTTGTGATACATAATACACTCATCGTGGGAAGTACCACTTGAATCTTCATCATCATTTTTTTATCCCCCTTCTCTCTCACTCCCCACACTGTCCTTTTTCATACACTTTTACATCCCCAGAGTCTACCTCCCTATTTTCTACCATTTCTTTCATTTTGCTCTTTAAATTATTTATGTTTTGGCTTATCATGTATGAGAAATCATGCCATCTTTAGCCTTCTGTGTATATTTTATTTCACTTATTCTTATGTTCTTAAGATCTACCAATTTTCTTACAAATGATTCAAACATCCTTCTTTGTGGCTATTAATATCTATCTATCTATACATATATATATATATCTCCATTCATCTATCTATCTATCTATCTATCTATCTATCTATCTATCTATCATCTATATATCTTACAAATGGTTTAAACTTATCCTTCTTTGTGGCTATCTATCTATCTATCTATCTGTCTATCTCCATTCATCTTTTAATGTGTATATTGGCTGCTTCCATGATATAGCTACTGAGACTTGTGCTGCTATAGTCATAGGTATGCATAGTCACTGTAAAATGATTTTAACTCTTTTGGGAAGATACCCAGGAGAGATATACTTGGGTTGAATGAAATTTGTACTTGTAGTTTTTTAAAGAATCTCGGTACTGATTTTCATAGAAATTGTACTAGTTTACATTACCACTAACACTATAGAAAAGTTCCTTTTCCCTACAACCTCAGTAGTATTTGCTGTTTTTTAGTAACTGAAGATACATTCCTACTGGAATTGGAGTAAGATGGAATCTTAGTGTTGTATTTTTGGGTTTTTTGTACCAGAGATCGAACTCAGGACGTTGCACTTGCAAGGCAGGTGGCAGAACCACTGAGCTAAATCCCCGGCTGTGTGTTTATTTTGTAACCTGCCACTTTACTGAACTTGTTTATTAATTTTAAGAGTCTCCTGGTGGTGATTGTTGTATCTTCTATGTAAAAGATCATATCATCTGTAAGTCAGGATTGTTTGACTTCTTCCTTTCCAATTTTAATTTTATGAATTTTTTTCTTTCACCTGATTGCTCTGGCTAAAGTTTTGAGTATTACATTGAACAAGCATAACACCGTTGTCTTATTCCTGATTTTGGAGGAGATGCTTTCAGGTTTTCCTCATTTAAGATGATGTTGGCAGTGCATTTTTCATAAATGGCTTTTTATCAGTAAGGTATTTCTTTGTGATTGCTCTTTTTTTCTAATGTGGGCTAATTCATAGCTATAAACTTTCCTCTTTCTATGCCTTTTTTATTTTTTGAGACTGGGTCTCACTATGTAGTTCAGGCTGGCCTTGAGGTTACTATGGGCTAGCCTGGAACTTATGGTGATCTTCTTGCCTCTGAGCACTGGAATTATAGGTGTGCACCAGCATACTTGGTTTCTATACCTATTTTTGTCAAGGTTTTTATTGTGAATGGATGTTGGATTTCATCAAAGGGATTTTCTGCATTTATTGAGATGACCATCTGATTTTTATACATTTATCGCTTTACATATGTAAGTAGACTTGGTTATGATGTGTGATCTTTTTAATGATTTTTTGAATTTTTGTTTGCAAGGTCTTTTTTTTTAAGATTGATCTTCACTCAGAAAATTGGCCCAGAGTTTCTCTTTTTTACTGAGTACTTGTCTGGTGTTGGTGTCAGAGTAATACTAGCTTCAAGGGATGAGCTTTATAAAAAGCCATGTTCCTTTCCTTTCAATTTCATGGAAGAATTTGAGATGTATTGGCATTAGATCTTCCCTGAAGTTCTGGTAAAATTCATTGATGTACCCTCTGGGTCCTGGGCTTTTCTTAATTGGTAGAATTTTTATGACATCCTCTGTTTCATTGCTTGTCATTGGTGGATTTGTGGGTTTTTTAAAAATCTTCTTTGTGTAGTTTTGATAATTTGTGTCTTGGGATTTATACATTTCTTCTAGATTCTCCAATTTATTGCAGTATACATTTTCAAAACAATTTCTTATAATCTTCTGGATTTTTTGTTGGGGTCTATTGTGATTTTTTTTCTTTTTTTCCCCCCATTAACTTTATTGGTACATTTTAGGTATAAAATACAGTTACATTCATCATTGGGATCTTGTATCATTACA
>NW_004624773.1:15965015-15976519 GCF_000247695.1 Heterocephalus glaber
AAAAAATACAAATGATGGGCATCCTTCAGGGTATGTCTCTGCTATCACAGTAGGCAATGTAGGCATCCATGAGTATATACAAATTGATGAGTCTCAGCAAGCCAGCATCAGACCAAGTAGGGTGGCCTGGTGTGTCTTTATTGTATAGATTCTCTTTACTTTTCTGCTGAGCCTCAGTTTTCTTCAAGGAGCCTGAGAATCTGTCTTTCTATTACTAACTTCTGCTCTATCTTGTGGCACTCAGGACAAGGGCCTTTATAATCCCCTGTGCCTCTGTAATGTGGGATCAGGTAGCAGAAGAGCTGGAAGGCCAGAGTGGGGTGGGGGGTTTGGGCCTTGGAGGCACCTGTGTGGCTAAGCAGAGCACCAGATGGGGCCAGGGCTCCAAGCCATGCCTGAGACCTCACTGTGGCATGGGCGCGGCCTTGGATGGTGCCGGGGAGCTTCATGCTGCTTGGCTCACCCGCTTGGTCTGGCTGGTCACTCTGGATCATGATATCAGTTTTTTGCACCAGGTTGGGCCATGTGAAAAAAGAATCTTGCTTTTGTGCTGTATAAGCAATGTATGCTTTATTGAACTCTAAGTTTCCATGACTATCAATAGTTTTGGCATAAGAAGATAAAAAGGGAGAGAGAATAGGAAGGAAAGATTCAAAGTCAAGAAGTAAAGAAGAGAAGGCAGAAAGAAAGAAAGGAAACAAGGGCAAGAAAAGTTAAAAGGAAAAGGAAAGTTATTGCTTGTGTTTAGATGTCCCCCAAAGCCTCATGTGGTCATAGGTGAGGCTTTTTCAGAGGTTCCAGGAACTAGAGTGTGTGATGCTGGAATTGATTCATGGTTCAATGTTAGGCTCAAGGGCACTAGGATTCCAGATGTGAGTGCTATTCTCCCTAAGTAGTTTGGATAAGATAAAGGGTCAGAAAGCTGCTGTTAAGATCTCTTGTTGGGCTGGGATTTAGTTCAGCAGTTCCACCTGCCTCTAAAGTGCAAGGTCCCAAGTTCGATCTCCAGTACCAAAAAAAAAAAAAAAAAGAAAAAAAAGAAAGATCTCTTGTTGGTTTTGCTGTCTATGCCTACAATGAAGTGTTCTGTGCAGATGCACCTCTGCTGTGTGCCACTCTGCCTTGGAGCCAGCCAACTATGGACTGAAACCTCTATGAACTGTAAGCCAAATAATCATTTTCTTCCTTAACTGAAAAGTGTCAGGTATTTTGTCTCAGCAATGAGAGAAAAGTAATACAGAAAGAAAATACAAGACAAGGAAAAGAAAAGAAGATAAAAGAGAAAGAAATCAGAGGCTTTTTATTTCTTCCTGTTTACAGACTTAATTAAAACAAGAGCTACTTGGTTCCATGATGGCAGGCATCTCATTGAACATATTTTACCTTTATTTAATGAACAAGACATCTTTTGTTCTAAGATCTCTGCTGACATCAATCAATAAGGTGCTACAAAGTGATAAGGTGAGATAGTAGAATAAGTACTAAGGGGATAATTATTATTTTTAAGCTTTAATGAGGTACCCCATAAGAAAGGCAGTTTCTTTCGGTACTGGGGATTGAACTCAGGACCTTGTGCTTTTGAGGCAGGCAACAGCACCACTGAGCTAAATCCCTGGCCCTAGGCAGTTAATTTCTACCTAATGCTCTACTGCATTCCTTGGAGCCAGGCTATGGGACTGCACTGATTTATTGAACAAGGCTCTCAGTATTGTCTGGTCACATTGTTAAGGGAAATGTAAAATGACTGCAGGCATGTAGCACCAGCTCAAGATAAGGAAGTGCCTGCAGCATTGCTTAACTGCAACCCCTACTTGAATTGGGCCAGATGTCCAAACTAAGATAACAATTACCATGACTTGCGAGCAAAAGTGCAACCTGAAGCTTTCTGTAAATCACATTGATAGAGAAAAGTTTTAAGTAGCTTAGTAGATTGAATATTGAGGTAATTGTAGAAGCAAAATAAGTAATGTATTCCTTTAAGATTTGCTTTTCCTGTAACTCTTGTTGTTTAAGGTCATCTGACTCTTTAACCAGTAATTTCATTATAGATAACATTTTAACCTAACAAAGTTGCAAATGCTTAAGTGAATTTACAATGTGTATGTGCCTATGTTGTGTCTGTGACTTGTAAGTAGGAACTGGAATTGTATTTACACATCAAAGACAACTAGGGATGAGATAATGACTAACAAAAGTATAAAGAGGAGAGACTAACAAAAGACTGGGTGGAGACTGACCAGACCAGGTTTTGGTGGTCTCACCTGCTTTCAAGTAAAGCTTTTGTTATTTTACCTGAATTCTGTGTCTCTGTGCATTTCTTTCAGAGATTTTTGGGAACAACATGCTTAGCAAAAAGCCACTAACTTGATTCTGGAAATGCAGAAAGACATGGCTAAGTAGTCATTTCATGGTACTTAATTTCTAAACTACAGGTGTGGATAGGAAATTAACTTAAAGAAAATTCATGTAGGCAAAGCCAATTTTATAGAGCTTGGGTGTGAACAATAAATGTGTAAGCAAATTATAGTTTTCCTAGATTGTCTGGAAAAAATCCTGGATCATTTTTTTGAATAGTTGCCTACTGTGGAAGGATGCTGATATCTACTATAATTGTTCAATATCAGTTATACTGGGCATTGAAAAATATTTTGCATTTGTCTATATGTTATGGTTTATATCCTGATTCTCCCAAAGCCTCATGCACTCATAGCTGGGGCTTTGGGGATGTGATTGGATCATGGGTATGTGGTACTCATGAGTGGATTGGTCTGCTGGTGAGTTTATAGCTAAATACGATACTCATTGGTGGATTAGTACACTGATGAATTATAGCTGGATGTGACATTGAAGGTGAAGCCTGATGGGAAGAAATAGGTCACTGTGGGTTTTGGACCGGAAGGGCATAATATCCATCCTCCTCCTTTGATCCCTCTCTGCTTTCTTCCTGCCATGCCACAAGGTTCTTTTTCTTTACTATTTCCACTCTGCCTTGTCATTTTTCCTTGGAGCCAGCTGACTGTGGACTGAAACCTCTACAAACTCAGCCAAAAATAAATCTTTCCTACTTTAAGTTGTAGGTGATTATGTCCCAGCAACAAGAAAGTAACTAAGACACCATACAAACAATAAAACATAATGAATGACTCTAGATGAACTTTGTGATCTTTGGCAGAGTGAAGCCATCGTGGCACACATAGATTGTCACATCCCCTTAGGTTACAAAGTAGACATTGCTAATTGATCACTACACATTTTCTGTCATGTCCAGATGTGACCTTAAAATTTGTTTCTACATAGCACTTGAGGCAGATATGACTTATAGACACTAGTATTGAGTTGTCATATTGGATGAAATCTTTGCTGTAGATCACAAGAAAAAGCTGCATTTTTATTTTGTCTTTACTGCTTTTTAAAAATATAACTATGGAAATGCTTAAGGATAAATAGCCCGGGCTTTGCATTTCCAACTGAATCACTCAATGGCTCATTGCTTGTTCTGTGACTTTGAAAAGTGGGCCATTTTAGAACTTCCACTAGGTAATTCTGACGGAATTGCTGAAGCAAGGTTTCATTTTATTTTTTGAGCTTTTACCCCATGTTAGACATCGATTGGAGCCAACACCTGGAACAAATGGAAAATTGTGGATTTTGACAGGGAAAGCAAATGGGTTGCACCAAGTGAGAATCCAATCTTTTAAGGTGGAAAGTTTTCTCTGATAACAAGGGAATACCAAGTGGCTCTGAATGCTCATGTCTGTCTGCTCAACTTCTTTCACCTCTGTATCTTCTGGTGGCTAGCAAAGGCAAGCAAATGACCACCCAGGATAAAGTAGTGGGATAGGAAGTAGGATGTAGGCTACCGTTTTCAAACTTGAGAAATGAAATGGTTTCATTAAAAGTGCATTATTCATGGAATGAAAAATGCAGCTCTCATCTTCTGTTGACACATGATTATTAGATTCTTCAGGATTACTTGAATTTGTTTTGCAACTGACATAATACAACTGGCATCAGAACTTTTCAAATTAAGGAAGCAATTTCAAAATTCAATATTGCAGAAAAAGGAAAATAAATAGGCCTTGTCTGCTAGTATACAATAGTCCTAAAAATACACACCTGCAATTTCATGGCTGACCTGTGGTGTAATTTACTCCTCGTAGTTCACTTACTGAAATTTTAATTCCTGGAACTCTACATTTGGCCCAAAATGATTATATATGAAACCATTACATAACTTTTCTTAATACAGAAGAGGAAGACAAAGAGATTGGCATAAATTTAATTTCTGTGGTGTGTATGAGGAGAGGAAAGGAATGTTTGAATCCTCAAGCAAGTTATCATACTTTTCTGATCCTTGGTTTTTTCATCTGTAACTATGATAATAATACATAGCTTGGGCCGGGGATTTAGCTCAGTGGTTTCACTCCCTGCTGCACAAGCACAAGGACCCGAGTTCTATCCCCGGTACCAAAAAAAAAAAATACATGGCTTATGTTTGTAGGAAGAAGTAATGAATTCCTACTGGCGAAGAGCTTAGTGCAAGGTCTGGTACATTAAAAGGGCTTAATCAATTTTGTTATTTTTATTACTCTATCATGGCTTTAATAGTAGTGGTCTTTGTAGTTTAGATAGTATTTAGAAAAAATGATCTTGGGACTGTAAAATGGAAAAGCTTATAAAAATAGCTATCTGGTGTTTAGAGTTTTGCTTTTAAACTTGAATCTATAGCACTTTTTCATATGTCTTATTGTAAGTTACAGAAATGGCCCAACTCTTTCTCTTTTCCTCTATTCACACCCCTTTTCATGTGACTTTTAAGTTCTTTCCATTAAGAAAGGGTACTTCCAATTTGTAATAGCTAAAGCATGGAAACAGCCCAAGTGCCCATCAAGGAAACTAGATAGAGGATGTGGTTTTTTAATAAAATGTAGTACTATTCAGCCATAAAGAATGAGAAACTAGAGACATTTATAGCTAAATGGATGTATATTGAGGTGATACTCTTAAGTGAAATAAATAGGACCCACATGTGTAAATACTGAATAGTTTCTCTAGTGTGAGAAACTGAAAGAGTAAATAAGGATTAAAATGATTAAAATGAATAATTGATAATTTGAAACAGGAAGAAAAGGTCCAAAAGGGTAGGAGAAGTGGGAGGGGAAGGGGAAAGGAAAGAAGGGAAAGGAAAAATTATGAGAAAAGGGAAAAATGAAAACAAAGTCTTTGTAAATAGGGAAGGGTGGAGCAGCTGAAGGGAGGACAGGGAATGGGGAAAAAATAAGAACCAAGATACATCATGTACAGGTACAAGCATGCAATGATAATGTAAACATATTGCATACCTAAAATGTACCAATAAAAGAATTTAAGCAAAAAAAAGGTGCTTCTTTCTTGTTTCTGAATGTGACTTCCTTGGTCAATGACACATCAGCAGATATAATGCAAAGGAAAACTTGAAAAGGCCAGTGAACATTTCTCTTGGTTTTGAGTCACTACACAATAATATCTCATGCATTCTTCACTATCCTGTTAGGGTTCCTTTGAAGTAAAGTTCTAGTTAATGGGAGTCTCAGCATAACAGTGAGTCACTTCTTCCAAATCATAACTTTCTGTATCTGCAGCCTGTTCTGGAGTTCAAAACGAAGGTCTTCATCAAGAAATGAAATATTGCCAGCTGAAGAGAAGTGAGGAAGGTAGTTCACAAGTTGTAAAACAAACCCAAAGCACAAGACAGATGTAGGTTTGTTAGCCTTAAAATATTGTGCAAATGATATTAACTTTTCCAGAAAATGATTTTATCTTATCAAAAGAAAACTAAAATTTCAGCACTCTGTAGTAAAAGAAAAAATAACTACACAACTGTCATTGCTATGAAAATGCCCAGGCTAATCTGCTGGAGGATGAGAGACACATGGAGATGAGCCCATTTTTCCAGTCATGAGCCTCCTGGAACACTTCCCCTCCATTTTGACTCCCAGATAGATAACCAAGCCCAAACAAGAACAGCAAAGCCTCTTGACTGACCACCACAGATGCACTAAGTAATAATTATTGCATGCCACTGAGATTTTACAGTTTTTTGTTGTGCTGACTTGTTAAAGCAATCAATAATGGTTAAAGTTCTATTGTAGCTTTAACTATTTTTCATAGCAATTGTGGCTTATCTATCAAGTTCTCCTGATATGTTTGAAATTCCTTAAGACTAGCAATGGTATCTTATTTAAGTTGTACCCCAAAATACCCACATAAGTACCTGGTGAGTAACAAATATTTACTACCTGGAATTCTGGCTTTAATAAGGCACTATTGGCTGACTTGTTCCTTTATTTGCACTTTTACCGTTGAATGTCTAATGCTAAAATTGCTGATACTGAGATGAAATAATTTGTGTCACAGTCAGACAGTATTAGAGCTGGGAAATAAGGGGGTAGGTTCTTTGCCTCCCTGCATAAGTTCATTCTCAAGGATTTTGTAAAGGCTCACAAGAATTCCTTCTTCTCCACAGTACCTTGTGATTTGCATATTTCCCAGGTGTGGACAGATTTCTGCAGTTTTTTTTTTGGTACCAGGGATCAAACCCAGGAGCTTGCACTTGTGAGGCAGGTGTGGTGCCACTGAGCTAAATCACTGGAATGCACAGATTTCTGTAACAAAATTATCTTTACAATTATTTAAGACTATGACAATTCAGACAAGAAGATCTGTACATATTACTTGCCCAGTGCTGAAATTGCTTCCAATGAGCTGATACTCCTGTTGGTCTCAAAGATCAATAAACTTTTATCCAGGTACTGTATGTGAATCTCTCCCCTTTTGCTTTTAAAAATATCACCTTGTTAGGTCAGGTGAGGCGGTGGTGCACACCTGTAATCCTAGCACTAGGGATATTAAGATTTGCTTCTCTTAGAATGTTTATGCGTGATCATTCCCTGGCCTGAAATGTTATTTCTCCCACTGTTCACTTTGGCAATGCAAGTGATAATACTAAATATTCACACAAAGGCCCAAGAATTGATGACAAGGATACTGCTTATGCATCCACAGAGATTGAGAAAAGGCTCAGATTTTAAGGCCAAGGAGGTAGGCCTTTTGGCCCACTGTACCACTGCCCCCAAGGGAGAGGAGCAGAGGCCCCCAGCACAGACCAGATGAGCCTTTCAGGCTGCTATTCCACCACTCCTAGTGCAGAGGAGAAGAGCACCCCCAGGACCAATCATGTGAGCCACACAAGCACAAGCAGCACACCAAGTTCCATTGAAATGAGAAGACATGTAAACAAGTCTGAAAACCAGAGTTCCAGATCACCTAAAGCAACCTCAAAGGGAAATGAGATGGAACAATCTGATACTCAACCACTTGGACTCCCTGAATTGGCAATGAAAGAAGATCTGGAAGAAATGAAATCAGAAAGAATTTCTCAGATAACAGTAGAGATTGTATCCATAGTGCAAGACATCATTAATAAATCTAGAGAGTACACAGATGAAAAAATAGAGGAGCTGAGGAACATGATGGAATCCCAACAAAGGAAACAAGTGGAATCCATAAAACAGATGCAAACAGATTTCCAGGAGATTAAAAACTCCATGGAAAGATTACACAGAAAAATGAGCCAATATGAGAACAGAATTTCAGATATAGAAGAGAAGATTGTAATTAGTGACCAGGAAAAGAAAAATTTCTTTAAAATTGTAAGGGACCTCAAGAAATCAACCCAGCAGCTGCTAGACAATGTAAAGAAGAATAACATAAGACTGACTGAAGTGAATGAAGAAACAGGAGAGAGTGCAGATGACATAAAAAGAACTGTTCACGAAAGTGATGGCAGAAAACTTGCCAAGCAGGAGAAAAGAATTTGACATACAGATGAGTGAGTTATATAGGACTCCAACTAGCCTTAATCAAAAAGAATCTACATGTAGGAATATAATAGTTAAGATTCCAGAAACCCAACCTAGGCAAGAAGAGCTTGGAGGGTGTATTTCAAGCCCTAAAGGAAAACAGCCTCCAACCCAGATTGATGTAACCTGCAAGACTATCTTTCAAAATTGATGGAGAAATAAGATACTTTCATGACAAAGAGCACCTTAGAGACTTCTTGAATGCCAAACTAGCACTCCAAAAAATTTTAGACTATACCCTAAGAAAAGACAATGAAGATTACAACCCCAGGAAGCACAATAGAATGAATTCATCGGGCATGACAAGAAATTAAATGCAAAGGAGGAAAATCCAACAAACAAAGTCATGAAAATGATGTCAATACATATAAGTTGTAACCATCAATGTTAATGGTCTCAATTCACCAGTCAAAAGAAATAGACTGTCAGAATCTGTCAAGAAGCAAGATCCAACAATATGCTGCATAGAAGAAACACACTTAATTAAAAAAGAAACTCATAGACTGAAAGTTAAAGGTTGGAAAACAATACTCCATGTGATAGGAACCTGAAAAAAAGCAGGAGTAGCTATCCTCTTTGCAGATCAAGTAGATTTCAAACCAATACTGGTTAAGAGAGTTGAAGAAGGACACTATATCCTCGTAAAGGGAACAATCCAAGAGGAAGAGATGACAATCATAAATATTTTTGCACCAAACACTAGTGCACCCAACTATATAAAACAAATACTGATGGACTTGAAAAATCAAATAAGCACTAATACAATAGTAGTGGAGGACCTCAATACCCCACTGTCACAAATAGATAGATCAACCAGACAAAAAATAAACAACTCAATCAATCTGTTGAGCAAATGAACTTAACATATGTTTACAGAGTATTCCACTCCTCACAATCAGGATACACATTCTTTTTAGCAGCACACAGATTGTTCTAGAAAATAGACCACATACTCGCTCACAAAACATGTTTAAGTAAGTGCAAAGGAATTGAAGTTACCCCCTGTATATTATCAGATCTTAGTGTGATGAAATTGAAGATCAATATGAAAAGAAACCACAAGAAGTACATAAACACATGGAAATTGACCAACACACTTCTGAATAACCAGTGGGTCATAGAGAAAATTAAAGAAGAAACCAGACTGTTCCTACAATTAAATGACAATGCCAATAAAACATATTGGAATCTATGGGACACAGTGAAAGTAATTTTACAAGAGTGATTCACAGCAGTGAATATTCATATTAGGAAAACAGAGCGAGCCCAATTAAACAATCTGATGCTGAATCTCAAGTTTCTAGAAAAAGAAGAGCAGGACAACCCCAAAGCTCATACAAGGGAGGAAATTAGAAAGATCAGGGCAGAAATCAATGCAATGGAGACTAAGAATGGTACTAAAAATCAATGAAGTCAAGACTTGTTTCTTTGAAAGAATAAACAAAATTGACAAACCCTAAGCCAACCTCATCAAAAAAAGGAAAGAAAAGACCCAAATTCATGCAATTAGAATGAAAAGGGTGAAATCACAGTGGAGCCCGATGAAATCCAGATGATCATCAATACCTACTTCAAGTACCTATACTCCAATAAGATGGAAAACACAGAAGAAATGGTCAGATTCCTAGATACATGTGAATTACCAAAGTTGAACAAAGATGACCTAAAAATTCTAAACAACCTATTATCAATCAATGAAATTGAAAATGTAATTAAGAAGTTACCAACTAAGAAAAGCCCAAGTCCTGATATCCTCACTGCTGAATTCTACAAGACATTTAGAGAGGAACTACTGCCACTACTGTTGAAACTCTTCAATGAAATTGAAAGGGAAGCAATGCTCTCAAATTCTGTCCTGGAAGCAAGCATCACCTTGATCTCCAAAGAAGAGAAAGACCCAACTGAAAAAGAGAACTATAGGCCAATCTTACTAATGAACATAGATGCAAAAATCCTTAATAAGATAATGGCAAACAGAATGCAGAAGATCATTAAGAAGATCATACACTCTGACCAAGTGGGATTCATCCCAGGGATGCAGGGATGGTTCAATATACACAATCAATGTAGTGCACTAAATCAATAGCCAAGGACAAAAACATATGATCATCTCAATAGATGCAGAAAAAGCATTTGACAAAATCCAACATGCATTAATGATAAAAAACCCTACAAGGAAATTGGAATAGATGGTCTCTACCTCAAACTGATAAAAGCCATCTATGAAAAACCAAAAGCCAATATCATATTAAATGGTCAAAAACTGAAATCCTTCACACTCAAATCAGCAACAAGACAAGGATGTCCACTATCACCACTCTTGTGCAACATATTTTTGGAAACATTAGCCATGGCAGTTAGACAAGAGAAAGAAGTAAAAGTAATAAAGATAGGAAATTTAGGAGTCAAATTGTCATTATTTGAAGATGACATGATACTCTATATAGAAGTCCTCAAGAACTCCACCAAAAGTCTTTTAGACTTAATAACTAAATTCAGTAAAGAAGCTGGATACAAGGTTGACACACAATAGCTTTCCTCTACACAAACAGCAGACTCACTGAGAGAGATATAGGGCAAATAGTTCCTTTCACAATAGCATCCAAAAACATGAAATACCTAGAAATCAACCTAACAAAAGAAATCAAAGACCTCTTCTCTGAAAACTACAGAACTCTGAAAAGAGAGATTGAAGATGATATCAGAAAATGGAAAGACATCGCTTGCTCCTGGGTAGGAAGAACCAACATAGTGAAAATGGCCATACTTCCAAAACTGCTTAATCAATTCAATGTAATCCCAATTGAAATCCCAACAGCGTACTTCACAAACCTTGCGCAAACAATCCAAAAATTCATTTGGAATAAGAAGAAACCTAGAATAGCAAAATCAATTCTAAGCAACAGAGACATGGAAGAGGGTATCACCACCCCAACTTGAATCTATACTACAAAGCTATTGTGAAAAAAGCAGCATGGCACTGGCAAAGAAATAGAACTGAGGAACAGTGGAACAGATTAAAAGATGGAACAGATTAAAAGATGCAGAAACAACCCTAGACACACTTAGCCAACTCATCTTTGATAAAAGACCCTAACACCCTCACTGGAGGAAAGATAATCTCTTTAATAAATGGTGCTGGAAAAATTGGGTTTCAACTTGCCAAAGATTAAAACCAGACCTACATCTCTCACCACACACTAAACTAAAATTGAAATGGATCAAAGATCTAGATTTTATTTTCATACTTCAAATACAAAATATTATTACACAAAAGTCATAACTGACAAACTACCAATATGTTGAACTTAGAAAAAGTACTAAGTTATTTTGTAACTCTTTACAAAAAAGACATGTTTATTATTCAAGCTAACTTACTTCCAAGTTACAAAAGTTACAATATTTTGGTTTAAAAAATGCTTCTCGAACAAAATTCTACAAGCAGTGAGAGAAAAAAACCAAATCACATACAAAGGAAAGCCCATCAGAATCACAGCAGACTTTTCAATGCAAACCCTCAAGGCAAGAAGAGCCTGGAGTGATGTATTTCAAGCCCAAAGGGAAAACAGCCTCCAACCCAGATTGATGTACCCTGCAAAACTA
>NW_004624773.1:15990619-16001890 GCF_000247695.1 Heterocephalus glaber
ATTTTAGGTATACAATATAATTACATTCATAATTGGAAATTTGCACCTTTACATAATCTCTCTTGGTTCTTATTTTATCCCCTTCCCCTGCCTTCTCTTCAACCCCTCCATCCCTCCCTATTTACAAAGACTTTGTTTCCATTTTTTCATTTTCTCATATGATTCCATTCCCTTCTTTCCTTTCCCTCACTTCTCCCACTTCCCCTTCCCTTTTACCCATTTTCTTCCTATTTTACATTATCTATTATAACTTTTTGTCCTTATTTACACTTTCTGTTTCTCACACTAGAGAAACTATTTGGTATTTACATATGTGTGCCCTATTTATTTCACTTGAGTATCACCTTAATGTGCATCTATTTAGCTATAAAAGCCTCTAATTTTTCATTTTTTATGGCTGAGTAGTACTCCTTTTTATAAAAAAACACATTTTCTTTATCCAGTGTCCAGTTGATGGGCATTTGGGCTGCTTCCAAGTTTTAGCTATTACAAATTGTACTGCTATGAACATGGGTCCTCATATATCACTATGGTATGATTCTCTTAATTCTTTACCTTTTTCATTCTTAATCCCATTGATTTGAGCCTTTTCTTTCCATTTTTCAATAAAGTTGTCTAAAGGTTTATTGATTTTATTTATTTTTTCAAAAAGACAACTCTTTGATTTATTGATTTTTGTATTATTCTCTTAGTCTCCATTGCCTTTATTTCTGCTCTCATCGTTATAATTTCCTGTCTTGTATGAGCTTTGGGTTTGTCATGCTCTTCTTTTTCTAGGAGCTTGATGTTCAGCATTAGGCTTTTTATTTGAGCTCTCTCTGTTTTCCTAATATGGTCATTCACTGCTATTAATTTCCCTTATAGAACTGTTTTCATTGTGTTCCACAGATTCCTGTATGTTGCAGTTGCATTATCATTTACTTTACTATCAGAAACTCTCTAATTTCTTCTTTAATTTCCTCTGTGACCCATTGGTTGTTCAGGAGGATTTTTTAATTCAATTTCCATTGTTTTGTGGGAGTTTTATTGTTTCTTATGCTATTGATCTCCAATTTTATTGCACTGTGTTCTGATAATATACAGGGGGTAACTTCAATTCTTTTAAATTTAATTAAACATGTCGTATGAGCTAGCATGAGTTCTACTTTGGAGAATGACCCATGTGCAGCTGAAAAGAACATATATTCTGACTTTGTGGGGTGGAACATTCTGTGAACATCAATTAAGTTCATTTGTTTAATAGCTTGGTTCAGTTCTAGAATTTTGTTTTTCATTTTTTGTCTAGATGTTCTGTCAATTTGTGTTAGTGGGGTATGGAGGTCCCTCAGTATAATTGTATTAGTGCTTATTTGGTTTTTCATATCCAGTAATATTTGTTTTGTATTGTTGGGGTCACTCATATTTTGTGTGTATGTTTATGATTGTCATCTCCTCCTCTTGGATTGTTCCCTTCATAACAGTATAGTGACCATCTTTATCTCTCTTAATTACTTTTAGTTTGAACTCTGCATTGTCTGCAAAGACGTTTGTGACCCCTGCTTTTTTCCAGGTTCCTGTTGTGTGGAGAACTGTTTTCCATCCTTTTACTTTCAGTCAATGAATTTCTTTCTGAGTTAGGTGTGTTTCTTGTATACAGCATATTGCTGGATTTTGCTTCTTAATCCATTCTGTTAGTCTATTTCTTTTGATTGGTAAATTGAGGCCATTACCATTGATGGTTATAATTGATAGATATTGACTCATTCTTGTCATGATATTTTATTGTTCTTGACTGTTTTGTTTTTAATTTTTCCCCCTTTTCTTTTACTTTCTTGCCTTGCCTGGTGGCTTCTGTCCTTTGGGCTTCATGGAGTTGTGACCTTCATTGTCTGTTTCCAGGGTATTGTTTAGCATTGTTTGGAGTACTGGTTTGGTGTTCATGAAATTTCTCAGGTGTTCTTTGTTATGGAAGTATCTAATTGCTTTTTTTTGGTACGTGGGATTGAACTTGTTATCTTGTGCTTGTGAGGCAGGTGGTGGAACCACTGAGCTAAATCCCTTGCCCAGAAGTATCTAATTTCCCCATCAATTTTGAAAATAATTTTGTAGGATACAAGAGTCCAAGTTGGAAGTTATTTTCTTTTTTGGCTTGAAATACTTCACTCTAAGTTCTCCTAGTCTTGAGGTGTGTTGAGAAGTCTGCTGTGTTTCTGATGGGCTTTCTTTTGTAGGTGATTTGTTTCTTTTCTCTAGCTGCTTGTAGCATTTTGTTCTTCTGTTGGGTTTTGCAATGTTAACTATCATATGTCTAGGTGTAGATTTCGTTTTTTGTTCTTCGCTAGTTGGAGTTTTATATGCCTTACTTATTTTTATGTCCCATTTTCTACCTCTGTCTGGGAAGTATTCTACTATTAGTTCTGTGAACATTTTTTTCATGTCAATTGTACTTTCTCCTGTTTTTTTGTGGACTCCTATCAGCCTTATGTTATTCTTCTTTGCATCATCTAGCAGCTGATGGATTGATTTCTCATGGTTCCTATTTTTAAGACATCTCTGTTTTCATGGTCACTAACTGTGATCCTGTCTTCTATATCTGATATTCTATCTTCACATTCCCTTAATCTGCTCTCAATACTTTCAATGGAGTTTTCAATCTCTTGGATATCTGTTTGAATATGTTTCATAGATTCCATTTCTTTCCTATGTTGGGCGATCTTGGTTTCCATTTCTTTCTTATGCTGGGCATTCATGGCTTCCAGCATGGTTCTGTGTTCATCTATTTTTTAAATCTGTTTTGTTCTACAGCCTCTAATCATGTCTTTCACTGTGGTCACTATCTCTGTAGTTATCCGGGAAATTATTTCTGTTTTAAATTTTTCTATGGCCTCATTCATCTGTTTTGTTACTTCCTATGCTATCAGTCCAGGGTGTTCAGGTGGTTGATTATCAGACTTTTTCACCTTGTTTCCCCCAGAATTTGCCTTTGGTGTGGTGGAAGTCTGAATTTGAACCTTACTTAAATGTCTTCTCATTTTCGTTTTTAGTACTGTCCTTGGTTTAATTCCTGGGTTGATACTTTTAAGTTGCTTATTGTAAGTATCTTTGTTGCTTGTATTTAGAACTCTTATGGAATAATTGCTTCTCAGAGGTGTCTTCCAGATATACATGGTCTTTAGGTTTTGAGTCTCTAGTGACTCTGAGTCTATCTTATTTTAATTATACCAGGAAGGAAAACTGATTTGATAAATCACAACACCTTAGCCCAAGTGATATAATCTGCAACACCATAGCATCAAGCACAACTTAGAAAATGATAATTTGTGGTAGTTATGAATCTATCACCTTTAACTATGGGAATGAAATCAAAATCAAGGACCAGCCCAACGTATGTTGGTAGTGAATAAACTCTTCAATATCACCACTTATCTTTTGGGATGGGGATTTAGAATGAGTTTGGGAGGGAGGGATAGATAGGTAGAAGGATAGGGAAAGGTTAACAGTGAAGGTATAGAACACATGAAGATCATGCAAATTCTAAAAAACTGTTCAAGACAAGAGGAAAAGACAGAATGAAAGAACAAAGATGAGAATAGAACCACCTAACTGCAATAGGGAGGCTAGAAACTGTATTTATTTTCCTTTAAAACTAATGCCTATTGGTAGAAGGAAAAATCAAAGATAAGAAAAATAAAAGAGAAATCTGAATTAGGGCCAGAACAGGAACAAAAAGGGAGATGAAGAACAAGGTTGGACAGTCAGAGAATGGGTGAGAGAGAGAGAGAAAGAAAAGAGAAAAGAAAGAATAAAAAAGAAGAGAAAAATGAAAATTTGAAAAAAGTAGAAAAAAATTAAAAATTACAAATAAGAGCAAAAAATTTTGAAAATAAGAAATAAAAAATAAAAATGAAGGACCTCCTTCAGGGTATGTCTCTTCTGTCCCAGTAGACAATGTAGGCAGCAGTGTGCAGATATGTCAATGAGTTTCAGCAAGCCAGTGGCAGACCCGTGAGATTCAGGCAGATTTTTGGGTGCAAGTCCCAAGTTGAGCTCTCTGTCCTCCTGCAGGGTTGAACTCTGCAATGTTCTACTGCTGGTTCCAGCTGCCCTTCCCCTGCAGATAGTCCAGGTTCTGATGGGAGGTGATGATCCCTCCAACTTACCAAGTATGGTTATCTGGTCTGCCTTTATTGCAGAGATTCTCTTCACTTTTCCAGTGGGCTTCAGTTTTCATCAAGTAGCCTGAGAGAGGGGCTCTATCTGTTTTTCACTTCTGTAGCTCAAGACAATGGCCTTTATGCCCCTCTTTGTCTCTGTATTGTGGAACCATGTAGTGAATTAGTGCACCCCTAACTTTGTCCTCTTTTATGTATTTTTTTGGTATTCAGATTGAACTTGGGACCTTGTGCTTATGAGGCAGGCAGTGGCATTACTGAGCTAAATCCCTGCCCCTTTTCTCTTTTATTTAATGCTTCAGTATGAACAAGGTGGGGTTTTTGTTTGCATGTAGGCAAAAACTCTGACTTCCCTTCCAAATTTTTCCAGATTCTTCTGATGAAGTGATACTTTTTACCTCTGTTATATTACAGAGACTGATTTCCTGAGTAAGTTCAAAGCAGCCATGGGGAGGGTTCTTAAATGATCCTTCTTAATTTCTCCCAGTTGATCAAAGATACTCTTTCCTTGACCTACCCCAACAAGATAATGAGAAGCACACACTCAGTAAGCATACGTCTGGTTGTCTTTTCGAGAGATATGTGCCTACTGTGGATCTTAGGACTTATCTGAGGAAGGACATTGGTTGCTGGGCAGCTTTCACAGAAATCAGAAGCTGTTACACACTGTCACAGATATACAAGGGGAGTGGTGGTTTTCTACTGGGGATGCCAAGGTTTCATGTGTTCTCTTCTTCTCTGGCACCACTAGGTCCTTCCTCATTGCCCTCTGCCTTTGGCTCAGCTGATTCATTAGAGGTATCAAGTTGTTCCTTGGCCTGGGTCATGTGAGTCATCAACCTGTCCACGTGGGACTGGATGTCTGCCAATATCTCAGTCACATGAGCCATGGCCATTGCTTCCTGGTTGTCCACTAGATGAAGGGCCTTTTACTCATTACCAATCACTTTCTGAACTTTCTTAAATTCCTGCTGTCTAAACACCTTCATATGGTCCTGAGTTACTGTAGGGTCTGAACTCATTAACTTTAACTTTTCCACCAACTCTATCATAGCTTCCTTCAGTCCACCTGAGTCTTTGCTTCTTAGCTCTTTGAAGGCTTCATCTAGGGGAGATAGCTGGTGGCCCTGGTGTGCCCCAATGATTGGACACAGTACACAGATGAGCTGCCTATCTGCCTGGCAGTAAGTGTTCAAATTGAGTCCCTGGTCTGGACACTTCTTCTTGGCCACTTTTTCTGTTTCCATTTCTATTTCTGGGTCAAATTTGCTCTCTGCCTCAGTTTCTCCTTCTGCCTCAGATTCTTTTTCTTGGTTGTCCCTCTTCACATATTCCTTGTCTTGCACATCTTCCTTGAATTCCTCACTGTCTTCTTGGCCCTCTTCCTCACTCTCCTCCTCTGTCTTACTCTCTTCTTCCCATTAGCTGTCTTCCTCAGACTCACTCTCCTCCCCTGCTTCACTTTCTACCTCCCTGTCCAGCTCTGCCCTAGCTCCACATTGTTCTTCCCCACCCAAGTCCTGTCTGAGAGATGCCTCGATGTCCACGCCTGGGTGCTGCAGACTTATTCCACTAGGTGACTGAGGAAATTCTGCCTGTGTGCCTCAGCATGGCAAAGGCAGCAGCAGAAGCTGAATTCTAAGTATACTTCCTGGGCCCTTGGAGCCTTCTCTGGCTAGCCCTCATTGCTGTTGTGAGGCAGCTTCTCAAAGGCCATGCCCTCTGTGGAGGGCCTGTGGAGGCTGTGACTCAGTGGCTGAGCCCTCAGGGCCTGCAAGCTCACAGCCTTGCCTAGGCTCAGCCTCCTTGAGTCCTAGTCCTTGGCACCAGGGACCCTGCTGTGGGAATCACCAACTGGCTGGGCTACACCACATCTCTGTGCAGGGACTGGGGCCATGACTCTGTGGGTCTGGAGCGTAGGTCCTTGAGCATCTCAAGTACTGTACTTTTAACTGTTTGAAAGTTATAGTATAGCAGTAGTATTCACCTCTTTTAAGAGGTTAGAAAATTGAGTTTCTAAGTATTTATGAGACTTGCTCAAATCAAACCATTATATGGTTTGAACTGTGACCAAACATGTTTTTAGATTCCTAGAAAGAAAAGGAAATATACAACCCAACTAATCCTGTCATTTTTCACTATCTAGCATTAAACTGTCTGGAACAGTTAATTTCTTTCATTTTGGAAAAAGAAAACATTTCTAAAGCAAAAATTTTATACAATGCACCCTTGAGTTATGAATAGGCTGACATACAAACAACTTGGGATATGACTAGAATTTTATTTTATTTTAATTTTTTTTTAAAGTGGGAAGATATTCATTGATAGGAAAGCTCCTGAAGGGCAGGAGAGGTCCCAAGTGAGTAGCCAAAGACCCTGCTTTACAGAGAAGTTTTATACGGTGAAACTCACATGGGTACAACGTGGGCCACAGCCATGAACACCCAGTAAGGTTACAAGTACAGTCAGTTAGGTAATGGTGGTACAATTGGGAAGCAATTCATGTAGCAAGTGTACAAGGATTTTCAGTAAGGGTGAGGGTCAAGGATATTTCCTGGAGAGGCTCGGTTAAGACCTTGACCCCACCACCCAGGTGATTGATATCTATTTAGAATATCAATCACTGCTAGGGGAAGCACAAGGGTGTGTAGTTTCCCTCCTTTTATAATTCTGGCCTTCAGTGAATCTACCTTAGGCCACAATTGTCCTCCATGCTGAAGGCCCAGCCCTGTATAACTGGCTGTAATATTTATAACTAACAGCTATCTACAATACCAAGAGCCCCCAATAACCTTCCAGCAAATCCCCTTGACTTAGGTTGGTCTGTGCCTTTCTGTGCATACAGCCAGGAAGTCTAATTGATGTGGTGGTGTGGTTTGTTTCACCTTTGTCCTGGCTTTCTTGAGGACTTAGACCTATCTGAATGCCTATAATATTTCTACCTAGCTCATCTATCTATAATATTACCCTCTCTGAAGAAGTATCCAGAACTTCCATGAGGGGGCAAGGGGTGATGACTTCTTGAGCTACTTCAGGCTGAATGGAGTAGTAGTTGTGATTGGCAGTCAGGTTTACCCTTCAGAAGGTCTATCTAAAGGTCCTTGATAGGCATCACACATTTCCATCATGGGTAGCCATAAAGCTTTGACTCTGGAGAAGACAAGGCCAGAAAGACAGTTAAGTATACAGGAGCCAAACAATAAGATCAACAGAAATATTAGGAGTATAGCCAACAGATGTTTCCACTAGGAAGAGCTAGTAATAGCCTTCCACAGGGAGGATAAGGAGAAGCCCGACAGAACTTCAGAATTCATCATCAGTTATTTGTTGTTTATAAGGTTGATCTGGTCATCTGACCATCTTCCCTCTCTTTTACAGTATAATTCTAGTTGTGAAATGGCAACTAATACTTCCTTCTGGATTCTATCCTGGATCTAGAGGATAGGCAGGCTATGCATGGGTGCAGAAGAATGTTAGGCTGTTCTTCCTCAGTATGTGAGGACTGAACTTCTGCCAGTGTTTAAGAATATATTCCAGTGCTGGGGATTTAGGTCAGTGGTTTCACCTCCTGCTGTGCAAGTGCAAGGACCCAAGTTTGATCCCTGGTACCAAAAAAAAAAAAAAAAAAAAAAAGAATATATTCCAAAGGAGTAAATATTCCAAAGGAGTAAAAGACTTTGACTTGGCATTCCCACATTCTGGAAAAAACAGAAACAAGGAGTGCCTATGATTCTGATTGATTCCTTATGCTCCTAGAGTGTTGTCTAGGATCACAGCTCCATGGCAGGTGGCTGGCATCTGAAGAGAGCCCAGAAGGTAATTTGGACTGGAGTAGCCACCCTTTACCAGCTCACAATCTTACCTTCCCCAGGGAACTTGTGTTTTTACTCCCATATGAATTTCAAAAGCCCAAGATACAATTAATTGATTTTAGTTGTAAAATCATGTCTTTTTGAAGGAAACACTGTTAGCCAAACCAATAATCAAAAGTATCTAGGTCACTGTTTCTTAACCTTTGAGAGAGAATGAGGCAGGTAGATTAAAGGGCTATGTCTTCTTCCTGCAAGAGAAATTACTCTTAGAGACAGAGGTAGACAAAAGCCTCAGGGGATCTTCACCCTGGAAGGAAACCACCAAGACCTCTGTGCTATCTGATCACCTAGGTATCCTCCATCAGCAAGACAAAGACTACGCATTGTTCAAAGTTCACAATACACATTCTTCAGATTTGCACAAGCACATAGAAAAGAAAAGCTGGTTGAGATCCCTTTTATTCCTAGTTAGCAAAGCACAAATGCAAACCATTTCTTTATTAGGTGTTCCATGTAAGGCCTCCTAGAGAGGTGCAGTCTACTAGTAATGCAGCCAAAGAGTTCTAAAGTTAATTCCCAAGAGCTTCAGAGTTTCTAGCCTATTAAAGATTTGTCAAACAACCTCTACTGAGTTACTGTTCTATTTGTGTCTATCTTACCAGTGGAGAGAGAACAGTCTTTGTCCTGTAGCTCAAGTCTTAATGGAGGCTTTAGAAAGGGCCCTACCAGCATCATGTCAGGTCACTCTGAGACAGAGAATATCTGATGATCACTAGAAGGGTTACCTTTCACCTCCCTGAGGAGTACAATTAGGGGACAATAGTTATGCGGAGAATTTTCTTTTTTCTCTTTTTTTGGTACTGGGAATCGAACTCGAGTCCTTGTGCTTGTGAAGTAGGCGGTGGAACCACTGAGCTAAATCCCTGGCCCTTGTGGAGATTTTTCTACTAATTACCCATTTGGGCTGTCAGGAGCCAGTTTCCACTGGGGGGACCTTCAAGCATCTGCCAAAGAGTAGCCTTGGCCATGACCTCTCAGTTGTCACTCAGTTTTCACTAGTTCCATGCAATCAGACATCTGTCTCCTGAAAGGAATTTAGCTGCCTGTCTTGTTAGCATTTAGTCTACAATTTATTAGCCAAAGTGTTTTCTCATACATAAATGATAAGAGCCAGACCTATGGTGCGGGGGGCGGGGGGGAGAAGAAGATTCTCCCTTAAACTAAGTGTGTTTTGGTCCCTTAAGTGTTGTGCTTATGGAAGTAGCTCCTTCTGGTTTCACCCAGAAGTCAGTTCTTTGGGGTCTCAGGTGCAGTCTCCCAAGGAAAATTGTTGCCCAGAGCACTAAGTGGGGACATCTCATTCTTGTGCTCTCCTGGACAGACAAAACCTCAATGTCTCATCTAACCCAGGGATGGGGTATGTTTCCTGATCTAAAATGACTTCCCTATCTTTAGTGTTGGCAAGAACACTCATTTTCTACGGACTTAATTTAAAGGTTCTTAGGAGAAAGACATTGAGTACTTCAGAGATCCTTTCTGACTTTACATGCCTCTATAAAGGAGAGTATAAGATTGGCAGAAGAGATTGGAAATGAGACTAGGAAAGGAGGTCTTTTATTCTCATGTTATTTGTGAGTTATTGAGACAATTTTCCCCTGACTCATCACTCTTAGTCTGGAAAGGTGAGAGTGGGGAATCTCAAGAGCTAAGACTGCCAACCCACCAGTGGAAGATCAGACCAGAAAGGAAGCTGAGGCAGAGCTGGCTCAACATTTCTCTGGAGTATAGAGAAAGATTTGGCCAGACTGGTCAGTGAAACCTGTCCCCTAAGTCTTAAGAGTGGCTGCCGGGCTAGTGCCTTATTAATTGACAGCTGGGGTCCTGCATTTTATCAATAGGCATCTCTATTGTTGAACTATAAGCTAGATTTTACAGAGAGACCTATTTTACTACATTTTCTAATTTACTTGTAATTATTGGTAAATGCCATTAGATGATGATCTAATATTACTTTTCCTCAGCATTGTCTAACAAGTCAATCAAGCAATCAATATAGAACAGAAACATAAAACCTTGTCTTCAAAAGTAAAATATCCTTTTAAAGAAACATCATCATTTTAACAAAATGACAATGTATAATAAGTCAAAGTACAAAGCATTTACAAGAGGCCCAAGCAGTGACAAACAAGACTGACAAAAAAAAAAAATGACAATTTTTGTTACTTAATATAATTTAACAATCAATAAAACTAAATTCTTACCTCCTATTATTATCTTTGTGGAACCTCCAATAATGTTGAGGGAAATATGAAATAGGAAATATTATATCTCCCAACCTGTTAATTATATGATGTGCTGAGTTCTTGTTCTCTAGAAATCAAAGAATGAGTCCTAGGAATGACAGAGGTTAAAAGTGGGAAGATATTTATTGATAGGAAAGCTCCTGAGGGGCAGGGAGGGTCCAGAGTGGGTAGCCCATGAATGGTGTTTTAGTTTAAACTTAGGTAAAAAGTCCTGAGTTACGACCCCACTGCTGGCTGCTTGTGCTTCCAAGATAGTCTCAAATACAGATTTAATCCTTAAAGAGTTCTGGAAGGAAAATTACAACATCCTTTCCTGTGTGGGGTTAATTGAGAAATCCTGGGCCAATGTCTTTCTAAGGACACTGAGATCTGTCTGTATACAGGAGAGAGACTTTGAAGGCTGTGTAGAGGAGCCTGAGCCTTCCATTTTCCAACTTGAGTTATAACTAGCTCTTGGGAATGAAATGAGTTCATAGATCAAGAGTCCACTGTATTTCTGAAAGAGAAAGTTTTGAAAAGGTATTGGATCTCAAGTTAGGCCACAAGCCAGAAACTTTCAATAGCAGTCATAAATGGTGAAGGCATCCATAAACAATAGGAGTCATAGAATGGCAGCAACTTCCTAAATTCTCTGCTTCTGGGGATAAGCTATGAAAAACTGAGAGGTTCTACATTGTCTTATCCAAGATAAAGTCTCCTAAAGCCTGTCAAAATTGATCCCATATTACCTGATCTGAATTGTGACCATCATGTGGTAGGTTAAGCAGTATATACCACTAATTTTCTGTATTCTGTACCCTCCTCTCCTTTTAGAGTATGTGGTGCAATTATATAAAACAATAGCTCTTTTCTATACCTTAGAATTGCCCATTAATTTTTTCCAAAAATACTAGTCTATATTTTGGTGGGGACTAGGTTTCAAAGTTTAATGGACAGGTAAAGAGTAAGCATATTTGCCCTTGTTCCCCACCTTAAGGAGAAAGCATTGTATCTTCTCCATTCATA
>NW_004624773.1:16032376-16051823 GCF_000247695.1 Heterocephalus glaber
AAAATAATAATAAATAGATAAATATCTATGGTTATATATGTACTAGATTGACATGGTAACTTCCTTAAAAAACTACTAAACATAAAAGGGTATATGGACACCAATACAATCATAGTGGGTGACTTCAGCACTACTCTCTCATAATTAGAAAGATCAGTCAGACCAAAAATTGACAAGGAAGTTATCAGAGTTAAGCCACATCATTTAAAAAATGGACTTAACATATATCTACAGTGTTTTGTCTAACAACAGAATAGAACAGTAGGTTGACTATGGTTAAACATAATTGTACATTTCAGAAAGCTAGAAAAAATGATTTTGAAATTTTTTATCATAAATGTTAATGAGTAAATAAATATGTTTAATCTGATTTAAACATCATATAATGTATACATGTATCAAAATATATTGTACCTCATTAATAAGTCCAATTTTTGTTTTTATTTAGCAATTAAAATAAAAATTTTAAGCTGATAAAAAGCACAAAATATAAAATAAGGACTGTTTTAGATGACTGTTGAACAGAACACCTGACTATATACCTGGCCTCAGAAGGAAATATCTAGAAAAAAATTAGAAATTATCCAGCTCACCCCTTCATTTTACAGGTGAATTGAGAACCACCATGGGAACATAACTGGCCAAATTTCTTGCTAAGAAACAGCTCAGGTTGGATCCTATATCTTCTGATTCCTATGGAAGCCCATTCTCTTTACTCTTACATCCCCTCTCAAGTTTCAATCTCACCTAACTACCTCTTTCAAACTTGCCTAACAACTCAGAGCTATATCTGATATTTCTGTTAAAGTCTCAGACAGAATAATTATTTCTAGCTTTGGTGGATGGTTTTGCCCTTCTCTCTGAAGGAGAAATAATTGGTATTTACCAAGTAAACTTTCTGCAGCATCTCAAAAACGAAGGCCAGAGACCTGCAACCAGGCAGCCCACCCCCAAAAGTTCCTCATTAACGACTAGGACAAACAACCCATCTAGAGAGACCTAAATTCTGAAATAAAGTGGCAAACTGAGTCCAAACTCCAATATTCATTAAATGTTCTGTCTTATTGTAATTGCTTTCCAGGTGGTTTTTACTCAGTGCCAATGGTTTGTGAGTAAAAATTTTAATTGCAAGGTAGCACCACAATTTATTTTGCCTGTTCCTTTTGTGTTATAAAAGCCAGTGCACTCTCTCTTCAGCTAAAGTATCTCATATTTTTGGTGATCTACTGTGCCCTCTGGATCATGCTTATGTACTCTTCCTTACTAAGTTTATAATTGGAAGGTAAGAGAATGGTGATGTCTACAAATAAAGTTTGAAATGGAAAATAAGGCATCCACAAACAGATATCTGTCTGGGACTTTCAGCATTGACCCCTTTCATCTATGAGAAAAATAGTAAAGTACTAAAATAATCCATACCTGCAACAGTGAGGGAAAGCTTCTATTTAGATTGTGATAAGGCAAATGAATAGCAAAATAATGTAAAATGTATAGGGATAATTAATCACAAGCTTGAAAGCAAAGAAGTGGTTTGTGAATAAAACTCCTCCATTAGGGGAGAATGATCACAGTGAAATTATCAATATAGGTGAATACCTAAATTTTAAAGTTTGTTCTAGTCCTGCTCCCTACCATAAGAACTTGTAGGTGAGCCAAAAATCTGCTGTGTACAACACACATAACACAGTAGTTAATGGACATTTTCTATGCATCTAGAACTATGCTAGGCATTGCAACATCAGAGATGAAGAGAGACAATGTCCAGTGCTTATGAAGCTGACATTCTGGTGAGAAGACATTTGATGAATAAGATGAGTAAATAAAGGGAATTATATAGACTGTGGTAAGTGTTACAAGGGAAAGAACTAGGATTCCAGGCTACAGCATAATTGTGTAGGGAATGAACTAAAGCCACCAATGCACAAGAAAAATCTTGTAGAGTTGAGACCTGAAGGGTGAGGTTAAGCATTTGAGATGACCTATCAGCACCATCCCTGTTAAGTGCTAAAGAGACCCACTGTACTTACTAAGTTCCTAGAACTGTTCTCAGTCTCTACTTCTAAAACTTTCCTATTTTCTCAAACTGAGGTGCACTCTTTCCTATATACTTGTATATTTATACTTTTCACCTCACAATAATTCCAAAACATAGGCACAAGTTAGTGTCTCCACTTTATAGAAAAGGAAATTGAGGCACCTAGAATTGATGTAATTTTGGGGCATAAATTTTTTGTTGTTATTTACTTTGTATTCATAATCATAAACTTAACTATGTAATCCAGATAGACTGGGAAAGAAATAAGGAAAAATACGTAAAACAAAGAATTGAAGTGAGAGCATAATGATTACAGGATATTGCAAGCAAATGGAGTGGAAGGGTACTCTCCTATGCTACAGAAGAAATGGTCTGGTGGTTAAGATAAACAAAAGGCAAATGTATTAGAGTTTTCCACAGTCAACAATGGTGATTGTCTTATTAAATTTGCCATTCGTGGACCTAAAGCACTTTGTCAATTCCATTATGTTTATGCTGTCTTTTACCCTCTGCTCATTCTGATTCCACCCAGGCTCCTATTCCAGGTGGCCTAATGCCAACAACTGAACCATGGCAACTTATATGGAAAAAGTGAAAGGATGTTAATTTTTAGAACCTTTCTACCCTCTTGTCAATATTCTGGGTTTTCTCTTTTGCCTAATATCTGCTCCCACTTCTGTATCTTCCTGTACATTGGCTGCCCCAGTAGCAAACACTCCAAGCATTTGTGTTCTTTCTTTACTAAATCTATCTCACCTATGTCTGATTTATCCTGTTAATTGTCAGAGATTCACATGTCCCACATACAGTGAAATCTGAATGGTTAGAGCAAGTGCAATTGACAAAATATTATCCAGCTGAGCCTCTGGTTGACTGCCCTTTGGCTTCTAGATCCCATTTGTTTGTTTTTAAATCAATGATCAGATGTCTTCTAAAAGCAAAAGGTACTTCCATTTTTAAGTCATTGTTCTTTATTGTATTTTAAAGCTATGAAAGAGGAGAGACAAAGAGAGGGTGGGGAGGAGTGTAAAGAGGAAAGAAAAGGGATGAGGAAGAAAAGGAGGTAGAGGAAGGGAGAGAGATAGGGGAAGACAGAGAGAGGGAAAGAGGGGGGACAAAGATTATGGAGAAGTGTTAAGTCCACATCTGCAGAGTTGGTCTGCAGGCTAAAGAACCAAAGAGGAACTGATGCTGTAGTTCAAGTCAGAGGCCATTTGTTGCAGAATTCCTTCTTGTTAAGTAGACGTTATTCTTTTTCTATTCAGTCATTCAACTGATTAGATCAGGCTCACCCATATTAGAGAGAGCTAACTGCCTTACTCAAATTCCATTAATTTAAATGTTTATCTTACCCCAAAACACCCTCATGGAAATATCCAGAATATTGTTAAACAAATATCTGGCCACCATAGCCCAGGCAAATTAACACATAAAATTAATAATCAGATATGGTTTCTAACACCCTGATCCCTACCTGAGACAGAGAAGCCCAGTATATATCACTTTTTCTAAAGCTGGAGATTTTATTTAAAATTTCTGCCACAAAACAGTAATAAAAGTAATTTTAAAGTAACAATTTTAACTAGTTGACTTACACTTTTAATTCCTTTCCATTGGATTTCCAAATGTAAATAGGAAAATATTTTCTAAGCAAAAATCTGATATTGTCAATACCTCCCTCTATCCCCATCCATGATTTTCTCTTTGATATAAAGACAGTGATACTTAGCTGGGCATGGTGGCGCATACCTGTAATCCCAGCATTCTGGGAGGCTCAGATAGGAAGATTGCAAGTTCATACTCAGCCTGGGCAACTTAGTGAGACCTATCTCAAAACAAAACATATAAAAATGGCTGGGGATGTAACCACATGAAGACTCTGGGTTCATTGCCCATTACCACACACACACAAAAATGATGATAATGTGTCCTTCCATCAATAGATGAAAGGTAATAACACATCTCAATTCTTTTTTTCCCATTCTCCTCTCCTCCCTTCATCACTTCTTCACCTCCCCATTTACATAAGCATTGCTTCTATTTTTTCCTTCCATTCTCTCTTTTTTTCCTTCCCTCCCCACCCCTTGTTCCCCTATTCATTTGAACATGTTCTTTGAAAGGAATGAATTGTTTCACTTCTACCTCTTCCACAAACCTTATCTCATAGTTCTTACCCTCCTTCATGCTCTTCATTCCAGCCACACTGGGTTTCATTCCATCTCAGAGCTTTCTCCAAGCCCTCCCACTATAAAGTGTTTAAACATGCTGTTTCCTCTATCAAGAATACCTTTCCATTTCTCTTCTTTTCAGCTTCTATGGGAATCCCAGCTCAAGCATCACCTCCTCACAAAAACTTTCCTGACTTCTATGGCTAGATTATAAGGTTTCTTTGTACCATATAATTCTTTTTTTTGGTACCATATAATTCTTATGTATAATTCCTAGAATACCACCAAATTTATATTTATTAGTGTAGTGTATTTACAAAGTCAAACATGTTCTCTGCTCTATCCTCAGTGACTACCAAAGTTATTGTGTTCAGTAGATGTTTGCTGAGTAAACTAACTCTATGATCAATATAGCAGTAGGTAATGTAGCAGCAGGAAAAAAATGCATCCTAAAGAAATTCTCTCAGGTTCATAATATAAATCCATACTGTTGAAAAGAAAGGCCCTCCTTTATAAATAACTCTTCTCAGATTAATCTGTTTAATGTGTTTCTAGGTTTAATCTACCACTTAAATATCTCAGTAAGCACTTTCCCATTTCAAATAATCTTCAAATGTTATGCCCCATTTTCCCAGAATTACTTCCCTTTACTAACAATGGAGGAAATCCCACATTGTCACAGATGCAAAATAAATCCTTTGTTCTCAGTTTGGAAAATGATCTCATTAATGAAATTTGTAGTACTAAATTATAAGCAAGCATATAATTTCAAGACATCCACTACAGTAGCTTTCAAATTTAAAATATCTCTTCTCAAACAATAACGTTTTTCTCCTTCCAAAATAGAAAGGCTTTTTCTAGTGGTAGGAGGGGTGACATCAGAAAGAAAGTGGAATAGAAAATTTCAGTCTTTATTCCTTCCTCAAAAAAATAGCTACCCATGAACAAAAACAGTTCTGAGAGAGCTCAGGAGCCCAGTTAACATATTACAGCAACACAGTGCAGTAACTCCTCAACTTAGGAGCATTTGAGTTGTGAACTTCCACAGATACAAATGGACCTCTCATTCAGGGTTTTTTATGCTTTACATTGTATATCTGTGGCACAGGTACATAAGACTCACTTTGTTGGACTTATGAATGAATCCAATTTGCAAATGTTCTCCAGAACAGAACTTATCCCTAAGTCAGGAACTTATGGTACAGAAAAAAAAATTAGGAATAACTGCATAGAAAGGATAAGAACAGTTTGATTTTGCCTGCCTTATCCCATCCCTGAGGTTGGCACATCTCGTTGCAGAGAGGGATATGTTCTTGTGGAGAGAAAGAAACATAGGATGGGTATCTGTCTTCCCTAGCCATTCACGGCACTGGCCAAAGAAGCTGCTTTGGTTTCAGCTCACCCAGATGGCTATGAAGACTACCACAGTTGAGACATCTGGAAATGGCTAGGAACAGAGAGGGTGAGGGCTATCACTGTCAGCATATAGGAGGTGTTACTGTGCCTCCTAGTAGAATGCTGTGGAGAGAATGCAGCAGCCTTTGCCACTGAGAACCTCAACAGCCCTTCCAACCACTGCAGGCCCCCATCCCTCAACACACAGCGTTCACCAAGGACCCTACAGAGATCACTATCATGGGACCCTGGAGCCTGCTCCAAACAAGATTCTAGCAGCTTTTGTTGATGAGGAAACCAACAACCAGCACAGCTATCAGACTTTGTACTCTTGCCTCTGAGGACCCTGAAGTTTTTTGTCTTTCTGGAACACAAAATTACCTGAGCTACTACCTTCCTACCCCTTTTCACCCACTGAAGCTAGCCTGGCTGGTTACTAAGAGTACCCTGAATCCAGGACTCAGTGAAGCCACTAAATGCTTATAACTGGTCCTGGCTTGTACCATTGCAAAAGCCCCCACATGCATACAACCAGCTACACCATGAAGTAATGTGGACACATGCAGCCTGCCTCAACCTCTATTGCCAGTCTCCACTTCTTTGTGTGTGAACACTTATGGCCCTGGCTTCAACCCACCCAGGTGTGCTTGGTGCTGGACCCTGAGGCACTGCTGAGAAATCACAGCTCTGGTAGCCTTTATAACTACAATGGACATCGTGCAGCTTTTGCTTCCAAAAATCCTGCGGTTGACAATATCACAGATTCTTACCACCTGAGCCAGCACAGGTGCCTGGATCTTTAGCTGCTATGCACTCCCCACCTTAGAGTCCCACACTACTAGATCTGGTACCAAGAGGCACCCCAGCATACACCCCTAGTCAGTACCCCATACATCCCCATCTGGAGATAAAGACCTTTCTTATGGAAGATTATTCATGAAGTCTAGAAGAACTGACTGCTTCTTCAAATGCACAGGCACAATGCAAGGATGCAAGGAATATAAAAAAATTAGAGAACTATAACAGTACAGAAAAAAAAAGTAAACTTCTAGTAACCAACCCCAATGCAATAGAGATCCATGACAGAGAATTTTAAATAATTGTTCTAGTGAAGCTCAGTGAGCTGCAAGACAACACAGGTAAATAATTTAATGACATCAGGAAAATGATACAAGAACAAAAGAGAAGTTGAACGACCATACAACACTGTTTTAAAAAACAGAAATTCTGGAGCTGAATAATATAATGAAAAAACAGAAATTCTGGAGCTGAATAATATAATGAAAAAACAGAAATTCTGGAGCTGAATAATATAATATATAATGAAATATTATATATTTAATATAATAAAATTTAAAATGCAATAAAATGTTTCAACAACAAAATTGATCAAGAAGAAAAGAATTGGCAAATTCAGAAATCAGTCATTTGAAACTGTTCACTCATAGAAGAAAAAAATGAAGAAAACCTATGGAATTTATTGGGTATAAACAAACCAATATATGCATTTTGGAAATTTTGGAAAAGAAAGATCAAATGACAGAAAGTTAGAAAAGAAGTTTAGAAAAATGACAGAAAGTTCATTTTAAAAAATAAGCTAAAACTGGGCCAGGGATTTAGCTCAGAGTTGCCACTGCCTGCCTCACAAGCCCAAGGTCTGGAGTTCAATCCCTGGTACAAAAAAAAAAAAGCTAAAACTTTCCCATTCAGGCGGCAGGACCAAGGATAAATGGAGCTGTAGCTGAATTGAGAAGGGGATGAGGCCATTTCTAGATCTGTACCTGTGGTGGTAGGCAGGAAACCTGCCGCCTGAGGGCAGGTATGTCCTCTCAGACGAGTCCTCAGTCCTGGGCTACACAAGTTTCAGACACTTCCTACCTGGATCCCAAAGTTCCCACAAAAACCCACTGATAGCTGCCAAAGTATTGTTGTTCTAAGAGAATTGGAGCTGAAGATTTACTATTCCACTATCTTGCTGATGTCATTTATTTTCTTTTTCCTAATTATACAAGTAATTAATATGTATTTCACATTTAATTGTTTTTATTGAATATTTTCTTAGATTTATCTCAAATCCCAGGAGTGAATGCCTAATTCTTTTTTTCAGTCTGTAAATTTCTTTTTGAGTTAAATGTGTTTCTTTTATGCAGTGTATTGTTGGATCTTGTTTCTTGTTCGATTCTGCCAATCTGTTACTTTTGATTGGTGAATTGAGACCATTAACATTGATCTTTTTAACTGATATGTATTGACTTATCCTTGTAGTGTTATATTCCTCTTGTTGGTTTTCTTTCTTTCCCCTGTGTTTAATTATTTGCCTTACCTGGTGGATTCATTCTGTTGGGATTCCTGGAGTTGTAGTCTTCATTATCACTTTTTAGAATGTCCTTCAGAACATTTTGGAGTGCTAGTTTTATGGTCATGAATTTCTTTAGTTGTTCTTTGCTGTGGAAGTATCTTATTTCTCCAATAATTTTGAAAGATAGTTTTGTGGGTTATGTCAATCTGAGTTTGGGGTTGTTCTCTTTCAGAGCTTGAAATACTTTCACTCCAAGCTATCCTTGAATTAATAGTTTGTTTTGAGAAGTCTGCTGTTCTTCTGATGGCCTTTACTTTATAGGTGATTTGTTTTTCTCTAACAGCTTTTAATATTCTGTTCTTGTGTTGAATTTCTGGAATCTTGACTATTACATGCCTTGGGGTAGACTTTTTTGATTATACCTAATTGGAGTTCTGTATGCCTCACATATGTCAAATTCTTTTTTTTTTTTTTTTTTTTTTGGGTTGGGAAGTTTTCTGTCATTACTTCTGTGAACAGATTTTTTTATGCCATTTATGCTGTGTATACTTTCTTTTCTTTGTTTTTGGTATTAGGAGTTGAACTCAGGGCTTTGTCTTTGTGAGGCAAGCGGCAGCACCACTGAGCTAAATCCCCAGCCCTGGGTATACTTTCAATAACATTTTTATCTGCATATCTCATTGAATCTGTCCCATGGATTCCATTTCTTTCCCACGTTGGCAATTCATGGTTTTCACCATTTTCTTAAGCTCCTCTTTCTTTTTATCTGTATCAACTCTGGATTCACTAATCATGCCTTTCATTATGGTCATCATCTCTTTAGTTTTCTGAGACATTATTTCTCATTTGATTTTTTTAGAATCTTATTCATCTGCTTTGTTACTTCTACTGCTATCATTTTAGAGATTCCAGGTGAGTGGCTTTTGAATTGTTTCACCTCTGTGCCTTCACCCTTGGTGAGCTGGAAGTCTGGGGTTGCATCTTGCTTCTTTGTCTTCTCATTTTATATTTTTGTTTAGTTTAATTCCTGCATTGATCCTTGTAAGTTGTTTATGGTACATATTTTATTGCTGGCATTTCCCTTAGGAAATGACTACTTTTCACAGGTGTTAGATATAGCTGGCTTTTGGGTTTTGAGTCTGCTTCAATATGCTACCTTTTCAATTTATTAGGGAAGAGAAGTTTCTGCCTATTTGGCCTAGCCTCTGTTTCTTTGGCACTTGCCTATAGTATTGTTTATGACCTTCAGGTAATCTCAGTCTGGCATACAAGGAAGAACAACTGATTAGAACAATTATGTTACCCTGGTTATAGTAGTAGAGTCAGCAATAACAATAGTCACAAACACAACCTAGAAAATGACAAATTGTGATAAGTCTTAATTTGCCACCTTTAACTGTATAAGTGAGATTTGTAGTTATGTGACAAAATCTAAGACAAACCAGAAAATTGTACATAGTAAATATCTCCTCAGTGTGGCAATTTTACCCTTAGTGGAGAAAAATTTAAATGGGGTTAGGAGAAAAAATAGAGATCTAGAAGAAAAAAAGAGATTATAAGCAACACTGGAGGACAAAGGAAGATTATGTAAACTTTGGGAACTGGTGAAAAAGGGGGGAAAGAATGAATGCAGAAACAGAAACAAGAACAGAAAAAATGACAGAAACAAAAACTAGAAACAATGTTCACACTTGTATAAAAAGAACAGACAGTCAAGAAAAGGAGAAAAAATAATTTTAAGAAAAGCCAAGAAAGGAAGAAAAGCAGAAAAAACATGTCTACTTCAGGGTGTGTCTCTGTTGTCAGTGGTAGACAGAGGGTGCAGATAAATCTACACTTAATCTTAGCCAAAAGGCCTAGAAGCGATGGGTGCAGATAAATCTAAATCTGTGTAGATTGATCTCAGCAAGCCAGCAGTAGAACTATGATGGTGGTGTATAATCCCAGCAAACCTGTGCCTTTAGTTCCACTGAAGTTCAATTTGCTTCTGTTTTCTGGCTATGACTTGAGACCAGAATTGTTCAGCCCACAACACTCCAGGCACCTCCTGCCAGCTTGAACTTGGCTCCCTGACCTCCTTCTAGTTTGAACTTGACTTTGCCTCACTCCAACACTGGAAGCCACTAGGTAGAGCCAACTTGCCACTACTCTGAGTTCTCAGTTAGGTATTCTTATGGTTTGTGTTTAGATGTCCCCTCAAAGTCTCAGGCAGATGAGGTGAGACTTTCTTTTTCAGAGGTAGTTGAATCTGAAATGTGTAGTGCTGGGGTTAAGGGTGTATGATTACTAAGCCACTACATTTGAGTGATTAGTTTGGCATCGCTCTAATCCCGGTAGTCTGAAGAAGATAAAAGGGGCAGAAAGATGCTATTAAGATTTTCCCTTGTTGTCTTTGCTACCTTGTGCAAGCCATGTTATTTCTCCTCTGTGCTGCTTGTTTGCCATCCTGGCCTTGGAGCCAGCTATTAATGCACTGAAACTTCTATGAACTGTAAGCCAAATAAACCCCTTACCCTCTAACTTTTGGTGCCTGTTATTTTGTCTCAGCAACAAGAGAAAAGTAACTAACACAACCACTTTCCAAAACGGTGACCAGCCTATTTCTCTTTCCTGGGGGACATCTAAACCCCAGTAACTAACCAGCCACTGCAGTCTGCAGCATCCACTGATCCATTCCATGGGTGCATTTCTCCAAGGAGGACTGTGGCCTTGCTTGTAGTCACCATGCATCTGAGGTTTGAGGTGCCCATCCCATGCCTTGAGCTGGGTCTCAGGGTGGAGGAACCTCTTGCTACCCGCCTCATCTGCACTGAGGTCCCTCTCTTTGCTCTCTTTGTGTAATCTAATTCTTACTTCAGATCCTTGCTGGGTTCCAGACACTCACTTCCCTCTCTCTTCCTCACATTATTATATTCCCACATCTGAATTCTAAATGTCGGAACATCTGTTTCTTTGCTCCTCACCATTCTGCCATCTTCTCGAATGTTGCAGCCTGTGTGCGCTGCCCCCAAAGACTCAGGGCCAGGAAGAAGAAGCTGGCAGCCAGGCTGACTCCACACAGTTTCATTCTACCCTTGCTCCTGCAGCTCCTTTAGCACCCATATGACATTTCCAGCTGATTCAGACTGACTGGCATAATCTTGAGGATTTATTGAGAGAGAGGTTGAACCAGAGAGGTTCAGCAGTTGTTCCAGTTGTGCCAGTCAGCTTGAGTGAAGGGAAAGAAGCTTTGTAAGGGTGGAGAAGAAAAAAATAAAAATGAAAAGATGTAGCTATGCTTTCCTTCTCCCTCCCTTCCCCAAAGCTCACCTCTTGGGAGCACCTTTCCCTTCTGTTTAGCCCTGAAAAATTTTTCCTCACTGAAGTGCTACAGATATACTTTCCTCCCTCTCGTCTTCCTTCCTTTTTTGAGGTTCTACATAAATTTTAGAATTGTTTTTCTTTCTAGTTCTCTGAAGAATGTCATTGGTATTTTGGTAGGAATTTGTCTTCAATGTGTAGATTGGTTTGAGTAGTATGGATATTTTAATATTGTCAATTCTTCTATTTAATGAACATGGGATGTCTTTCCACTTTTTCGTCTTCTCTACATTTTTTTCATTAGTGTTTTATGATTTTCATTGTAGATATTATTCACCTCTGTTTAAATTTACTCCTAGGTATTTAACATTTTACTTTAATTTCTAGATCAGTGTTCACTCTTAACTCTATTGTAAGTTAAATTCCTTTCTTAATTTCTCTTTTCTTTTTCTTTCTTTTTTTTTTTTTTTTGGTACCAGGGATCAAACTCAGGTCCTTGCGCTTGTAAGGCAGGCAGCAGAACCACTGAGCTAAATCCCCGGCCCTCCTTTCTTAATTTCTATGCAAGATAATTTGCTATTAGCATGTAGCAAAATTACTGATTTTTGTATGTTGATTTCAAAACAGACCTTACTTATTTGAAACATGTTTAAATGGAGAAGGTGAAGGATATAGGACTTTTTGTTTGACTTTCCCAAGCTTTCTTTGTATTTGGTATGAGATAGAAAATCTATCATGGAAACATGGAACTTTCCCCTACCATTTATGGTGGTTCTTGTGGAACCATGAAATCAGCTTCGAATACATCCACTATTTCAATACATTCCACTGGGTGGAATATTCCAGGCAATCTATTCCAACCTCTTAATAATACAAGGTTCTTTACAGGCTGTGTGTTAGTGCCTCTTCTTTTGCTAATAACACAATGCTACAAACTGGATGAGTTATAAAGAGAAAAGTGTTGTTTTGCTTTTTTATTCTGGAGGTCTAAGGTCAAGGTGCTGCATCTGGCTATGGCCTTATTGCAGGGAGAGTGCTGAGGTGGTGCAGGGCATCATATGATAGGAAACAAGAACCCAATATGTACATTTGTGTTCTGGTTTCTTTTATAAAGCCATCATGATTAAAATATAAGGACACTATTTTAATAACCTTATCTAATTCTAATCACCTACGCAAAGTCCCACCTTTAAACACTATAGTCCTATTAAGTTTCTGAGCTCTTAAATACCTTATGGTAGGGCTTAAATTTCAACAAAGTCTTGGAGGATACAATCAAGTCATATCCAAATCATATCAAGCTGTGAAGGCAAATTCTTAGTTATTTGAGGGATTAAGTGAAAACTTGTAAAGCCAAAAATCTTATTTTTCTTGTTTACCTCTGTCTGTTTTACCTGGAACATATAAGGTGCTTAATTTTTAGTTGTTAATTTAATAAATGAATAATTTTTGGCACAATAGACTTTTGGAAAAAGTAGGAGGGCTTGTATATCTCCTTACTTTCATTTTCCTTTTAATTATTTTCATATTTATTATTTTAATTTTCATTTGAATCTATCCTTTCTCTTTAGTATGGTTGCTGAGAAATACTGGGAGTGCTTTGGTAGTCCCATAAATTCTTATTTATCTGAAGGAAAGAGTCATCTAGTACAGGGAAGTTCTTTTTTGTGCTAAAAATAGATCTCTTAATTTCTTCTTCATGATCTACCTGGACATCACTAAACAAACATGTTAGGTTACAGATATCAAAGATGCTATTCAGGGCTGGGGATTTAGCTCAGTAGGTCCAGTGCTTGCCTCGAAAGTGCAAGGTCCTGAGTTCGATCCCTGGGACAAAAAAGCAAGCAAGGAAAAAAAAATGCTATTTAGTGTACTTTTCTGTCATTCATCATGCTTGTCCTTTCATTTCCCAAACTAGTCATGAAATCCCGGGCTACTTTTTCTCTGGGCTTTCCTGGAGCACTTCTTAGCCATCACATACATTGTATTGTAGTATATTTATTTGCTTCCATAACTTTATTCTCAGAATAAATCATGAATCATCATGAACTTCTTAAGGAAAGGATCTCATCTTTTTCTTTTTGTATCTTTATTAGCACACTTGTTTTACCCATGTTTACTGAGAAAGAAAGTCTTTCAGATATGTTTGGTACTTTTGAATACATGAACAAGGAGGAAATGAATGTTCAGTGAACAGAGCTGATATTTGGTAGCATCTAATGTGTGTCTAGGACTAATTGGAGTGCTTTGGAGGGCAGAAACAAAAGTTTCTTTCCTGAAACCTTCTTGCAATTGTTAGGGAGTGAGATTTCACTAATAAAACAGGTTCAGAACCATGAAAATTGATTAAAGTCAAGTGCTAAGTTAGATGGATAGAAACAATTTAGTCCTTTGGGCATTCATAAGAATCACAGATATTAAGGATGGCATCTTATTTTTTAAAGTGATTTTAATGCACTGTTTTTGTTTTTTTTTGTACTGGGGATTGAACTAAGGACCTCTTGCTTTCCAGGTAGGTGCTGTGGCACTGAGCTAAGTCCCTGGCCCTTAATGAACTTTTAAAATGCAATATAGAAACAGCCACATTCAAATGGGCATGGTGGCACACGTCTGTAATCCCAGCACTTGAGGAGCTGAAGCAGGAACATCACCATGAGTTAGAGTCTCATATGGGCTACATTATGACTTCAAGGCCAACTACATAGCTAGACCCTGTATCTAAAGATCAAAAACCTACCAAAGAACAACAAGAAAACCCACAACCACATTCTATAAACAAATAGCCAATTTCATGTGTGTGTTACCTGTGACTGTTAAATAGTCGTACCCTTGATATTATGTGATCACAAAGATATGTATGTATCTTTCATTTCTAATAACCCTCTGTTGCTTTGGTGAATGTGTTAGATTTCTTTTTTTGTTGATGAGAACTCTAATGTCAGCCATTATTGTGAGATTCCTGGCATTCTCCAGGCAATATACTAGAAAGTTATTTGATGGTTTGTGTTACTAAACCATCATGAGCATATATTTATCTTCCATATCCCTAGGGGTGCATCTTGCTTCTTTTTAACCATGACATTATACATGAATTGAATCATAGCTGTATGTGCAGTACTAATCCAGATGCTGAGAATACAGTCATAAAAATACACACCCACATGTGTATCTTAGTGTGCAGTTTGGAGTTAACATTCTGTTTAGAGAAAGAAGACAAAAATAATAAACATAATAAATAAATGACAGGGAATATTAGCAAGCAAACATAGAACATAAGAGGAATTAAGAACATTGGCAGTGCCAGTGGGGTAAGGGTTGGTAGCCATTTTGCATTTGGTGGTCAGCGTGGAGTCTGGGGCCATGGTAACATTTGAGCAATGACTGGCAGGAGGAAACTGAGAGAGCTGTGCAGGTATCTGAGGAAGATCATTCCAGGCAGTGGGAACAGCCAGTACAAAGGAGGAAGCATGCCAGGCATATGTGACAAAGCTCCTAAGGAGGCAACCATGGCTGGAGTAAAAAGCAGGAATAGATGATAATGGAGAAGGAACAAGAGAAGATCAGATGATAAAGGGTTTTAGAGACCACTGTAAATACTTCAGTTTGATTCAAAGTGGATAAATAAGCAAAGGGGACTCATGATTTTATACCATATTTTTGGGAAAAGTATTTAGAAAAGTCTTAGTAGACAAGTGGCCTCAGAATATTAATTTGTCTGCTTTAATGTGATCTAACCTCTGCTTTAAGGTCTCCACCTGTCAATATGGTGCAATGAAAATAGCCAGACTGGGTGCTACTATAAAATTCACTGCTATTGTGTTAGCTAGTTTTCTATCACTGTGACAAAAAACTTCAGAATATCAACTTATAAGGAGTGAAGATTTATTTTGTTTCACAGTTTCATAGGTTCAGTTCATGGTTGCTTGGCCCTGTTGCCTTTGGGCCAGTGACAAGGCATTACATCATGGTGGGGGGCACATGGTGGAGGAAACTGCTCATCTCATGGCAGCTGGGAAGCAAAAAGAGAGAGAGAGAGGAGCAGGCATTCAAAATATCTTTAAAGATTACACAACCAATGACCTAACTTTTTGCCCCTAGGCTTCACCTCTAAAGGTTCACCACTCTCAGTAGCACTACAGGTTGGGATCCAAGCCTGACAATACACTTTTTTTCCTTCTCTCTAGAACCAGGGATTGAACTCAAGTCCTCACACATGGTAGGCAAGCACTCTGTCAATGAGGTACATCTCAAGATGTTTTTAAAAATTTTATTTTGAAACAAGTTCTTTTTTTTTCTTTTTGGTACTGGGGATCGAACTCAGGACCTTGCACTTGTGAGGCAGGTGGTGGAACCACTGAGCCAAATCCCTGGCCCTTGAAAGGAGTTCTTACTAAATTTCCCATGCTGCCCTTGAACCTGCCATCCTCCTGCTTCAGCCTGCTGTGTAGCTTGGATTACAGGCATGAGCCACCATGCCTGTCTAACACATGATTTTTGGGAGGCATTTAAAATTCAAATCATAACCAGTTTCATGGGTTATGATCTTAAATATAAAATAAAGGTGTTGGGGTAAATAAGGAGGGGAAACATTTGTTCATGGACTACCTATCATTTGTCAGTAGTGGTTGCTCTCAGTGTCCAGAAGGAACTGTTGTAAAATCTTTGAGTGATGAGGAATGTGTACTCCAGCTTACAGACTAGGAAGTAGTGGTGAGTGTGCTATGAGCTTAAAAGCTTTATAGTGTGAAAATTATAACATTCTTCATAATTGGATTTTAAGAGAAGGACTATAGTCTCATTGATTTTGGTTTTCAGTTATGTTTATCATGGAGTATGAGAAAGACTTTGTAGATATGAGGAGGAAAATTTTGCAAGAAATTCACTGAGTATAAAGAGCTTATGTCCTTTATATAACAGTGCAAACCCTCATTCATTATTATAAAATATGAATTTTCTTTGATAGGTTCTATTATAAAAAATAACACATTTAGGCTCTTCCTCATAAATTAATGAGATAGATTAGACAGGTATTTTGCCAGTTTTACAGAAAATTGAACCACAATGCCAGAACTAATTGCCTAATAACAGATTAACTGTTTAACCTGTGTAACTTCTCTAAAGCAGGACCTTTTGAAAATAAAAGAGGGTGCTATAGATAATTACCCAGAAATGTATCCGGTTGGATTGTCCCTGGAAAATAGAGATGTATGATCACCCTAGATTTATTTGAGCTTTTGTGATTGATGCACAGATGGGGCATAACTGGAACCCAGTTGTTTCTATTCAAAGCTGTTTCCTTTTATTCAAAGTAATGATGCACAGACACAGTATAAGACTATGGTAATTATTGCAACTACCAGTTTTTATCTGTTTACTGTGTACTTAGGTATTACGTGCTTTTTTGCATGCCATTTTTATTTAGATTACATACTTCTAGGTCAACATTATCTCCTTAGTTTATCAATAATCAAACCAAGGCTGAGAGATGTGAAGTGACTTGCTCAGATCACAGAACTTCTAAGGAATATCTGCTTTCTGGTCAAGCCAACTCTATGTAGTTCAAAGTTCAAACACAAGTTTATTTATTAAAAATACTTGTTCCAAAAAATATTTTATTCTCTTAAAGGAGATTCATTAGAATTAATTGAAACATTTTGTATTTAAAATGGAGTTTAAGTTAAAACAAAGAACCTGAGCTAATACATTACCTAATTACAGACAGACCTCAATTACGATGGCTCAATTAAGAATTTTCTTTTTTATGTCACCATGTCGCAAAAATGGAACACATTCAATAGAAACTCTACTTCAAAATTTGGATTTTGATCTTTTCCTGGCCTAGAGATAAGCTCTGTGAGTCTGGGATGCTGAGCAATGGCAAGTAGTCTTCCCAGGCCGTCATGTGATCATAAGGGGAAACAGTATTCTACAGTGTACTGGGTTGCTGAACTGTGGACATAGGTCAGTCATTAAGGAGATTCTATATGATATTTTAATACATGCACACAGTGTATATTGATCAAGCCTTCCTTTATCTACCCTCCCATTACCATTCCCAACTTCCTGTGGTCATTATTTTATATTCAGGTTGTCTTTTCTTTTTCTTTCTCTTCCCCTTTTATTCTCTGCCACAATTATCACAGTACATGAAGAATACAGCATTTTCACAGGTTTTTTTTTGGGTGGGTGGGTGGGGTAGGTACCAGATAAACAGACTTTTTGTTTTTTCATGGATGATTGAAAATGCTGAGCAAAGTCTGTGCTCTTCACTGTAGCTCTATTCCCATGATTTGAATTCCTTTCTTACTCCTAAATATTTGTTGTTAATATAGTAGTGTTCTAGAATAAGATGTTTTAATTCTAAATATATTTTCTGCTCTATAAAATCCAGTAACAATAGTATAAATATCCAAGCCAAAATGTGAGAAATAACCTAAACATATCAATAATTTAAGGCCAGCATGCTGTAGCTGTGTGTATTCCTATTTAGTTTATTTTTCTGCATTTCTGTTGGTTTTGCACTTTGCTTTTTCACTTCCAAACCTGCCAAAATGTGTATATAATACAGACATGTTAGAGGTGCAATTAGAGTGAACTAATTCCCTGGTTAGTAGAAAGATCAAAGCAGTGCCCAAGAGGGCCTGGGATTATAAAGGCAGAGGCTCTGTGAAAAAATCAGGATAATGAGTAGAAACTTGATCTTTGGAGTAAGGCTGTCATACAAGGTTGAAGCAAGATAAGCAAGAAGAAGAGATTCATGCTGAATCTTGTGATAGGTTGAAAAAAAGGATTCATTTGGCCAGAAAAAGAACTGGCTTCAAATCTTGGGAGTAGAGCCTTTTGGTAATGGACAAGTGACTCCAGCTATGGTAAGATCTGTGAATCCAGGATGGGAACCAGTTAGATCCTGACTGTAAGAAAGGAGAATCTGGGAGATGGGGGGATTGGCAGGCACCGTGTATTGCTGTAACATTTCAGGTTCAGAGAAGTCTATGTATTTTGGAATTTTTGTGACAGGTCACTGTGTTGAAGGCCCCTAAGATCACTCCCAGCTTTCTAGGATTTGCAAGGAGGACTTACAGGACTCAGAAAAAGTTGTACTGACAGCTAAGATTTATTATAGTGAAGGGTACAAAGAAAAATTAGTGAGAGGAAAAGGCATGTGAGGCAAGGTCTTCAGGAGACCAGGCCTAAACTTCCAGGAGGTCTCCACTGGGGTTATATAGGACACACTCAATTTTTCCAGTATTGAATTGTGACAAGTGTGAAATGTTGTCTGTGAGGGAAGCCAATTAGAGATTTGTTGCCCAAGGATTTTTTGATGGGGAGGAGGACTTGTCATGGATGGCCTGAAACCTACCGAAATTTCAGACTCTCAGACCAAAAGGAGGTGGTCAATGTAAACTACATTATTGATACAGATGATTTATGTTTAGGCACAGTGAGTCACTTTTATCAAGTAGGGAATGGTGGGAACACTCCTGAAATTGGAGTTCATAGTGAAGGGCTAACTTTGCAAACAGATCTAGGCAGTGTCAGAACTGCTAAGTTAAACTTTTTTCTACACAGTCACCTAAGCCATAATTCTGTCAAAAACTGGGATACCTGGGCTGGGGATTAGCTCAGTGGTTCCACTGCCTGCCCTGCAAGTGCAAGGACCCGAGTTCAATCCCTGGTACCAAAAAAAGAAAAAACCCCACAAAAAACTGGGATCCCTGATGCTTGCATAAAGTAAGAGTCCTGTAAAGGTGGGAGATTATAATTTTGTGTGTCTGCAAATAATGCATTTTTATTCTTTCTGCATCAAGTGCCGTGGTGGGTGAAAAGCCCAGAATCCTATGAATAGTGGATCCAGACTACACATTTTTCTTGTGTGCAAAGTCATGGTGGTCTATTTAACATCATTGGTTACTGTCCTGGAACATTGTCTGTCACTAACCATACGTCTATAGACAATAGAGGAGAAATTGTCAGTTTCATTGGAGTGAAGTCCCTTGAGTTCTGCCATCACTTTTACTCCATTTTTACTTTTACATTCTTAAGGTCAGAATCTATATCAGATTCATTCTCCAAACCTCTGTAAGAGCTCTAGAAAGTGGGCTTACACATAGTAAGTGGTCAATACATGTTTACTAAGGCACATATGGGGTTTTTCACATATGAACCATAGGGTCTCCATCAGAGACAATGCTAAGCATAACACCCTGTGCTAATGACTCAGATATTCTTTATATATATATATATATATAT
>NW_004624773.1:16116392-16126735 GCF_000247695.1 Heterocephalus glaber
ATCTGAGTAATTATTTCTGATTTCATTTTTCCCAGATCCTCTTTTGTTGCCAGTTCAATGAGTCCAGGTGGTTGAGTATCAGATTGTTCCATCTCGTTTCCCTTTGGGGTTGCTGTAGTTGATCTGGAAGTCTGTTTTTGAGGCTTGTTTATGTGTCTTCTCATTTCCACGAGTTGGTGGCGGGGGGGTGGTGCTTCTGGCATCCACGCGGCTCACCTTCTCTGCCCTAGGAGCTTGGGATGGCAGCGGGGAAGCTTCCTTCTGGGTGCTGGTACCGGCTGAGCTTCACTGTCCTAGGAGCCTGGGATGGAGGCAGGGAGCTTCCTTCCACGTGCTGGGACTGGCTCACCTTCTTGGCCCTAGGAGCCTGGGATGGCAGCGGGGGAGCTTCCTTCTGGGTACTGGGATTTCATCAATTCTTAGATGCACATTTTCTCACATTTAACTTCTCAAGCATTTCTTTCTTGATGCCCAATCCTGCATGTTCATTTGTGAGAGGAACACCTTTGAGGTGAAGCTGTTAATTGCATTGGGTCAGGTTCCCCTGAAGAGCCACAGTTGATGCTTGTTGGGGAGGTGATTGATTGGGGGCTGCTTGCAGGAAATCTGCAACCTGCACATCCTTTCTAAATCACTGCTTCAAAATCCGGAAGGGCACAATCTATGAGGCGCAGCTCACTGCCATGATGTCCCAGCCTCAATTAGTTTTCTTTAGCACTCAAAACACTTTAGTCCTCAAAAAAAACCTCTCAAAATAAAACAAAAATATCTATCTATATCTATCATTTCATATATTATGCAGTCTTTGCAGTTAGTAACAGTCTCACAAAATTCAAAAGTGGTGCAAAGGACCCTGAGATGGAGGCAAGCTACTAGTCTAGTATTGGTCAGCTACAAACTGACTGGATGCTCTTAGATGGTGACTTGATCATTTTGAGTATCTGTCTTTCTGCTTATAAAAACCAAATGATTGGGCCTGATGATGTTTCAAGTTCTTTTCAACACCAACAGGCTACATTCAGTCATTTAGGATTTGGATAGTTAATGTTATTTTTGATAGAAGGGAAAAGTACTTAAAAGTAGCTAGGAATCTGTTTGCCTTTAATGTCTGGTAGTAATAAATGGAGAAAGATTTACATGAAAAGCTGAACTCATCATTCACTCCCTTGCTAGCCATCTGCTGATTCCATTTCCTTGGTTAGCCTCAGGTTACTATAAATTAAACTAAACTGCTTTTCCCTGGGAATTTCTCTGCTCTGTAAATCAGTATTAGAAGAGAGGGACTCTGCCAAGAGAGTGTTTTGTGGGATACTGTTACCATTGGAAAGACAATACATTATCTGGCAACTGCTTCTGAATATCAGTTTATGTCTTGGCAGCTGTTTTCTTAATAATCCAAACCTGTCAAAAAAGCATAGCTTTCATGGGTTGGACACTTGCTCTGCCTTCTCTGTCTAGTAGAAGCTTACTTATTATTTTTCTTCTTTCTCCTTTCTGTATGTGGAACAATTAAACATGTTTTCTGAACCTCCCTTTTTTATGTAGCACAGTTAAATGAACTCACCTATTCCCAGATAATTAGATCATTAAATAACTTCCCACTTTAAACAAGAAGACATTTTTGTTCCCTTGTAAATTGTGTATTATTGCTTCTTTTGTGGTGTTTTCTATATGTCCATATGGCTCTCTAGTGTGGGCTGGCCTATGGTTGCTGAGTTGATGGTTATTTGCAGCATTGAGCTTAATCAGACATGCCCCTACACTTGCAAATAATCAACTTTTTAATTTTAGCTATCTAGTTGAAAATATGAAAGTCATCTCAATGTCACTTTGGATATCCATATTGGAAAAAAATTGACACTGCTGTGCCATCTTTAGCTGCTATGCTGAGCTTCAGGAATTCAAATAGTTGTTTCATTAAAACTGAAGTTGGGGGCAGGAAAAATAGCAAAGTGGAAGAGCACTAACTAACATGAATAAGGTCCTTGGTTCCATCCTTAGCACTTTAGAACAAAACAAAACAAAACCAAACCAAAACCCAAACCTAAACCAACCCAAACCCAAAACCAAACCAAAACAAAACTGAAGGGCCAGGGATGTAGCTCAGTGGTGCCACCCCTGCCTGGAAAGTGCAAGGTCCTGAGTTCAATTCATGGTACCAGGGGAAAAAAAGAGAAAAAAACCCCGAAATTGATGCTGATATTTCCATACAATTCTTACCCCTGCCCTCACCTAATCCAACATACCTGATAAACTCAAAAGAAACTGTAATTCATCTCCTAGACTCCTATATGTCTCCAGAGCTTCTTAGATTTACTTGAAAATAGGAAAGAAAGGCACTGCAATCTCCAGTTTGCCTTTTCAACCTACAAAGACTCCATAAATAATTGTAGTGGTCCATGAGTAATCTGCAGCAATGAAGTCATTTTAATGAGATTGAGCCACCCCTGACAATACTATAGGTTGACAGAAATAATTACTTCTCTTCTGGGAAAGTATACAGGATTAGGTAATGCATTACAGAAAGAGACACTTGTTGAGAAAGAATGCACAACTTAGAAGGTAAGTGAAGTTGATTATATACATGCTGCTTCCAAGGAATAGCTTCTCCTCAGGATGTCTCAGCTATGTTGAAGACCACATTATTTTGGGAAATCTAAGCTCAAAGAATTTAGGCTGGCTGGCCTTTGTACTTCCTGGGGCCCTGAGAGGGATGCAGCATATGGGGTGTCACAGGCAGCAGAGGGCAGACAAAATGGCTAATGAATTGGTGCCCTGTGGGGTCCTCTAACTGTGCCCTGCTGAGCTGGCACTGCAGATCCCTGGTGGGCCTAAAGTTTGTGGTGGGAGAAGAACTGGAAAGTGGAGCTCTGGAAGCATGTAGAGAAATGCAGAAGGATTGAGTTGAGTGCTGACAAGGTGGCAGGGTCCTTAAAACCAGAAGCAAGTCTGTACTGCATACATGCATGGCCACACCTCAAAGGATATATCTAGCAGTAGCACTCCCAGAATTCAGTGCTTTGGGCCCTGCCAGGGATACACATGCTGTTTTCAGTGATGTTTGTGATTGGCCACGTTCACAGAGATGGCCTGGATGATGGATTAGGTGTGAAACATAAAGGTGATCTGCACTGGGGCACAAATGAGGATATGGACCAATTTTTATTAACCTAAGATGGTAACATGATGAAGCAGCCAGGATAATTATCATTGGTCATGGAGAATAACCAGGAAACTTGTCCCAAAGGGGATAGGGATTTTGTTTCTGAAAAGATAAATTTCAAAATAGAGGGGGAAAGTGATGATTCTCAGCCATAATTTGGAAAGAATGGACTTCCAAAGTGAGCCGGAGGACACGAGACCAATAGACAGTGGTGACAAACAGACGGGTATTGGGGCTTTGGCTGTGCCTTTCGGCCCCCTAGGATGTGCTTACTCACCAAGAGTGAGGATGAGTACAGAGCCCTGTTTTCCCAGTACATCAGCACCCTGTACAATGTGGGCATGGAGGCAATGACCCAGCACCTCCTCTCCAGACAGCACCTGAGCTCCAAGAAGAAGTCTTCAGCCTGGAAGCATTTCTTCATCTCTGCCAAGACAGCACTAAAGTGATCAGTGCGTACTGCATAAAGGAGTTCAGGAGCTGAACACTTGTCATGTTTCACAATAGTGACACAGCACAAAGGATGAGAGATTACTCAGAGTCCATGTCCAGTTTAACCTCCAAGAGAGCTCAGAGGGCTGCTTTAACAGAGGCACCTCAGTGTGAGAGAGTCTCAGGAAAAAACAGCCACAAACCAAAGCCTCTATGACTTTTTATTGATAGAACCAGGAAGTAAGGATAAACAACACCTGTGCAGGAATTCATGTGGGGGGCAGGGTAAAGAGAGGATAAGGATGGGATAAAGGCAGAATAGCCTGCTACATGACTGACCTTAGGGCGAATCTAAGTAATAAATCAGAGCATGGGAAGGACAATGGCCAGAGCATACACTTCTTAGGTCAATGTGTTTTGATCCTATGCGAACTTGTGACCCTGTAGGCTTTTAATCTTTTACCATGCATTCTGGGAGGTTTTGATGTTGTGGTCCCCAAAGTCCCTTACCTCTGCATATCAATCTCATACATACCTCTGGCCAATCCCCCCACATATCTCCCTTTTTTGTTTTATTCATGGGTTTGGAAAGAAGAATGGGATGAAGGGAGGAGGGAATTGGGCTTGGTGGAGAAAGGTTATCAGGACTTTAGCATTCAATGTCTGCAGAAATAGTGTATAGAGGCCTCTTAGGACTGCAAGAAAGAGCAAAAACAAAATTATTACAATAGGAATCAGGATCCATATGCATAGATTGAAGCCCAAAAACCAACTTTTGGGTTTCAGCCAATAGGCAATATCATTGAGATGATCTAAAGTATTATTGCAAGACTCCATTTGAAGCTTATAAAGCTGGGCCTGAGGTCAGCTCTAGAGACTAGTAATTTTTCCACCAGATTTGTATGAAAACCACCATGAAGAAGGTGTTAGTTCTCCCAGGATTCAGAATGACTGAATAGGAATAAAGCACACTGAGTGATACCTAGTGTTACAACTGAGCTATGTGTCCATACAGTTTGTTGATGTTCACCAAACCACCCTACTGTGGCTTTGAAAGTGTCCAGTCTTTGTAAAATTCCCTTATCAATATTGGTTTGAGTTAAAAGATTGGAAGTAACATTTTAAAAATAGCTATTCATGGTCTGTGGAGATTGGATGGAATGAGTCAGGGCGATGGCTGTTGTGGCTGCAGTAGCTGCCAGTGCTGTCACTGCTATAATGGCAGCAATAAGAATGCTCCAAAACCACTCTTGTTTGATATATTCAAGTGCTGCAGTAATTTGTTCAAGGGCAGGGTCTCCCATCCAATTGTGTGTAAGATTGGTGGGGATCTGGGGTTTAGCCCTTAGTCTAAGCACCATAATATGAGTAATATTTAATTAGGAAATATTATTAGTGACCCATGGAGTGAGCCATGTGAAGTTTGCAGTCAAGATAATATTGAGAGACTTAAAATGTCAGTACTGAGGAGTGGATGAATTGTAAACAGTGAAAATAGGTTCCTTCTTAGTAAGGACCACAATACACCTGGAGCGGGGAGACATCATGACATGATCAGAGAAATCATTAGCAACCCCTGTGAGCTTCTGTTAATAGTGGCCAATTCTGACAGTCACATGCAGAAAGAAATAGCTAAATGACACAAAGATTTTTTAAGGGGATATAAGTAGGTGCCAGAAGAAAGATAAAATAAAGGTCCAGAAAACCTAGGATTCCGTAAGGGAGGGCTTCTGCTGTAATTAAAAGGTAAATTATAATTTCAGTTTTCATTAGACTCTCTTATACCATCATATCATAGGGTCCCCAATTTTCTGTTAGGTTATAAGCAAAATAAGTTATGGGGAGATTGATGGACTGATATGAATTCCACCCAAATCTAGGTCATCTCCTACAGGCACCCATGGGTGAAAACATATGGGAATATTGGCTTTTGTAAGGTGCTTGCCACACAGAGGAACCTAGGACTGGCAGTGTAAGAGGTACTGTTGGAAGAGAAGGGAGGCTCGTGGTCTCCCCAGGTGACTATGTAAAAAACAGGAAGTGTAAGTATATGTACCCAATATACCATCTACTTGCTTTTGGTATACCATTAAACAGAAGCAGAATAAAAAAATCCTTTTATCTTTGCCATCTTAGAGTTATAGGTGACTTATGCTACCATTGCTGAGGAGAGATATTCTGGTGTAGAAGGGATGTTGACTTTTTGTAGCATCTGTTCAGTTTGCGTGGTAAGGTGTTTAGTCTCTCCCCAGGTAGGTCCTGAGGATTTTGTTGTAGAGGCTAATGGATTCATTCTCTTCTCTTGTTGCCTATCCCTGGAGGGAAAGTGCCATCTCCTGTAGCTCAAGGATGGGGTTGCTTCTCACTTGGTACCACATGGTGCCTGCTTTTGTAGGAACCCAGAGAAGGCCTGTGTGTGATAAAACAGAAGAGTATCCCCTCCCTCAAATGTGCACTTCTAAGGGTCCAACCACTCAGGGCTGGATAATGGGTGCCAATACAAAATCAGTGGGTTAGCTCTTTCTTTTGCTAGGATAAAATGCTTTTCAACTACTGTAGGTTCATCAGAATCACAATTTAAACCATTTAGAGTAAAGAGTTCTTTAGAGAGTTGTTCTACAGGAGGAAGTTTCTCTATGGTATTTATTCCCCTTTTTAATAGTTGAGGTTTTTTTAAAATTAAGTTTATTGGCACATTTTAGGTATACAATACAGTTACATTCATCATTGGGATCTTGTACCTTTACATGATGTATCTTGGTTCTTATATTTTCCCCATTCCCCTGCCCTCACTTCACCCCCCCTTCCCTATTTACAAAGAATTTGTTTCCATTTTTTCCTTTTCTCATATTTTTTTCTTTTCGCTTCTTTCCTTTCCCCTACCCCTCCCACTTCCCCTACTCCTTTAGACCTTTTCTTCCAATAGTTGAGTTTTAAGAAAGCCATTGGTGAGCCGGGGTTTAGCTCAGTGGCAATGTGCCTGCCTTGCAAGGACAAAGTCCTGAGTTGGATCCTGGGTAATGTGAAAACAAAACAAAACAAAATAAAACAAACAAACAAAAAAAACCATTGGCTCATTTTATGATGCTTGTCCCATGAGGTTGTGAGATGTATCAGTGACATTTTTATTTTTGGTACCGGGAATTGAACTCGGGACCTTGTGCTTGAGAGGCAGGTGGCGGAACCACTGAGCAAAATCCCTGGTCCTATCAGTGACACTTTTTAATATACCAAAATTGGAAGAATACCTGAAGAGAACTGGAAGTAAGGCAGCGCCATTATCAGTTTTAAAATGCTAGTGTAAACATATCACTGTGAAAGTAAATCTTTGCCTCAGAGGATGACCAGTAGATCAAGAGCAAAGGGCTGTATAGTGGCCCTTTGACCCTCTAGGCTGATGCAGGTTAATGGGAATTGACTTTGGCATTGGCCTTAGGAGTTTCCTAGTCTTGCATAGTAGGTATCAGCAGAGAAATGAATATATTTATGTTTACCAAAAGATTCGTAGTGAGTCACATCAATTTGCCAAATTTAATTGCCTTTTAAACCATAGAGAGTGACTCATGCCCAAGGAGTAGTTTTTTTTAATCCTGTATTTATTAATCCTCCTCACACCCTCAAATACCTGGAGGGAAAATGATAAGAAATAAAAGAAAGAGACACAGACTTAGTATTCAATTTACAATGGAGGAGGGGTTAGGGATGGGGGGAGGAAAGGCTCTCTAATGGTTAGGATCCCAGGAACTCCACAGTGGGCCTGCTTTTATTATTCACCAAGAAGCACAGAGAAGGGCATAGTATAAGATCCCAGGAATAGCAAGTGTAGTAAGATTAGAATAATAAAATAGGGACCAAGTTTAGCATCTTAAAGGGAGAAGTGAAGACCCTTCCCCACACTAGGATGTCTGCATAATTTATTGCTCTCAGTAGGAGTTATCTTTTCTCAAGAGTGCTATGTTTATGGCTTTCCACACAGCCAAGAAGTCATACTTCTCTATTCCTGAGACAAGTTAATACTGCCCTTGTGTCTGTGGGGCCTGTAATCTGACCCCTTACCAATCTATGCATATTATGACTAGTCACCAACAATCATGGTTGTCTTAGAAGTTGAATCCCTGTTTACTATTAATAGATAATAATTAAAAAGTTTTATAGGGAAGGATTGAGATCAAGGGAAATACAACATTTTAGCATAACAATCATGATAATACTGTTATATTTGAACTATTAGGTTTTATTATCTGAAACACATTTAAATGCTTATCTTAGTATAAAATAATTTTTAAGTCAGTTTTTTTATGTAAAGAGAAAATATTAAATGACATAAACTCTTACCTACATCTGTTATCTTTTAATAGAGTGTCATTTAAGAAGAACTTTATAGGTCATTAACTGCAAACCTTTTAATTTCTAGAATGACACTGACTGGACTGCACAGTGTCCTGGTACCTTTAACTGTTAAAACATAATTGCATAACAATCACATAAACATAGGATGAAAAAGTATTCACAATATCTGGTTGGCTATATCATGCTGTATTGACATCATATTTTAACACAAATAGCTGAAACACAACGGAAAGACAGGTGATTGAACCCAAAAAGTTTACTATCATAAACAACTTTAGTTGACAGTCACCACTAAGATTATTCTTAGTTTGCTTTTTTGAAGGTCTGTATACTTGCAAAACACAAATATACATTTACTATGTCATGACGTTAGCAATAATTGGTATCACAGCATATAGGAATCTTTACATATTTAATTGCTACTCTTGAGACAAATTTTAGACTCTTTTTGATACAGGAAATAATACTGGAGATGAAATATGAAATATTTTATCTCCCAATCTGTTAGCTGTATGATACACTGTGCTCTTATTCCCTAAAAAAAAAATCAAAGAATGAATTCTAGGAACAGCAGAGGTTAAGAGTTGGAAGATATTTACATTTGATCTTAGCCCAAAGGCCAAGAAGCAATGGAGATATTTATTGATAAGAAAGCTCCTGAGTGGCAGGGGGTTCCTAAGTGGGTAGCCTGGGAACTCCACTTTACATAGGAGTTTTATAGAGAAAAACCCACGTGGGTACAATGTTGCTGCAGCTATGATCAACCAATAAGGTTACAAGAATAGTCACTTAGGTAATAGTGGTCCAATTGGGAAACAAATGTGGAGGGAAAGAACAAAGACTTCTAGGAGATGATGAGTCCAGTGGTCTCTGGTCACCCACCAGGGTGGCTGATGTCTATCTAAACTTCATTAGGCCTAGTGTTTGTCCTTTGAGGAAGTATGCAGGTCTGGTCATCTTGTCTTTATCTTGTATGTCTCCAGCTGCAGCTGTGGTGTATTTCACCTTTGTCCTGACTCTCTTGAGGACCTAGCCCTATCTGACTGCCTATGACATTTCTATTTAACTTAGTGTCTATATAATACCTTAACAGGTTTTATAAGGTGTTACTATATTGACAAGAATTAAGGACATTTTACAGCTCTGATAAATTTAGGAAACAGTGTTAATGACTGCAAATAGACTTATTAACCAATATACAAGTGTACCTCATTTATACAATAAAAAATGTTTGTTTAATCAAAGCCAATAGATGTATATTAACTTTAAATGTCAGAAGTCAATTTAAAGAGATATCAAATTTTGATTTTTTATGTGTAAGGTCTAAAACATGTATTGTATAAAAGAGAGCAACTATTAGTTACTTTGTATGTATTAAACTTAAATAGTCTTAACTCTAGAAATTTAACTTTAAAGTTTAGACTGACAGCAGAGCTTGTACATATATTTGCATATATATAATATATATATACATATATTATATATCTATATCTATATCTATCTATCTATCTATCTATCTATCTATCTATCTATCTATCTATCTATATATCATGGCTTGTACCTAGATGTCCCAATGTCCCCTCAAAGCCTCGTGTGGTCATAGGTGGGATTTTTTGGAGGTGGCTGGATCTAGGGTGTATGATGTTGGAATAAAGAATGTGATGCTGGGATTGATTCATCATGCAATGCTAGGATTAAGGGTGCCCCACGCTGAGTGTGAGTGTTACCTGCCCTAAGGATGGGTAGCCTGGATAGGATATAGGGATAGAAAGAGGTTTGCTGCTTTTTGCTTGTTACTTTGCTGCTTTCTGGCCATTATTTCTCCTCTAAGAACTGTTTCTTCTCTGTGATACTCCTCTGCCATGCCACACTCTGCCTTGGAGCCAGCCAGATATGGACTAAAACCTCTAAAAACTGTGAGCCAAATAAACCTTTCCTACTCTAACTTTGGGTGTTGGGTTTTTTATCTCAGCAGTTAAAAATAACTATATATCTCCAAATATATGTTATGTCATAAACTAAGATAATAGTCATTTATTTAACCAGTGATGAATTGATTATTGAAAACATTTTATGGGTTAATGTTCAAATATTCTGTAACTGTTAAAGCTCACATTTCAGTAACCAAAAGCCTAATGACAACAACAGAAGAAACTTATTTTAGTGAAATATAAAACTATTGTTTTTAAATTTAGTTTTGTGAGTTTAGCCAAGAGCATCTAAATATTTTAAGAAAACCTTATAGATTTGGACATAGAAAACTTAACTTTTTTTTCCCCCATTAACTTTATTGGTACATTTTAGGTATAAACTACAGTTACATTCATCATTGGGATCTTGTACCATTACATGAGTCTCTTGGTTCTTATTTTTTTTCCCCTTCCCTTGCCCTCCCTTC
>NW_004624773.1:16146613-16158618 GCF_000247695.1 Heterocephalus glaber
TTGTACATAGGGAAGGGTGGAGGGGGGACAGGAAATGGGGAAAAAATAAGAACCAAGATACATCATGTACAGGTAGAAGTACCCAATGATAAATGTAAATGTATTGTATACCTAAAATGTACCAATAAAAGCATTTAAGGAGAAAAAGTAAAAAGAGTTCAGTTATAAAGCACTTCAAGAGTAGCTAGGACAATGGGATGTTCAACCCACTAAGAATTGGTCAAACTGAGAATTGAAGTGAGCAGTCCTAAATTGACAGAAAATGCTAAATGGAGACCCATTACCTTTCTAGGGACATTTTGTATTTGTGATCTGGAATTTTAGTTGATGAAATCATTTTAAAAAATTGAGGGATGCAAAACATCCTGCCTGGTGTGATATGGTGGGGGAAATCAGTGTTTGAGAGACTTCATAAGTATTTAACTGAAGTTTGAATTTGGCAGTGGCACAATTTAGATATGGAGGGTTTAGTTGACATGGAATGTTCCTTACACATCTGCTTCTGCATTAACTTATATACAATGGACCTCTCACTACTTGTAAACACCTTCTTATCTCTGATGGTTGCAGGGTGTCTGGTCAGACTGTATGGAGGTAAGCTGGAAGTAGTAGAGCATGCCCTGGAAGCAGTTGGAGAGGTGGTGAATAAGTGCTCGAGCTGCCTACTTCTTCATTGAGATTCATGTTCTCCCAGAGCTGTCTAGTTAACTTTACCCCCAGTTGGTGAAAGCATTAATTTGCCTGATAATGCATGCTTAATTGACTTCTTTCCTATCTTGATACCATTTATTCACTCCATTAGCAGTAGTTATTAAATGAACAAGTTTATTTGAACACTTGTCTCAAGTCTTCTTCTGGGGAAGCTCAACCTAATTTAAAGGGTGAGATTACCAGGAAGCAAGGAAGATTTTATATTACTGATACACAATATAGTTCTTCCCAGCAATCTGTGCTATCTCACTGAACAATAATTCTATATGATAACATATTTTTGTTTGCCTCATGGAGATAGCTGAGGTCAGAAAGATTGCCTTTCTTTAGCTCTTGGCAGAGTTCAAAGTGAAATAATTGACATATTCAAATTAATGTTGTTGTTTTGCCACAACCAGTAAATCACATCACAGTTTAATGCTCATTAGATGGTTCTTGGTGAATTTCCTTTGAGTTGACTCAGAAATTTGATCTGTTTCTATTTGTGAGAAGCTGAGAGAGCTGGCAGTGTTAGGAGATAAGGTACAGTATAGGCAGTAGTCAAGGTTCTCTGTGGATAAGAGGCTGTGTTCTGAGGGGCATGTGGGAATAAACAAATCTGCAAAGAAGAATAAAATAGATCTAGTATAGAAGGCAAATATATCTGCAAGCAAGATTTGTGTTAAACATACATGGAAAAGGTAAAATAGCATACAAATTATGTATCTGAATATATGCTCAATTTGATTATAGTATATAACTATTCATGCTGTTAGGTTGCCTCAGCTCAATAAGTAGAGTTACACCCAAACAGGCCAACTAGTCTGGATAATTGGTGAGCTAAACATGTAGTACATGACTCTCTGCCAGAAAGTTAAACCAGTCATTTGTCAATTTGTATCTGATCTGAAAAGGTACACAGTGGTGAGATAATCTTTTCTTTTTTATTCATTGTTTATTGGTACATTTTAGGTATACAATACAATGACATTCATCATTGAGAATTTGTTCCTTTACATGATGTAACTTGGTTCTTATTTTTTCACCATTTCCCTGTCCTCCCTTTAAGTCCTCCATCCCTCCATATTTGCAAAGACTTTGTTTACATTTCTCATTTTTTATTCCTTCCCCTTCTTTCCTTTTCCCTACCTCTCTCACTTCTCCTTCCCCTTTAGACTTTTTCTTCCTATTTCACATTATCTATTATACATTTTGATCCTTATTTATGCTTTCAGATTCTCACAACAAAGAAACTATTTGGTATTTACACATGTGTGTCTTTTTTATTTCACTTAAGAGTATGGCCTCATTGTGCACCCATTTAGATGTAAATGTCTCTAGTTTCTCATTCTTTATGGTTGAGTAGTACTCCATTTTATTTTAAAAACCACATCTTTTTTATCCAGTCTCCAGTTGATGGGCACTTGGGCTGTTTCCAAGCTTTAGCTATTACAAACTGTGGCACTATAAATATGGGTGCACATATATTGCTGTGTTATGATTCTTTTAATTCTTTTGGGAAGATACCCAGCAGGGGAATAGCTGGGTCAAATGAGACCTCTAGTCCTAGTTTTTTTAAGGTATCTCCACATTGATTTTCATAGTGCTTGTACCAGTCTGCATTGCCAGCAACAATGGAGAAGTGTTCCTTTCTCCCCACAACCCCACCAGCATTTGTTATTGGTTTATTTCTTGATAGCAGTCATTCTTTCTGGAGTGAGGTAGAATCTCAGTGTTGTATTCATCTGCATCTCTCCAACGACCAGTGATGTTAAACATTTTTTTCATATATTTATTTACTACTTTTACTTTGTCTGAGAAATGTCTGTTCATTTCAGATGTCCATTTTTGCACTGGGTCTTTAAATTTTTGGGGGGTCTGATTCTTTTAAATTCTTTGTATATTCTACATGGTAGTCCTTTGTCTGAGGAAATAGTAAATTTTTTCCCCCACATTGTAGGTTGTCTCAACCCTAAGAGGTAATCTTTCCTTCAGTGAGGTTGGTTGGCTCCTTTGTCAAAGGTGAGGTGACTATGTCTGGAGCTGTGTCTGCATCTTCTAATCTATTCTACTGATCCTGGAGTCTGTTTCTCTGCTGGTACCATGGTGTTTTTATCACAGTGGCTTTGTAGTATAGTTTCATGTTGGGGAGTATGATACCCCCTGTCATATCTCTGTTGCCTAGAATTGCTTTTGCTATTCTGGGTCTCTTCTGATTCTAAATGAATTTTTGGATTGTTTTCTCTAATTTGGTGAAATATACTGTTGGGATTTCAATTGCAATTACATCGAATCTATATAACAATTTGGTAGTGTGGCCATTTTTAGTATATTGGTTTTTCCTACCCAGGAACAAGGGATGTCTCCATTTTCCCAAATCCTCTTTGATCTCTTTTTTCAGAGTGCTGCACTTTTCAGTGTAGAAGTCTTTTGCTTCCTTTGTTAGATTGATTCCTAGATATTTCATTTTTTTGGATGCTATTGTGAAAGGAATTATTTCCCCAATTTCTCTCTTACTGCATCTGTTATTTGTGTTCAAGAAGGCTATTGATTTTTGAGTGTTGACCTTGTTTCCAGTTACTCTACTGAATCTGCCAATTAAATCTAGAAGTCTTTTGGCAGAATTTTTTGGGTCTTCTATGTAGAGTATCATATCATCAGCAAATAATGACAGTTTTTCTTCTTTTCCTATGTTTATTCCTTTTATTTCTTTCTCTTGTCTAATTGCTTTGGTAATGTTTCCAGAACTATATGGAACAGGAGTGGTGATAGTGGACATCCTTGTCTTCTTTCTGATTTTTGCATGAAAGCTTTCAGTTTTTAACCATTTAATATGTTTTTGGCTGTTGATAGCCTTAATCAGGATGAGATAACAACTTTCTATTCCAATATTCTGCAGGGTTTTTTTTCAGCTTTGTATGTCCAGTGTTAGTATTCACTCCTTCTGCTACTTACTTTAAGTGATTTGGGCTCTTTCACTATGTTTTGTGAAAAGAATTACTTCTGATTATAACAACATCCACAGATTCATTCTTGCAACACTTCTATATGATAATCCTTGCAGTTACACTTCCCCCCTTTATCTATTCTCTATGCATATTGTGACAATTTATTATTTCTGGTTGTTCTGCAATGAAGTAGGTGAGGTGGAGTGAGAAGTGGAGAAGTGGTTGGATGAGTAGTGTTAGACATTAAGGGGGAAGTTTAAAGGGGGGAATAGTGGTGAACAAGAAAAAAAGGTTGATGCAGGGTCTGATTTTACTAGAGTACTTTTAGTTGAGTTGAAGGGTTACTATTGAGAGTTTGCAGAGTATATTTTGGGGGGGGGGAATTCAAAGATCTTCTAGGACAAGAGATGGGAGAAAGGAGGTTTTTATCATGAATGGATGTTGGATTTTGTCTAATGCTTTTTCTGCATCTATTGAGATATTTTGTTTTTTGTCCTTGACTCTGTTAATATAGTGCATTACATTTATTGATTTATGAATGTTGAACCATCCTTGCACTCCTGGGATGAATCCTACTTGGTCAGGGTGTATGATCTTCTTGATGATCCTCTTATTCTGTTTGCCAGTATCTTATGGAAGATTTTCACATCTACATTCAATAGGGCAATTGGCCTATAGTCGTCTTTTTCGGTTGGGTCCTTCTCTGCTTTTGGAATGAAAATAATGCTTGCTTCCAAGAATAAATTTGGGAGTATTGCTTCCCTTTCAATTTCATTAAAGTTTGAGGAGTTGTGGCATTAGCTCTTCCCTGAATCTCTTGTGGAATTCAGAGCTGAAGCCATCCAGAACTGGGCTTTTTTTTTTGGTAAATTTTTAATTATGTTTCATTTTCAGTGATTGAAATTGGGGTGTTTATAATTTGTATATGTTCTTCATTCAACTTTGGTTGAATCTAGGAATCTGTCCATTTCTTTTGTGTTTTCCATTTTATTAGAGTACAGGTTCTCAAAGTAGGTATTGACGATCCTCTTGATTTCTGCTGAATCTGATGTGGTTTCACCCTTCTTACTGATAATTTCTTTTTTTCATAAGGTTGGCTAAGGGTTTGTTTACTTTATTTATTGTTTTGAAGAACCAACTCCTTCATCTATTTTTTTTTGAATCAGTCTCTTGATCTCCATTGCATTGATTTTTGCTCTAGTCTTTATAATTTTCTGCCTTGTGGAGGCTTTGGCCTTGTCTTGCTCTTCTTTTCTAGGAGCTTGAGGTTCAGCATTATGTTATTTATTTGAGCTCGCTTTTTTTCCTAGTATGGACATTCACTACTATGAATTTCCCTCATAGAACTGCTTTCATTGTGTCCCATAAATCCCTGTATGTTGTATTGGGATTATCATTTAATTGTAGAAACTCATTTTTTCTTTGTGTGTGACCTATTGGTTGTTCAGGAGAGTGTTATTGAATTTTCATGTGTTTGTGGAGTTCTTGTAGTTTCTTATGCTATTGATCTGCAATTTCATTGCAGTATAGTCTGATAATATATAGGGGATAACTTTAATTCCTTTATATTTACTTAAAATTTTTCTATGAGCTAACATGTGGTCTATTTCGGAGAATGACCTGTGTGCAGCTAAAAAGAATGTATATTCTGATTTTGTGGGTTGGAACATTCTGCAGCCATCTAAGACCATTTGTTCAAAAGTTTGGTTCAATTCTAGTATTTCATTGTTGAATTTTGTCTAGATGATCTGTCTATTTCTGGCAGTGGGGTGTTGAGGGCCTCCACTATAATTGTATCAGTGCTTATTTGTTTTTTCATGTCCATTAATATTTGTTTTGTATAGTTGGGGGCATTCAAATTTGGTCAATATATATTTGTGATTGTCATCTCTTCCTCTTGTATTGCTCCCTTTACAAAGATGTAGTGACTTTCTTTGACTCTCTCTTAATTATTTTTTTTTTTGAACTCTACTTTGTTTGTAAATGATATAGCTACCCCTGCTTTTTTCCTGGTTCCTGTTTCATGGAGATCTGTGTTTCCACTGAAAGACATTTTACTTTCAGTGTAAGAATTTATTTTGAATTATGTGTGTTTCTTGTATACAGCATATTGTTGGATTTTGCTTCTTATTACATTCTACCAGTGTATTTCTTTTGATTGGTGAATTGAGGCCATTAACATTGATGGCTATAACTGATATGCATTGACTTATCCTTGTCATTTTCTTTTGCTGTTGTTGGCGCTTATATTTTTTATTGTCCACCTTCTCCCTTTAATTTTTTCCCTTGCCTGATGACTTTGCTCTGTTGGGCCTCATAGAGTTGTTATTTTCATTGTCTTTTTCTAGAATATTGTTTAGAACTGTTCAGAGTGCTGGTTTGGTGTTCATGAAATTTCTCAGGTGTTCTTTGTTTTGGAAGTATCTTATTTTCCCATCAATTTTGAAAGATAGTTTTGCAGGATACATCAATCTAGGTTGGAGGTTGTTTTCTTTTAGGGCTTGAAATATGTCACTCCAGGCTCTCCTTGACTTGAGGTTTCATGCTGAAAAGTCTGCTGTGATTCTGATGGGCTTTCCTTTGTATGTGATTTGTTTCTTTTCTCTAACTGCTTGTAGGATTTTGTTCTTCTGTTGGGTTTGTGGAATCTTGACTATTATATGTCTAGGTGTAGATTTTTTTTTTATCATGGCTAGTTGGAGTCCTGTATGCCTCACTTATCTATGTCAAATTCTTTTGTTCTGCTTGGGAAGTTTTCTGTCATTAATTTAGTTAACAGGTTTTTTTTTGTCATTTTACTTTCTCCTTGTTTATAGTGGACTGCTGTCAGCCTTATATTATTCTTCTTTGCCTCATCTAGCAGCTTCTGGATTGATTTCTCATGGTCCCTTACTATATTTTAAGAGATCTCTCTTTTCATGCTAACTGCAATCCTGTCTTCTATATCTGATATTCTATCTTCACATTGGCTCATTCTACTGCAAACACTTTCTATGAAGTTTTTAATCTCCTGGATATCTGTTTGGATCTGTTTCATGGATTTCATTTCTTTCCTATATTGGGTGTTCATGGTTCCCATTTCTTTCCTATGCTGGGCATTCATGGCTTCCACCACGGTCCTGAGCTCATCTATGTTTTTTTTTATCTCTCTCTGTTCTAGAGTCTCTAATCATGTCTTTTATTCTGCTCACATTTTGTTTAGTTATCATGGAAATTATTTCTGTTTTGAATTTTTCTAGAGCCTCATTCATCCATTTTGTTATTTTTCATGCTATCAGTTCAGGGTGTCCAGGTGGATGATTATCAGATTTTTCCACCTCATTTCCTCCAGAATTCACCTTTGGTGAGGTGGAAGTCTGGGTTTGTGCCTTGCTTATGTCTCTTCTCATTTCTCTTTTTGTTGCTGGTGCTGTGCTTGTTTTAATTCCTGGATTGTTATTTCAATATGGCTTACTGTATGTGTCTTCGTTGGTAGTATTTAGAACCCTTATGGAATGATTGCTTCTCAGAGGTGCATTCCAGATATAGCTGTTCTTTAGCTTTTGCATCTCAAATGGCTCTTAGAAAATCTTGTCTTCGGCCTACTGGGAAGGACAACTGATTAGACCAATCACAACACCTTAACCCAAGTGACACAAGCAGCAACAACAATATCATCAAGCACAAGTTAGAAAATTACAATTTGTCATAGCTATTAATGTATCACCTTTAACTGTGTGAATTAAATCAAAATCAAGGACCAGCCCAAAATATGTTTATAGCAACTTTTCCCTTCAGGATGAGGACTTAGAAGGAGTTGGAGAGGGAGAGATAGATGGGTAGAAGGACAGGGAAAGATTAGAATTGAGGCTAGAGGCCACAGGAAAATCAACCATACTTTGGGAAACTGTTGAAGACAAGAGGAAAAGACAGAATAAAAGAACAGACAAAACAAGACACACTAATAGCAATAGGAAAGCTAGAAATTGTGTTCACTTTCCTATAAAACTAATGACAGTTGAGAGAAGGAAAAAGAGAGGAAAAGATAATGAAAGAAAAAAGAAATCCAAATTAGAACAGGTACAGGAACAAAAAGGGAGAGAGATGAAGAACAAGGTGAGAGAGGGAGAGAGAGAGAGAGAGAGAGAGAGAGAGAGAGAGAGAGAGAGAGAGAACAAAAAAGACAAGAGAGAAAAGAAAAACAAAAATAAATTTGAAAAAATAAAATATAAAAACTAAAAATAAGAGAAAAAAAAATGAAGGGCCTTCTTCTGGGTATGTCTCTGGTGTTACAGTAAATAACGTGGGCAGCAGTGTACAGATTTCATTCAATTATTCTCAGCAAGCCAGATTCAGTCCATTGAGATTCAGGCTGATTTTTGGTTGCAAGGCCCAAGTTGAACTCACTGATCTCCTCCCTGATTGAACTCTACAAGATTCTACTGCTGGTTCCAGCTGCCCTTACCCCAAAGATACTCCAGGTTCCAATGAGAGGTGTTGAGCCCTCCAATTTACCAACTATGGTGGTCTGTGGTGGGCTTTCATTGCAGAAATTTTCTTCACTTTCCCAGTGGGCTTCAATTTTCATCAGTGAGCCTCAGAGAGGCTCTCTCTCTCTATTGTTCATTTTTGCTCTATCTTCTGTAGCTCAGAGAAATGGCCTTTATGACCCCCTGTACCTCTGAGGTGTGGCTCCAGGTACCAGCACAGCCTGGCAACTAGAGGCCCAGGGGGTGGTGCTGCTGGTGGCCTGCACTTTTCCTCTGGAAGTTGTTTTCTATTAGTGCTTGAAATACATCACTCCAGGCTCTCCTTGACTTGAGGGTTTGTGTTGAAAAGTCCCCTGTGATTCTGTGGCTTTCCTTTATATGTGATTTGTTTCTTTTCTCTGATAGCTTGTAGGATTTTGTGCTTCTGTTGGGTTTCTGGGTTCTTGACTATTATATGTGTAGGTGTAGATTTTTTTTATTCACGGCTAGTTAGAGTCCTGTATGCCTCACTTATCTGTATGTCAAATTATTTTGCTCTGCTTGGGAAGTTTTCTGCCATTACTCCTGTGAACAGTTTTTTAAAGTGTCATTTGTACTTTCTCCTTGTGTTTCTTGGACTATTATCAGTCTTATGTTTTTCTTTGTGTCATCTAGTGGCTGCTGGATCAATTTCTCATGGTCCCTTTCTATTTTCAAGAAATCTCTCTTTTCATGGTCTCTATCCACAATCCTGTCCACTATATCTGATATTGTGTCTTCACATTGGCTCACTCTGCTGTGAATTCTTTCAATAATTTTTAATCCCTGGATTTCTGTTCAGGTTTGTTTTATGGATTCCATTGAATGAGCCTCATTCTTCCATTTTATTATTTCTCGTGCTATCAGTTCAGAGTGTTCAGATGGTTGATTATCAGATTTTTTTCATCCCTCCAAATTTGCCTTTGGTGATCTGAAAGACTGTTTACACCTTGCTTAGGTGTCTTCTCATTTCTTTCTCTTTTTTTTGGTACCAGGGATTGAACTTGGGACCTTGTGCTTGTGAGGCAGGTGGAGGAACCACTGAGCTAAATCCCTCACCCCTCATTTCTATTTTTGTTGTTAGTGCTATTTTTGGTTTAATTCCTGGGCTGATACTTCAATATTGCTTATTTTGAGTATTGTTATTGCTTGTATTTAGTACCCTTATGAAATGATTGCTTCCCAGTGATGTCTTCCAGGTATAGCTGGTCTTTAGGTTTTGAGTCTCTAATCACTTTTAGGCAATCACGTTTTCAGCATATCAGAAATGACAACTGACAAAATCAATCACCACACTTTAGCCCACGTGATACAATCAGCATTAAGTATAGCAACAACCAAACTTAGAAAATGACAATGTTTGGTACTATTAATCTGTCACCTTTAACAGTGTAAACTAGATCAAAATCAAGGACCAGGCCAAAATATGTATAGTCTCAAGATCCATTCATTTCCCTAAAAATGACTAAATATTACCCTACTTTATGACTGAGTAGTACTCCATCATGTATAAATATCACATTTTCTTTATACAGTCTTCTATTGATGGACATGCAGGCTGCTTCCATACTTAGCCATTGTGAGTAGTTCCATAATTAACATAAGGATGGATGCATTGCTTTTACTCTTTTTGGAAGATAGCCAGAAGAGGAATGGCTGGGTCAAATGGACTTTCTGTTTTTATTTATTTGAGGAATAATACTGATTTCCATATTAGTTTTACTGGTTTACATTCCCACCAACAATGTACAAGTGTTCCCTCTTCCCCCTCAAATCCCCAGCATTTGTTGTTTTTTGAGTGCATGGTATTAGCCATTCTTCCTGGAGTAACATGGAATCCAAGTGTTGTTTTGATTGTGATATCTCTAATGACCAAAGATGCTGAACATTTAAACAATTTACTTACAGGCCATTTATACTTCTTCTATTGAGAAGTGTCTATTCATTTGAGTTACTAATTTTTTGATTGAGTCTTTTATTATTTTGGTTTTTACTTTTTTGAGTTCTTTATACATTTTATACATTAGTCCTTTATCAGGAGAATAGCTGGCAATTTTTTTTTCCAGTCTGTAGGTTGTATCCATTGCTGTGCAAAATCTCTTTAATTTGATGTAATCCCATGTGTTATATCTTCTTGGTTCAACTTTGGTAATTCATTGGTGTCTAGGAATTTATCCATTTCTCTTAGTTTCTTCAATTTATTGCAATATAAATTTTCAAAGTAGTTTCTTACAGTCCTCTGAACATGTTTTTCATTTCTAATTGCATTGATATGAATCTTTCTTCCTTCTTGTAAATTTGGCTAAGGGTTTATCAATCTTTTTATCCTTTTAAAAAACAAACTTTTTAAAAAAATTTATTTTAAACAGTACATATTTTATTTTTTTGCTTAAATTCTTTTATTGGTACATTTTAGGTATACAATATGTTTACATTTATCATTGGGTGCTTGTACTTGTACATGATGTATCTTAGTTCTTATTTTTTCCCCATTACCTGTGCACCCTTCACCCCTCCACCCTTCCCTATTTACATACTTCATTTCCATTTTTTTTGGTTTTCTCATAAATTTTCCTTTCCATATCTCCTCCCACCTCTACCCCTTTGGGCCTTGTCCTATTTCAAAGTATGAATTATTAGTTATTAATTCTTTTAGTCCTTATTACACTCTCAGTTTCTCACACTAGAGAAACTATTTGGTGTTTACACATGTGTGTCTTATTTGTTTCACTTGAGTATGGCCTCAATATGCATCCATTTAGCTATAAATGACTCTACTTTCTCATTCTTTATGGCTGAGTAGTAATCCATTTTATAAAAAAACCCACATCTTCTTTATCCAGTTTCCAGTGGATGGGCACTTGGGCTGTTTCCGAGCTTTAGCTATTACAAACTGTGCTGCTATAAACATGGGCACACATATATCTCTGTGGTATGATTCTTTTAATTCTTTTTGGAAAATACACAGCAGGGGAATAGCTGAGTCAAATGGAACCTCCAGCCCTAGTTCTTTGAGGTATCTCCACACTGATTGCCATAGTGGTTGGACCAGTCTGCACTCCCACCCACAAAGGAGAAGGGGTCCTTTCTCTCTAACCCCCTGCCAGTGTTTGTTATTGGTTGATTTCTTGATAGCAGCCACTCTTTCTGGGGTGAGGTGGAATTTCAGTGTTGTTTTCATCTGCACCTCTCGAATCTGCACCAGTGATGTTGAACATTTTTTCACATTTTTATTTGCTGCTTTTACTTATTTGTCTGAGAAGTGTCTGTTCATTTCAGATGCCCATTTTTGAATTGTGTCTTTGAATTTAGGGGGTCTGATTTTTTTCAGTTCTTTATGTATTCTAGATAGTAGCCCTCTGTCTGAGGTACAGCTGCTAAAATTTTTTTCCCACACTGTAGGTTGCATGTTAGCTCTGTTGGTGTTTTATCTTGCAGTGCAGAAGCTTTTTAATGAGATGAAATCCCAGTTGTTGATTCTTTCTGCTAGTTCCCGTGCTACTGAGGTTTTGTTCATAAAGTCTTTTCCTATGCCAATATTTTCAAGAGTTCTACCTAACTTATCTTCCAGCAAGTTTAGTGTTTCTGTCTTAATATTTAAATCCTTAATCCACTTCAATCTTAGTTTAGTGCATGGTGATAGGTATGGGTCTAGTTTTAATCTCTGGCAGGTTGAAATCCAGTTTTTCCAACACCATTTATTAAATAGGCTATCTTTCCTCCAATGATGGTGGTTGGCTCCTTTGTCAAAGATGAGGTGGCTGAATATGTCTGATGTTGTTTCTACATCTTCTAATCTATTCCACTGATTCTCAGGTCTGTTTCTTTGACAGTAACATGCTGTTTTTATCACAGTAGCTTTGTAGTATAGCTTCAAGTT
>NW_004624773.1:16192145-16205819 GCF_000247695.1 Heterocephalus glaber
TTATGTAAAGGTACAATTCCCAATGAGAAATGTAATTGTGTTGTATACCTACAATGTACCAATAAAAGAATTTAATACAAAAAAGAAAAGAAAAACAAACCTAATAGCGTTGCCAAACTCAGGGGAGGTTGGAGGGAATTGCATTCAATGTGAACAGAAGCTGCTAATCTCACAGGAAGGGGAAGAGGCAATCACAGGTCCTAGCTACTGGTAGCCCACTTGCCTTATCCCAAGGACAATACTATTTGTCTTTCCACAGATGGAAATTTAGCCCTAAGTAACAAGTGGAAACTTCAGGAAGATTTAGACCTAAATATACTGATGAAAAGATCGAATCCATAATCTTACTATTTCTCTGTTGAAATCTTGACAAACAGGTATGCATTTTAGTGGGTCTATAAAGTGCAAGAATATTTGGAACATTTCTCATAGTACAACATAAGTTCCAACTTAAAATATGTATTTGATAAATTAATTTATACACAATAGTTTAAGTTGAAATGCTCTGTGCTAAATACTAAGGATGCTTCACATAAGCTTTGGCCAGAAAGTCAAAGCTGTCTTCATTTTGGTAGATCCCAAAAGAGGAAGGTTGTGGATTGGCACTAGGGGTTGTATAAGGGACTGTGAGATCCCAATGACCAGACAGCTCTGGAAATGTGTACCAACCTCTCCCCATCACACTCCTAGCAGACAGATCAAGAGAATCTCATCTGGGTCACTGGCATTCAGTATACATACAGTTACAATGTTTACATCATCTTGGTGGATGATTTCCCTCATTAATATATGGCGAACTTTGTCTCTTCTGAAAACATTTGTCTGGAAGTCTTTTTTTGTTGGATGTGAGTATAGATATTCTTTCTTCCCTTTGGATTCCTTGCTGGGCATATCATTTTTCATCCTTTTCCTTTCAATCTGTGTATGCCCTTGCTGGTGAAGTGTATTTCTTGCAGGCACCAAACAGTTAGGTCTTGTTTTCAAATGCAATGTGGCAATGCATTTTAATTAGAGAATTAAAACCATTTATATTCTGGGTCAATACTGAAAACTTATACCAACTCCTGTTATTTTGGTTTTTATCAATGTATGCTTTAGACCTAATTCTGCTTTCCTTATCTGCTCATCAAGTAAGAATTATTTTTACCATGTTTTTGGGGTTGTATTTATCTTCCTCTTTTGTATATAAGATACCTTTAAATATCTTTTACAATTCTTGAAGAGTGATCATGGATTTCTTTAGTTATGCCAGTCTTGAAAGGTTTTTATTTCTCCTTTGGTTCTAAAGATAGCTTATCTGGAAATAGGTTTCTAAGTTGCTAGCTATATTCTTTTAGTGCATAAAATGCATCACACCATTTTCTCTTTTGATTTAAGATATTGTTTCAAAATTTGCAGTTATTTTGAAGGGAGTAATTCTATAACTGTGTTGGCATTTGTCTTGCAGTTTTCAGCAGTCTTTCCTTGTTCTCTACTCATGTCATTTTGACTATAATATGATAGAAGAAAGTTCTTTCCTTTCCTGATTATGCCTTTTTGTGATTTAAATGCCTCAACTTTCTCTAGATTTGGGAAATATTTCGCTAGGTTCATTGAATAGATTTTTGATGTGTCATGCATGTAACTCAGTGTTCTCCTGTATGCCAAAAATTCATAAATTTGTCTTAAATTGTGCTCCAGGATTCTTTGATGGTTTGTGGTGATGGCCCTAAGTTTAAACCCAAAATGTGCCTCTTACCTAATGTAATAGCTTGGACAAATCACTTCACTTTTCTTTCTACTTTTTGGGACTGAGATTGAACTCAGAGCCTTGCACATCCTAGACAAGGAGCTCTATCAATGGGCTGCATCTCCATTCCCTTTGAAAAACTTTATTGCAAGAGAGGGCCTCACTAAGTTTTCTAGGCTAGCATTGCTAAACTTGTAATCCTTCTGCCTCAGCCTCCCAAGTAGCTGAGATTATATGTATACTCCACCATGCCCTGAATTACTTCACTTTTCTGTGCCTCAGTTTCTCAGCTGTAAAGAGTGGACAACAGTCACTACCTCACAAGATATTTGGAAGATCTAATCTGATGACATGGCAGTGGCACAATGTTAAGTGAACAGAGGCATTGATAAAGTACCCAGGATGGCCTTTGGCACTATGTAATTAGTATGTATTACTTATTAATATTGCTGAAGTTTGACTTTTGTCTTGGTTGGAGGTAATAGTTATATCTTTTTTATGTATAAGACTCAGTGAAATGCACAGTAATTCCCAGGGCTGGCCAACAAATGAATGTATATTATTTAGCCACTTTCTTCTCTTCCCTTTTAGGACTTTAACTGGCTTCTCCCTCAGGACACTGTTCCTCTCTCTGTGCCCTGCTCAGGCAGTCCTGCAGTCCTGCTTCTCAAACATGGCTTCCTCATGCCTCCTTAGGCTGGCTGTTGCACTGGAAGACAGTCTGATAAATGAATCCCATTTGGGGTTAAAATGATGGACAATGTCTGAAAGTGCTACCATTTTAAAGAGGAGTCTTGTGGAAAGGCAAGATTTGAAAGCTAAGGGTCGCTTTCTTCATGATGGACATCTCAGCCCTGAGGGAGGTTGGAATGGTGTGTGTGGGGGCTTAGGATATTTGGAGGCCAAGACTAATTCTCAGAAGCTCTAAGTCATCCATTCAACAGGTGGTTGCTGTCTCAGCTGTTGCATAATACAGGTCTTCCACACTTACAAAGGGCACTCAGGAAGTAATTTACTGATAATTAGGATACTTCCACTGAATAATGGAAAGCATCATCTGGGTGCACATCTGTTCTTCATTTTGTCCAAGAGAGTTGAAATCAGAGGGTCTGTCACAATTACAGGTAAAGGACTGATGCAGCTATTTACTAGAAGCCAGCCAACCCTGAATGCTCACTTAGGACTTGATTGCATACTGCATTCTCCAGCAAGAGAAGACCAAGAAAAAGTTCCATCAATTTCTGTTGGAAATTAAATTTTAAAAATCCAGGATATATCCTAAAGTCCTGCCCAACCATGTGTGTGTATACAACTTTTTATTTTGGAATAATTTTAGGTTTATAGAAAAATGCAGAAATACTATGGAGAGTTTCTATGTACCCTTCACCAAGCTTGCCTTATGTCATACTGCAGATATTTGGAATCAAAATATTTTGTCCCAGAGGAGAAAATTATTTATTTATCAAATACTTTTATTTTGTGTTACTGAGGACTAGCCAAGGGGCTGTACCACTGAGGTACCTCCCAAGCCCTTTTTATTTTTTTTGAGACAGGGTTTCACTAAAATGCCTAGATGGAACTTGAACTTTTGATCCTCCTGCCTCAGCCTCCTGCCTGATGTTAGGATTAGGGCTGTGTGTCACAATGACCAGCCCAAATACTTTATTTTATTTTTTGTAGTATGGGGGGTTGAAACCAGAGGGACTGTGTTACTTTCCTGATGTTGCGATAAAATCCCTGATACCTACAACTTAAAGGAGGACAAGTTTATTTGGCTCACATTTTCAGAAGGTTCAGTCACTGGTTGGTTGGTTCCAAGGCAGACACATTATGGCAGAAGGGCATGGTAGAGGAAAGCTACTCACTCCATGGCAGCCAGGTAGCTGATGGGGGAGGGCAGCGGCATGAGAAATCCCCCTTCCTGGTTATCCCTCCAGTGGATTAATCTATGATGAATATAGCATCTCATGATCCAGTCATCTTCCCAAAAGTCCACCTCCACATGTGAGACTTTTGGGGGGCATTTTAGATCTAAATCATAACAGGTGCTCTACCACTGAGCTACACCCTCAGCCCTATTTGTTTACTTATTTTTATTTTGAGACAGGGTCTCACTAAGTTGTCCAGGCAGTACTCCAACTTGGGATCCTCCTACCTTAGCCTCTCTCAGTGGTGGAATGACAAATATATCCCATTACACATGACTTAAACACCTACTTCATTTATGCTAGCTGTTGCCCTAGACATAAGGTATAGAACAATAAATAACACAGACCTGGCCCCTTTCTTCATCAGTTGTGTAGTTTAGCTCAGGTATTTTAAAAATATGGTCCCTAGTCTATCAACATCATCTGGGAGCTTGTTAGAAATACAAATTCTCAGGCTCCACCCCAGAGATACTGAATCAAAAACTTTCAAGGTAGGGTCCATCAATCTTTGTTTTATCAAGTTATCCAGGTGACTCTGATCCATGATTTAGTTTAAGGACTAATGGTCTAGTTGGGAAAAACAAATATGAAATGCCTAATTAAAACCTGCTTGGTTTAAGCATAGGAGACAGAGCTAATAACGCAGAGATAGGAGGAGCTTACTTAGTCTAAAGGTAGAAAAAGCATGGCTGAGGAATGGGTTTAATCTGAAGGTGACAAATACCTGGCCAGATGGAGAGGAGAAAATGTACTTTAGGCCAAGATGGCTAATCAGAACCAGAGTGGGACTTGGCATTGAAATCTTCCCTCTTCATCAATTGAAAAATTTCCAATGAGATAAGATTAGTTTTCACTCCAAACCCATTTAACTAGAAGATTCAATTAACTAATTCTGCATTTTCCAAATATTTCAGTTAAATAAGATTTTAAAAAATCAAATCTGTGTTCTAGTTAGAGGATGCCATGATTAAAACAATTTTTTTTTTGGTATCGGGGATCGAACTCGGGTCCTTGCGCTTGGTCAGTAGGTGGCAAAACTACTGAGCTAAATCAGTGGCCCTAAAACAATTTTGAAATAAGGAATAAGAGATCCACGGTAGTCCTGACTGCTCCTGTTACCTCTGTATCCCAGGAAGAAAATTTGACTTGTTCCTCATTGTTCTTATCTGTAAAATGAGATGGTGGGACCTTCCATCCATTTCCTTTCTGGTTCCATGATCCAGAATTAGCTATAAATTTCATGGTGCCACTGTTTACTTTTAAAAAGTACATTTATATTCATTTAATTTGATAACTAATTCTGCACATTGCCTAATGGTAACCTTAAGAAAGTGTTCCTATTCTTTTAAATTACTGCCCTAAGTTTATCCCACAAGGACATATTATTTGCTCTAATGATCTGGTAATTATCAGGTAATGAAATGGCTAATCTAAAGTCTATTATTAAGAGCAGTTGTTGTGCAGAATATTTTTATCATGCAATTAGAAATGTTACTTACATTTCAGTAAGACATAAAAAGTTACATGCTGAGGAGCATGAAAATAGAGCCATATCTTTCCTTCTTCCACTGAAATTAGTCTTAAATCCATACATAAAAGGCCTAAGGAGCCTAATTCCATGAGCTGGAGTTTAAATCTAAGCTTCCTCTTTGAATATGCAGTGTGTCTTGCTGCCATTAGTCAGAACTCTTCTCTCCAGGAAATTGAGAATGTTCCCAAAATAAATTAGGTGGCTTCATTTCTAAGCTGACCATCCTGACTTACCTTGTCCCTTTCCCTTCTCTCCTGGAGAAGGATTTCATTGTGAGAGGACTAATCTTGATGTATAGAGAGTTTTACAAAGAAGGACACATAATAGGTCCTGAATAAGAATAAATGAAGTTTTAACCAATCTGTATTCAGGTGTCTTTTGCTGCATTGTTAGCTGTTTTATAAACATCAAAATGTGACATAGAGTATTCTTGCATCTGCATTATCAAGTTTGAACTGAATGTAGATATTCACAACAATTAATTGTTCCCTCTGAGATTTAGACCTTTGGTTTTCACAGCACCTGAACTGTCACCTTCCTTCTTTTAATATGAAATATCTCAGAAATGTTTCTTATGACAAATGAGAAGTTACCAGGTAGTATTCCTTCTTGGAAATGGTCATCATCTTCCCAGGTTCAGTTGTTCCTTATCTGAACTGACAGTTGACTTGCATGCTTCCCTTTCTATCTACTCTTGTATTATTTCCCATTGTCCACTGTAGGCTTCTTGAGGACAGGATTCATATCTGATTCATTGGCACAATAATACTAGCTAGCATTAACAGTTGTAAATTTGAGCCAAGCACTTCCACTTTGCATTTCTTTTGTCACTTCCCTTACTTCTCTTTCAGGGCTTTATGCTGTGGCCCAGAATATACTGTGGCTTTGACTATGAGGCAGGGGTCATTTGTTCCATTTTATAGACAGAAAAACTGAGGTGTAGAGAGGTTCAATAATGGCCTTGGAGACACTGAGAAGGCTAGTACTGGAAACAGTATTCAAACCAATTTTTCTTCAGTTCAAGAATTTGTGCTCTGAATAGTTAAATCCTCTTCTCATAGTATGGGACCTCTAGCATTGTATGAATGCAAATAAATAATTATAGATTATAATGATTCTTTTTTTTTTCTGGTACCAGGGATTGAACTCAGGACCTTGCACTTGCAAGGCAGGCACAGTGCCACTGAGCTAAATCCCAACCCCACAGGATTCTTCATCTAGGTTACATGATGAGCTGATGTACCTTGGGGAAGGTAAACATGCATCCAGGTGTTAAGTAGTGTATATTCAGGAAGTGTAAACAGTAGATATGTTTATGAGACATACTTTTAAGATAGCATAAAGGAAATAAATACGTGATAATCTGAGTAAGCCATCGGCACTACTTATTGTTTGTTATCCTAATCATATTCTAAGCCAATCACTGTGGTAATAGCAATTTTGTTCTTGAACTTATTTTCCATATTACCTGATTCTATCATTATTTGCAGTTTGATATTGAACTTTATAATGTTGTTAGCTGATTCAGATAGAACACTTTACCCAAAGCAGTCTTCATAGTTTAAAGGGTTAAGTTCTGGGGAATAAATTTGCTAAGTGGGATAATCATGGAACTACATCATGGCAGTTGCATTTCAGGTTTTGCCAGGTTTCTCTGTCCCTTGCCATTCTACAGACATCTCTTGAGCACTATTTCTAAGCACTGTGTTAGGTACTCAAGATGCAGTGAGGATCAGATTAGATATAGCCTGTCTTACCTAATTTGAAGGTTGCTGGAGAGATTCATTAGAAGACAGGTGCTTGGGGCCAGGGATTTAGCTTAGTGGTTGTGTCACCTGCCTTGAAAGCACAAGGGCCTGAGTCCTGTCCCCGGTACAAAAAAAAAAAAAAAAAAAGACAGGTACTTGCAATGCAGATAGGTAAGCTGGGTGAATTGGGTACTGCAGGGAGAATTAGGAGTTCAGGCTGGTGTGTTAAGGGATAGCCATTAACTCGTGAATCAGAGAAGAAGACTTGGAAAGAATGACTTCTTAGCTGAGACCTGGGAGATGAAGAGGAATTAATCAGACAAAGGCTACCCCCTCATATCAGTATCAGTTAAACATGGATCCAAACTTGAAGTATTTGTGCCCTTTCAACATTCTTCTAAAAAATTTAGCTTGTTTGTGCTGAAATCTCCAAATTTTTAAATGGAAGAAGGTCATACTGGTTTAGTGTTAGAATTTTGTTTCCTTTCATATGTCTAAGCAGTGTAGAGTGGCAGCAGTTGTAACTAAAGTGAAGTGGTTTGATACTTAGAGAACTATAGGATTCAGAGTGTGTAAGGTGATTTGAATGATGATGTTCCCTCCCAAATTCATGTTGCTGCTTAATTTTCAGTGCAGTGGTATTAAGAGGTATGGTATTTGGGAGATGATCAAGACATGAGAACACTGTCCTAAAGAAGGAATTAGCAAATACCTTATAAAAGGGCTCAAGGTTGAAGGAAGTGGTCGTTTGTCTTCCCATATTTTCTTTCATGTGAGGATACAGCATTTTTCTGTGGAGGACACTACAACAATGTCCCATCTTGGAAAGAGACAGGGATCAGGTCCTCTTCACAAGATAGCAAATGCTGATGCCCTTGATCTTAGACTTCCAAGCCTCAAGAACTCTAAGAAATAAATTTTCTTTATAAATGACCCAGTTTTTGATATTTTTATTTTAAAACATCACAGATGAACTAAATGTGACTAGAGTGAAGAGTAATGAATTTAGATATTTTTATATCTATTTGCCTTTCTGAAGGAAACTCCATCTGTAGTTTCTGGAAAAGGATTTTCCTAATCAAACTTTGCCTCCCCAATTAACCTGAATTTCTGTAGGTTTAGTTCAAATATGGTTGGCCCCATGTACATTGAGCAACATGTTCCTCATTCCCAAGGAACATTCTGTTCTATAGAGGTTCTTTCAAATATGTACCTACTAATTTTTGACCCTGAATTCTGAGGACGGTTTTTTTCTATCCTTCAAAATTCTTTAAATTTTTTTCCTGATTTTATTTGGGATACAGTCCCAGGCACTAAATTATTAGCAATTACCTGCCTAGCTTTTAATAATGGGGTTGTATTTCCAATTCAGACAAGTCTTTGGTTGTTGGGGAAATTGTTGAGGATATTGAGGTCAGGATGGCTTCCTAGGGCACCAAATCTAGTATGATCCTGATGATAATGAGGTTGGGATACAAAAGGGTTAAAAGTGTATTCAGACTCTAACTCCTTCCAGTTAGTGCCAGAAGCATTGGGTCATCTTTTTTCTTTCTTTTCCCATGTCTTTTTTAACTGTCACGCTAGTATTCTAACTCAAAAGCCTTCCTACTGACTGTGATTATGTCAGATCTTTCTGTGAGGCAAATGGATGGACAGACAGACATACAGACACACACACACACACCCTACAAACTCGTTTTCTCTTGATAAAGGCCCATGGTACTTCCTATCTCACTAACTCAAATAAAACTAATTCTCTCAGTAGTTTAGATATATTAAGTATAGTTTCCATTAATATATAGACAACTAGCCTCAAGCTTTCTAAGGAGCATTTTTCATTTAAGAAAGGAGCTTCTGTCCATTTGTCTTCTCCTCATAGAAACAACCAGACTTGGACTGATTCCTTCCTTATATATGCGAAGGACAAATATGTTATTCTGAATAAGAAGATACTCATGAGCTCACATTTCTGGACAGTCCTGGTCTGCATTAAGAGAGTAACCAAGGGGGAAAATAATAATTGTCTTCCTTAATTGTAAATATAGGTAATATTGCTTGATTGTGCCATCTTATCTTTTAATAACTTGCCTATGTACATTTTAGTATATGTGCTGCTGAAGCGAGCACCCTATGTACATTTTTAGCTGCTATGTATAGGACAAAAAATGTCTCCCAGAGGCTCATGTGTTCACAGCTGGCTTTTAGAAGATGATTGGGTCATGAGGTACTAACTACAATAATGGATTAATCCATTGAAAAGTTGATAGCTGAATGGGCTGTTAGGAAGTTGGGCCTAGTTAGAGGAAGTAGGTCACTGGGGGAATGTTCTCAATGGGTATATCTTGTCACTGAGTCCCTTCCCCTCTCTTTTTCTGCTTTCTGGATGACATGAACATCCTTTCTCTGTCATGCCCTTCCACCATGATGTTTCTGCTTTGACACTGGCCTGAAGGAAAGGGGGAGCCAGCCAACACTGGATTGATATCTCTGAAATTGACCCAAAGCAAGTATTTTTTCCTAGCTGGGTATGGTGATACATACTTGAAATCCCAGAACTCTGGGAGTCTTAGGAAGATCACAAGCTCAAGCCCAGCCTGGGGAACCTAGCAACTAAGTGAGATGCTGTCTTTCAAAATAAAGGAAAGAAAGAAAGAAAGAAAGAGAAAAAGAAAGAAAGAAAGAAAGAAAGAAAAGAAAGAAAGAAAGACTGGGAGTGAAGCCCACTATCCACTATGAAGGCCCTGGGTTCTTCAAGTTTATTTATATTAGGTCTTTTATCATAGTGATGGAAAGTTGACTTACACATTGTGGAAAACATGTGGAAGTTACCTATTTGTACCTCAGTTTCCTTATTTTTAATTTGTGGGCAATATTACTTATTGGGTCATTGTCAAGAAAAAAGGACGTAGTGTGTAAAGAGCTCAGAACATAACGATCACATAAAAGCTAGTTATTATCTTTTAAAGCTAGTTATTGGCTCTTGTGAATTATTTTTAAAGGGTTTCTGGCCTCTGTTTACAGTTTTTAACCCTGTTTCTGACAGTCAAGACTTTAATGAAGTAAGACAATTATATCAGAAAGAATAATAGATTTTGTTATAGATTCGGGCTGTACATTAACTTCTAGAAACATTTGATGGGGTTGGTTGAAAGTATATTTGATCACACTATATAATTGTAGAATTTTTTAGCTGTTTACCACACTAAGAAATTGGGGCATTTCAGATGCTATTATTGGATATTTTAAAAAGTAGAACTAAAAGGTTTACTTTGATTTTTATAACAGATAGCATTACTTTGTTTGAATAGCATTTTCAAAGCAGTTTTATATATAATTTCAATTTTACTGCCTCTTCAAAGAAGTATGATAGGTACATCATGACTTATTTTAGAGTAAGATTGTGACTGTCATTAAGGTCTAATGACTTGTCCAAAGTGCTATGTCCATTTGGGAAGGAATTTAAATTATTTAGTTGCTAAAGATTGAATTGCCTTGACCTGCACAATTTGTTGATGTCTGATTTTACTTTTTAGTTTCAGTGACTTTAGTTCAAATAATAGTGATAACTCTGAGGTTAATAGATATAGTTCTAGAACAGGAAAGAACAAATTTGGTTTTCTGAGCCTTTGGGAATTTAATATTTTTTAGCAGTACATGCAGAAGTAATTTAGTGAAATATGGCATTTTGAGCCATATTGAAATACGTTCAAAATAAATTGATTTTAAGAAGCAAAATAGAAAAGCCTTCTGAACATTTTCTCCTTCCTTTTAAACATAAAATTATTTAGTAAAAGATTTGAACTGAATAGATCTTATGGGTAGAATTTATATATAAGTATCAGCCTGTCAGTTCTAAAAGGCAAATAATCTCATGGTTAAAAATCTTGACAATTCAAATTATTACTGAATAAAGAAAGTATGTATAATTTCAATTAGGAGAAAAGCAGCACATTCATTTGATCCTTGAAATCTAGGATGCTTCTTCCTTTAAATTGAGTGTATTAGAGAAATGGCTCTTATTTGGTCAGTTGGAATTAATCAGGTGTAGCACTTTCTGTACAGTTTTTGAGCTTTAGTTTTTTGGTTTGTTACAGTGGGGCCAGGAAGGACCCCATGGGTGGGATTATGATCAGTTTTATTTCAATAAATTAAACTTCCTACACAATCTGGCTGAGTCATTTCTCATTAGAAAGAAGGACTAAAAAAAAAAAAAGAAAGCAGGACTATCTGGACTGCCATTGTGGGGGAAACCTTTGTCTTGTCCTTTCTTTGGGCATCCTTTTCGGTGTCATAGTTCTCACACTCCCCCAAAGGAATTAACTGCTTCTTCCTTTTCTTCTGCTTTCTTCTCTCAGAAAGTACCTGAAATATTTCTTCACGCTAGGCTCTTCAGATTATTTTCCTCAGTGAATAAATTTATATTTTGAAAGAGGACCAGGCAAAAAGGACACAGTTCAATCTAAAAGAATTACAAGTGGTGTAATTTTATGTGTTCAAACAAAGACATTTTTCTTTGTAATTCTGTATCAGAAGTGTTTCTACATCCGTTCTATTGAATACTACTAGATAATATATACACAAAGTCAAGTCTGTTGATAAGTAAAATTATTGTGAATATCAGAAAAATTATGGGACATGAGCTACTATATGTTGAAACTATACAAAATTTAACATATAATTCCTGAAGACCTATTATATACTACAGTTTTTCTCCCCATCTCAGCCAGAAGATGACTATATTTTCAAAACTCTGTGTAAAAGTACACTTAAAATCATCCTCTGATTCACAGACAGTGATGTAAAGTCTTTCAAAGATATTGCATGTAATTCACTTCTAAGTATACCTTTGACAGAATCCAGTTGTTATAAAGAAAAAAAAATCCTACAAATGCTGTCCCTATGTTTGCTGTGGGTAATGTAGTATTGTTCAAGAGATCTGGTCTTCCAGCCAGTCACATGTTGGATTTATTCTCATCCTCCCTCCCTCCCTCCTTCCTTCCCTCCCTCAAAAGTACTTACTTGAGTTTGGTTGACTAATATGTACAACCCCATGAGCTTGGGGATATGTATAAATCTGTGAGAAGATCATCATTGTTAAGGATATTAATGTATCCATTATCTCCTCTTATGGGTTGTGTCTAGATGTCCCTCTCAATGTCTCATGGGTCATAGAGAGAGCTTTTCAAAGGTGGTTGTATCTAGAGTGTGGGGTGCTGGGATCAAGGGTGTATGATTAGTAGTAAATCAGTTCATGGATTGGTTTGGCATAGTTCTGGCTAGGATTAAGGGTGTGAATGCTGCCCCCACCCTAGGGGAGGTAGTCTGCATAAAATATAAGTGACAGAAAGAGGGCCAATGTGCTCTCACCTGACTTCTGTGAACTATTTCTCCTCTGTGATGCCCCTCTCTATTCCACTCTGCCTTGGAGCTGACCAACAATGGACTGAAATCTCTACAAACAGCCAAATAAACATTCCCTTCCTTAATTTGTAGGTGTTGGGTATTTTGTCTTAGCAATGAAAAAATACCTCCCAAAGTCACTTCCTTAATATTTTGTGTGTGTGTGTGTGTGTGTGTGTGTTTGTGTATGTGTGTCTGGTAATAACACATAAAATCATCCCTTTTAGCAAATTTTAAGTACACAATACAGTACTGTAAATTATGGGAACTGTGTTGTATATTAGATTACTAGAATTTATCTTGCTTAATTGAAACTTTACATTTTTTGACTATGTTTTCATTTTCCCTTCCCCCCCATCCCTAGTAACCACCATTCTACTCTCTACTAATAGGAGTTTCATGTTTTCAGATGCTATACATGAATTAGATCATGTAGTTTCTGTTCCTGGCTTATTTCACCTAACACAATGTCCTCCAGACTTATTCACATTGTTTCAGATGGCAGAATTTCCTTCTTCTTCTTCTTTTTTTTTTTTTTAAAGGATCAGTAATATTCCTGTATAACATATTTACCTGTTCATACATCCATGGACATTTGGCTTGTTTTCAACCTAATTCCTAGCTTTGCTACTGTGAATAATTGCTGTTGTTGTCCTGCCACATCCAGCCCAGAGGAAGGGGCTTCCAGGCCACCATCCCTTCTGCTGCTCTGGGTCCAGAGGTAGGGACTTCTGAGCCGGCGTCCCACTGCTCCTGGTCTGAGGAAGAGGATTCCAGGCCACCATGCCTCCTGCTGCTCCTGGCCCAGAGGAAGGGGCTTCTGGGACATCATCCATCCTGCTGCTGCCAGCCCAGAGGTAGGGGCTTCTGAGCCACCGTCCTACTGCTCCTGGTCCAGAGGGAGGGGCTTCCCAGCCACCATCCCTCCCACTGCTCTCAGCCAAAAGGAAAGGGCTTTTGGGCCTCCTTATGTCTGGCTGCTCCCCACCCAGAGGAAGGGGCTTCCAGGCCACCATCTCTTCTGCCACTCCCGGCCCCTGTCCCAACTCTCCCAGTTCAGAGAAGGTAAGCTGCACAGGTGCCAACAGCACCCCCCACCCCCCCGGTTGAAAAGTGAAAACATGTAAATAAGTCTCAAAACCAGACTTCCAGATCACCTACAGCAACCCCAAAGGGAAAAGAGATGGAACACTTTGACATTCAACCACCTGGACCCACTGAACTGGAAACAAAAGGGGATCTGGAAAAAAATGAAATCAGAAATAATTTCTCAGATAACAGGAGAAATTGTGCCCCTAGTGCAAGACATGATTAATAAATCTAGACAGGACATCAGGA
>NW_004624773.1:16224941-16245043 GCF_000247695.1 Heterocephalus glaber
TTTTTTTTTTATCTATGTGGTCTCTAGATTTACTAATCATGTCTTGCACTATGAGCACAATCTTTGCTGTTATCTGAGAAATTATTTCTGATTTCACTTTTCCCAGATCCTCTTTTATTGCCAGTTGAGGGAGTCCAGGTGATTGAGTACCAGATTGTTCCATCTCGTTTCCCTTTGGGGTTGCTGTAGGTGATCTGGAAGTCTGTTTTTGAGCCTTATTTATGTGTCTTCTCATTTCCACATTGGGGGAGCCTCCTCCTGGGTGCTGGGACTGTCTCACCTTCTCTGCCCTAATAGCATGGAATGGCGGCAGGAGAGTGCCCTCCTGGGCACTGGGACTCAATCTCTGTTTTTTAAAATCTGAAAAATGGCATGAAAATAATATTCTGATAGTGTGTGTCTTAGTTAGGACTGGTGTCAAGGAATACCACAGACTGGATGACATAACCAGTAGAAGCTCATTTTTTAAAGTTCTAGTTTGAAATTCTGAGATTGAGGTGCCCCCATGCTTATCTTCTGGTGAAACCTCTGCTTGGTTGCAGATAAATGGCCATCTTCGTGCTGTGTTATCACACATGGCTTTTCCTTTATGCTCACACATCTATGGTGTTTCTTTGTGTTCATCTGAGGTTACCAGTCCTATTGGATTAGTTCCTCACCTTTACGGACTCATTTAATTTTAATTATCCTTTTAAAGGACTTATCATCAAATTTGGCCACAATAAGGGTTTAGGGCAGTGGTGGTGAACCTATGGCACATGTGCCACAGCTGGCTCTTTGTTATCATGAAAAGCTCTAAAAGGTTCACCATTACTCATTTAGGGTTTTAATGCACTATATTATTTTCCTTGGGGGATGAGCACAATTCAGTCCATACAATGTGTTTTTAGGATTACATGAGGTAATATGTATGAAATGCTCATTCCTGGGTCTGAAACATACTGAGCTCTCATTAAATAAAAGCATTCAATTAATTGAGTACTTGACATATGTCAGCCACAATTATAAGTGCTAGGATATATACTAGTGAGCAAAATCTGATTTCAGTTTGTGCCATGCTGATACTTACATTGTGTTGTAATTGGGTATCATTAATAAAACAGTAAATAACAATTCAAGGAAACTTAGTTCTTTGATTACCTAGGACATTTTATTGGAGTCTGGTAGGTATAAAGTAGTGTGTAGCAGAAAGAGGTTTGGACTAATAGAGAAATTTGGGGATTTCTCAGGGTCTGTCTTTTAACTGGACCATGACAGTTTCTTAACCTCTTTGGGCCATTTTTTTCTTGAGTTACTTCTTTTTGTGATGGATTTGGTCAATCATCATTCTTATTCTGCAGAAATCTGTAAAAATTTAAGGCTACATCCAAGTTGGGCTTCATATTTCAGAATACACTTACAGAAAATTTTATAAGGGTCCTTGAAGTAATTTTCTTGTATGAAATAGCTTCAATTGCTTTGATTTTTAAATTTGTACTTGGAATGGAAAACATCAATCTCATTTGAAAGGTGAGATTTCAGGATGAACTAAGGAATCAATTTGACACTTTGAGTAGCCAGTACATTAATTTTGTCTTAAAATTTCACATTATGTTAATTGAATTGATTGTATGTTGTAATTATACTGAGCAGAAAACTAACGTATTGAAAAAGATTTTGCAGAAATCCCAAAACTAAATACAAAATAAATGTTTGCAGGATGTTCATATTTTTATAACTTTGGCAGATATGCACGTTTCTAGTATTAGAGATAATCTTCTCTAAATGAATTTCCATTTAAAGTAAGTCCTGTTCCATTTGGTCGATTACTGCTCCTATGTCATCCCAAGCCATCTACATGGTCTTTTATAATGGACATATATCATTTTTGTAAGTACATAGTATATATTCAAAGTCTAAAAATAAATTATGAGGCCAATTAATCATTTATGATTATTTTAGACTGTTTTAAAAAAATCCAGTGGGTTTATAGGCTAATTTAATAATTTGTAAGTCATATTATATTTACATTTACATAATATATATATTTATATATTTATAATATATATATTTATACCAGTTTTATTTTAGACCTTTGTTACTAAACCTTTCATACTTCTTAGTATCAGGAAAATCATGTCATAACTTAGTATGACTAGGGATGATAATTTTTTTTTCCTCTAGCTCTGTATCATTTTCAATTTATTCTCCCACCTGTCAATCTATATAAAATGGTTGAATCTTATAAATTCAAGACACTACAGATTTCTTAGTTTCAAAACAAGGCACAGGAAACTTACCACTAGAAGGAGTAAACTTATTCCTGGTTTTGAATAATTAATTGTTGATTTAATGCCTTTATGTACATTTATTGAGCTACTATCATGTGTTAGAATTGAGGTTAAGCTAGAAAAGAAATAAAACACAAATCTATCTAGAAATGGATCACCTAAGAAGAGATAAACCTCATATATTTTGCAAAGAAGGGAAACAGGCAATTAAAGGTTGCCAGGAAGAGAGCTTGACCCATTTTTTTGGAGGAGGTCATTGGAAGGTCTTCCAGAAGAGATTCTTTTAAAATAAAAATGGGGAAAAGTACTAGGTATATGAAGGTTTCAGTGTTACTTGACAATGACTTGGTGATGCTTTGCTGTCATGACCTTCTATGAGCAAGGTACATGTTTAGATCTCAGAGATTGTTTTAGTTCATTTTCTGTTACTAGCAACAGAAATGTATAGGTAATTTGTAATGAACAGAAATGTATAATGAGACCAGGCAATATTTATCTAATAGAATTTATTTGTTTGAAATTTCTGCACAGTGAGATGTTCAAGGGTATGGCACTGGGATGTGGTGAGGCCTTCTTGTTGTATCATCCTATGGCAGAAATGCAGGAGAGTAAGTGAGCATGTAAGAAACAGACAAAGGACACAACAGGCCCAAACTTGCCTTTAAATAATAGATCCACCTTTATGATGAGTTTCCAAGGTAACTCAGTAATCCGTGAACAGATTAATCTATTAATTATTCATTAGGGTAAAGCTCTCATGGCCTAATGACCTTTTTTAATTTCTATTTTTTTTTTTTGTATCAGGGATCCAACTCAGAACCTTGCACTTGGAGGGCAGGCAGTGGCCTAATGACCTTTTAAAGGTCCTCCTGGGCCCACCTTTTAACACTGTCTTACTGGCAATTAAATGCCAACATAAGAGTTTTGGAAGAGACATAAAAATCATAGCAGAGATAAATCATTCATTGTTCCTGATTAGAAGGAACTCATGTTTAGTTTCAAACAGGGGTAAGATCCTTGTCTGCAGGTAGTCAAAGGAAAAAGCCAGATGAATGGGCTATTCTTGGCACTCTTCTTTTCTACCCCTTGTTTGTGTTAGAGTCTTAAAAGAGCATGGCTAAACACCAAGAAGAAGGATTTGTATAGGTATCATGACAGAGGAGGAAGAGTAACTCTGTCTTCACCCCACTGGAACCTCTATTCCTTTGTATTGCCAACATCTTTGACTCTAGGGGTTCATGGTAGAGCTCAGAAGAAAGGACAATGAGCATGGATCTTGAAGTGTACTGAGAGCTGTGTGATTCTCTAACTGTTGCCACTATATTCTGTGTTTTTGGCAGACATCCCTAGATTGACCACTGTACAGAGCTCAAATGGGGTCTTACTACCCTTCTAAACACACTACTTTCAGCAGCCACTAATAGTTGGTCAGGAATTAGCATGTGAGTTGAAATATTGGTTTCACTTGTCTCATAGAAGTTTAAGAAAAGGGCTAAAGATGTATGTTATTCACAGGATTCTATATTTACTCTTTTACTTTGGTTTATGAGGGCAGGAAACCAGACAAGTTTAGGAAAAGAAGGTTTTTTCAGGAAAAAGTCCATTGGGTTATATGTCTCATGGATTTTCTCTTGGGAATTCAAGTAGTCAGACTATATGAGGTACTCCTGTTGATTTAAGAAGTGTAGTGGTTGTGGGTCACAATCAGCCAAGTGAAGTAACTTGTGCTTGGGAAAAATTCTAAGTTTTCTTGTGTTTTAGGGAAAAAGTATTAAGATGTCCTGAGTTCAATTGTAAAATTTGATTTCCCCCATTCATACTCATTTTTTTCTGAATTTTCTAAGTCCTGGCATGCCTCCAGAGCCTCATATTCCCCAGAACATTGTCTTTTAACATTTCTGTCTCCTGTGATCATTGAACCTCTGTAATCTTGTTCTTGGAAACTGTCAAATGCATTTCATTGCATATTGTCCTGTGTTGTTGGAAATGATTTTCATTTCTCGCAAGAGTTCTCTCAATATCTGAGGCAATGGAATACTTCCTCTCTGGAGAAGTCTCATTGTTAGTTTAACTAATGAAGGTTAGACTTTATAAAAGTAAGAAGGGTGAAATGGAAAGGACACAAACATATTACATATTTAGTTACCTAAAACAGTGATTTCCTAATGATGTGTTGAGAAGAACTATGTTAATGTATCATAAAGAAATTCCATAGCCAAAAGGCTATGAGAATACAGAGGCAGGCAGATTTTAATATTACTGAAATTCATAAGACACAATGAATAACTGCTACCATTTATTGGTTGCTTACTATGTTCAAGGCAGTATAATAAAATTGCATTTCATGCGTCATTTAAAAAATTTCCTCAACAATTTTATGACAGAAGAATCATTTCATTTTCATTTGGTAGATGTAAAAATAGAGGCTCAGGGATTTTAAGTAACCTGCTCAAAATTCTCAGCCAATAAATTGATGAGCTAAGAATCAAACTGAAGTCTGTCTGTACCTAGTGCCAAGCTCTAATCACAAAATTTTCTTTTAAAGTTTAGAACTTCCCTGAGCTGTTAGTATTTTTATATACATTTGGACTCTCCAAGAGAATGATAGATGGCATTTTCTAAAAGTATTTTCAGAAACCATTTTTCCTCCCAACTATTTAGTGAAGCTAGTGTTCTGAAGAATATGCCTTGGGATAAGAATTCAGGTTTTATTATACTTACAGTTTTATCTTTATTAAAAGCTTTTATAACCATACTGTTATTTAATTCTCATAAGCTTGGCACAAGGTATATTAGGTATTATTAGCCATTTCATAGAGTATAAAATTTATAATATATCAAATTCTGGTAACTTTCTCAAGTTTTACATTAAATCATGGAAGAGCAGTTAAGGAAGATCTTAGAGACTATGAGGCAAATTCTCCCTATTTTTACTGCTGGTTATGAGAATATGTCAAGTTTAATTATGCTTTGATAGCAATAACCAACCTTAACTAGCCTAAAAATGGACTTAGATATGTGCTCAGTACTTTTTCTAGAGTTTTACCATGATTCTGAGATATATTTACATTAGAAAAGCAAAGAAATCATTAATAGAATGGAAATATGCAACAGAACTTGACAGTTAGCATTAAGTGAAAGAATGGAAGGAATAGTTACTTGATCAAACCAAAAAATAAAGATGAATTGACCACAACAAAGTAGAATGACTTACAACATAAAGTTACAAGGAAAGACTAGATTACATTTTGGTTGTTACATAAGTTGATAAAGAACTAAATGTACTCTTTAAAAGAATAGATACTATCCATTAGTAGATTGAGTTAAATACACACACGTGTGCACACAAACACACACACCTCCCTCACAAACCAATATGTTTGAAAATAATGATACAGTCAAAGTGTTGAGAGGCAAGTTAATACAACAAAAAAGAAAACAGTATTACCATATTTGGCAGAATTTGTCATTTAAAGCACTAACCTTTTAAAGATAGTGTTATGACTCTTATCTAGATGTACCCTCAAAACTTTATGTGCTCTGGGGTGAGGCTCTGGGAGGTGACTATGACATCAGTGTGTAATACTGGATCATGGGTGTGTGATAACTGGATTAGTCCACTGATTGGTGTAGCATGATTCTGTATGTGAATAATGGGAAGGCCCAACCTCAGATGTAAGTAGCATCAACCAATAGACTTTTAGCTTGGATACAATAAATGAAATGCTTACCAAATCTGCCATGTATTGCACTACCAAAAACACCACATTTTTAAACAAACATTTTCTTGAAATGTATAAAAAAGCCTGTTAACTTAGGTTAATAATATATTTCAACACAATGACAAAGTGTGGACAAAAATTTAACTCATAAGGCATCAATGAACACCTACTTTTTGGATTAAATAGAAAATAAAAACTAAACTAGCAGTTATAAAGAAAATTATAATAAAAATATAACTAACACCAAAATTAAGATATACAATGAAATCTCAAATTAGAGAAAATTTTAGAGCTTTAAATGCCTTTGCTATTTAAGGATCAAAAAGTGACTTACTATCTATCTTAGACATGACTGTAAAAAAAAAGTAGGGAGGAAGAAATTATAAAGTTAATAGTTAAAATTAATTAGGTAGACAAAAAAAACCAAAATAGAAAAAATAGAGCCAAATGCTAGTTCTTTCATAAAACAGTAAAAAAACTAAATCTTTTACAAACCAAAATAAAGAGAAAGAAGCTGAAAAATTAAAGATAATTAGAAGGAAAGCAACCATAATCACAATCTGAGAAAATATTAAAATAACTATAAAAATATTGTTCTAAACCTTGAGGAGAGGAATGAAGTTTTGCAAAAAATAATGACCAAGTGTCACTCATAATAAGTAAAATGTGTTACTAGGTGAGTGTCCATAGAAGAGATTGACAAAATAATTTGCTTTTGAAGCTTAGCACAGTGGTAAACACCTGTAGTCCAAGACACTTGGAAGGTTAAAGCAGGAGAATTGCAGTTTTAGTGCCAGTCTGGGCAACTTACTGAGACCTTGTTCTAAAATACAAAAGGTCTTTGGAACATATCTTAGTGGAACAGTGCTTGCCTAGTGTGTTTGAGGCCCTGGATTCATCCTCTGGAGCCACAAAAAAGAAAAAAAATTACCATTGAAAAAGATACATGAGAGAGAATCCACAATGGTAAAATAGAGGCACCCAGTACTCACTTCATCCTCCATAAAGAACAACCAAATTAACAGTATGTACCTACATTTTAAGGGAGTGACTGGCAGAATAATGGAAATCAGCAAAAATGAGTCTAGCACCTTGATGATTCAGAGACCTGGGACAATAGTATAAAGAAAAACAAAATGTCTTGACTCTACTTTTCCTGGAGGAGAGGGAAGGCTCTCCTTCAGAGGAGTCAGGAAGTGAGAGTCCTTGCAAACTCATTGCAGATGGTAGCAATCCTAGCTACTGGAAGGTTTCAGTCTTTACAGGCTTGCATCCCTCTTAGGTTAGTGACATGAAATCTGCACTGTGGCTTTGCTTTGGAAAAGAATCTCACAACATCTCTCAATGAAACCCCAGATTGTTATAGCCAGGCACTATCTTGAAAAGTAAGCTATTGTCTAAGTTTAGAATACTCTAGGGGTCAGAAACCCCTGCATATTTCTATCTCTGGCACTCCACAGACATTCCACTTGGTTTGGAGGGTACTTACCTTTCAAACCCAACTTGGCTCAGCACAGTGACTGTCACCTGAGTCTGCTAGGTGCTCTGCACTATAAGATATGGATGTGGCATGGAGAGTGCTGCCCTTGAGACCCAGGATATCAGGCCACTTGCCTTCTGAGACCAAGGGCATTTCTGTGTGTGTACTTGATTCAGTGTCAAGACTGAAGGCAGATGCTCAAGTGTTTCCCACTGCCCCTTTTCCCTGTCTCATGGTCAGGTTCTTGTTACTAGCAGGGTGGGGCAGGAACACTATGGTTCCCACTGCTGCCTTGCCCATAAAGGCATGCCAAAGATGCCTTGAGGTACTCTAAGACTCAGGTTTTTGCTCTGACTCTGGTGTGTGCTACAGCAATCATAATTGGAAGGATGGGAGAAAAGCCTGGGCTCCAGGTTGTTTATTGCCCCTGGTTATCCACAGCCAAGGAGAGTAGAGAAGAAATATGCTTTAGGCCAGCTACAGGCCTACTCCCAGGCATGCACTAACATTGGCAGAGAGAAATACTACAGTTTCTGCTGCCACTGCATATATGCAGTGCTGCCACCTGACCTCAAACCCTTATCTAACCACACACTATTGTGAAGATTGGGTGTAAGTGGCACTTGTGGATCTTGCTATATCTCTGCAGGTAGCATCTGAACCTGTAGTACTGACTGGAGGACAAGTGTTTTAGGTTCCTCACCATTCCTGGGGCTGCCAGTGTCACAGGCCCTTGCTAGTAGCAGAACTAGTATCAACAGTACCTGAGGAAACAGCCATCACCTGTTAGGGGCTACCATTTTCATTCCTATATTGAGATGACTAGAAAAGATCTGGTTCGAAGACCATAGCACATTACAATGGTACCTCAGCTCATGAACTTAATTTGTTCTATAATTTTAGAAAAGATGGCCATGTTTGTGTTTCTGTGGGAAAGATGCCCATGGTTGTGTTTGTCACCTGATACAGAGTTTGCAAACAAAAACAAAATTTTGCTGTGATAAATGGTTTTATTTGCCAACCAAACTGTTTGTAAATGAAAGCATTCATGAACAAAAGTACCACTGTATACTCAAACTGTCAAAAGTACACAATAAAGAAAAAAATTCCAAAATCTGTAAGATAAACACCAGGCCATGTTTAAGATAATCAATCCTATTAGACTGACTTCAGGTTTTTCAGCAAAAACCTACAGACCAGGAGGAAAAGCAATGATACATTCCAAGTCCTAAAACAAAATAACTGCCAGCAAAGAATACTGTACTCAACAAGTCTGTCCTTTAGAAATGAAGGAGAAATAAAATCCTTTCAAGGTAAGGAAAAACCAGGGAAATTAATGAACATTAGACCAGCCTTTTAAAGGATGATTCAGGGAATCCTAAATTCAGAATTGAAAGACAGATAAATGGACATAATTTTATGTGAAAGTATAAATTGCATAAGAGGAGGTACACCAAAGAGAAATAGAACAGAATTAAACATTATCAATATTGTAAACTATCACACCACAAAGAAAAACAAGAGAAGAAGAAAAATACAAAGATATTTAAAGCAACTAGAAGAAAACAATGAAAGGACTAAGTCTTTGCTTATCAATAATTCTGAATATAAATAAACTAAAATTTCTTATTACAATAGATTTTTAAAAAAGCATTATGCTGCCTACAAGAAACTCACCTCACCAATGACAATACACACAGACTATAGAAGTGAAAATATGGAAAGTGATTTTCCAAGCAAGTGAAAGCCTAAAGGAAGCAGGTCTAACTATACTTATGTATGAAAATATAGACTTTAAGGCAAAAACTATAGGAAAATACAAATACAGTCCTTATATAATGATCAAAGAATCAATTCAACAAAAGATATGATGATTATAAATCTATATGTACCTAATGTTGGGACACTCAATTTTATAAAATACTATTAAATATAAAGAGAGAGAAGAGCTTCAATAAAATAATAGTAGGGGACTTCAACACTTCAGTGGACCAATCATCCACATAAAAAATCAGCAAAGAATCACCAGAATTAAATTATCCTATTGATCAACTGAACTTACCAGGCATTTATAGAATATTTATGCAAGAGTTGCAGAATATGTGTTATGTGTATAGAACTTTCTCTAAAATAGTCTGATCCCCGGTACCAAAAAAAGAACTTTCTCTAAAATAGAACATATAGTAGGCCACAAAAGAAGTCTTAACAAATTAAAAGTCAAAGTCATGCCCTGTATCCTTTCTGATCACAATACGAAAACTAGAAATACAAAAACTAGAAATCATCAAAAATTTTTAGAAATTATACAAATACATGGAGATTGAACAACACATTTTTGAATGAGTAATAGTTCACTGAGAAAGACAAAAGGGAATTTAAAACATTGTTGAAAACAAATGTCAATGGAAGCATAACATACCCAAACTTTATGTAACACAATAAAAGCAGTACTAAAAGGGAAGTTCATGGCAGTAAGTACCTAGAAATAAACTTAACCAAAGAAGTGAATGACCACGACAATGAAAATTATGAAACTCTGTATTATGGTATACATTTAGATGTCCCCCAAATTCTCATATGATCATAGGTAATCCTTTGGGAGAGATAATTGGATTTTGGGGTCAGAATAGCTGGCTTGATGTTGGGAAGTGAGTTCTAGTCAGAAGAGGTAGATCACTGGGGGCATGACCTGAAAGGCTTTATCTCCCATCCTGTCTCTTCCCTATAGCTTTCTCTGCATCCCTGCCATTATGGCGAGTGTAGCTGTCCTCTGCCATGCCTCTCTGCCATACTGTCCTCCCTTGCAGCCAACCAACTATGAACTGAGGCCACTACCTGTGATCCAAAATAAACCTCTCCTCCTTTAAGTTATGAATGTCAGTTATTGTGTTCCCACAATGAGAAAGTAACTAAGGGACCCCTATGAAGGAAATGAAGAAGACATAAAAACATGGAAAGATCTTTTATGTTCATGAATTCAAACAATATTGTTAAAATGTCCATACTACCCAAAGGAATCCACAGATTCAATGTAATCTTTATCAAAATACCAATAGAGAAAGACCTCAACAGAACTAGAAAATATAATTCTAAAATTCAAAGCAAAAAGACACTGAACATCCAAAGAAACCTTGTGCAACAAGCAGACAACAACAAAAATCTGGAGACATTACAATACTCAATTTCAAGACACTGTACAGAGCAATAGTAACTAAAAAAGCATGGTGTTGCCATAACACAGACATATAGGCCAACAGAACACAATTGAGATTTCAGAAATAATCTATGTTTCTACAGCTGCCTGATTCTCAACAATGTAAAACAAAAACATATATTGGAGAGAGGACAGTCTCTTCCACAAATAGTCCTGGGAGAACTATAAATCCACATGCAGGAACTTGAAACTTGACCCTTATCTTTCATCCTGTACTAAAATCAACTCAAGCTGGATCAGAGACCTAAGTTTAAGGTTGTGAACTTCTGGAATAAAATAGGGAAAATACTTTAAGACTTTGGTATTGGAATGTTTTTTGTGTAGCATAGCACCCCCAATGCACAGGATGTAAAAATAAAAATTGACATATAGGATTATATCAAACAAAATCTTCTGAATAGCAACAGAAATAATCAGCAGAGGGAAGAGAGCCTAAAGAATGGGACAAAATATTTAACAGTCTTCTGACAGAGGGTTAATATCCAGAAGAGAGAATATAAGAACAATTTAAAAAACTTAAGAAAAATCCCCCCAATAATCCCTTTATATCTGGGCAAATGATCTGAAGAGACATTTCTCAAAAGAATAAATACAAATAACCAACAAATATATGAGAAAATGCTCAATGTTATTAGCAGTCAGGGAAATGCAGTTCAAAATGAGATGGCATCTCATCTTGGTTAGAATAACTAAACAAAAAAACTAACAACAACAAATTTTCAGAGAAACAAACAAATAACAAATGTCTTGATGATGTGGGAAAAAGAAACTTTCATACATTGTTGGTGGAGACCAGTATGGGGGTCCTAAAAAACTAAAAGTATGCTTATCATATGATTCAGCAATCCCACTTCTGAATATATATCCAAAGAAAAGGAAATCAATGACCAAAGATACCTGTACACTTGTGTTTACTGTGGCAAAATTCATAATAGCAAAGATGTGGAATCAGCCTAGGTGCTCATACATAGATGAACAGATAAAGAGAATGTTTAGGCATACAATAGAATATTCTTTAGCCATAAAGAAGAATGAAATTCTGTCATTTGTAGCAAAATGTAAGGAACTAGACACTATGTTAAGGGAACTAAATAAGACACACAGACAAGTACTGCATGTTCTATCTCTTATGTGGAAGGTTAAAAAAAGTTTACTTAAGAGTAGAATAATGACAACTGATGTTTGGAAGGGTTGTTGGGAAGGATTGAAAATGAGAAGATGGATTTGATCAGTGCTCTTTGTGTGTGTATATGGAAGTATCACATGGAATCCCATTAATATGCATAGTTTATACAAGCTAACTGAACCCTATTAATGTGTTTAATTTATGCAGGCTAAAAAATTTTTAAAAAGAAAAAGTTTATACTTATTCTTATGGACCAAATTGTCTAAAACAGAAGCTGACTTCTGTTTTAACTTAAATGATACAAAGATATCATTAGTTTATCTTACAACTTCTTAATGATTACACTAAAATCAAGACAAAGATAAGTTATTATGAATAAAGATATAACATTAAATCAAATATCTACAAATGAAATACAGTAAAACAATATAAAAATACTTGATGAAATAGTTGCTTTTATTTTAGGAATTCAATAATGGTTCAATAGTATAAAATCTTCCAAGGTAATTCATTTCATAGAAAAGTTAATAGGTAAAAACTTTTAAGGGCAAGTTGAATATTAAATACATGTCTACAATTCTTTATCCTAAACTCTTAGGATCAGATATATTTTAGAATTTAGGAATATTTATATTTTAGAAAGGAAATAATTTGCTGATTCCATTATGCTTAGAAGCAAATAGAGTAGTAAAATATATGTATATTCACATTAAATAGAATGGAGTCTGAAATTGGTTTTAAAATTTGTGCACATAGCAAAAATTTGTAAAATGAAGTATATAGATCATACATTGATAAATATGGGCTATCATTTAAGGAAACTTCAGTAAAACTTTACAGATAGTTTCAAAGCATTCAAATACCTATATTTTTATATATTGAATAAATGCTGCTTAAATCTGGTTGTTCAAGAAAGATACATTAGAATTGACTTTTTAACATTTGATGATAAACTACAAAGAAGATTCTAAAGTAATAAATTATGATATCTGACAGCTCTATAACATTATTTTGCTTTTTTTATCATTAATTAAGTTTATTGGTACAATTTAGATATGCATAATGATCACATTCATCATATGGAATTTGTATCTGTGCATGATATATCTTGATCCATATTTTTTCCATTCCCTCCCCTCCTTTTTACCCCTCTTCTCCTTTGTATTTACAAGAGCATCATTTCCATTTTATCTTTCTTTTCTCATTTTTTCTTTCTTCCTTTCCCTCTGCCCCCTCCCTTGTTCCTCTCCCCATTTGAACATTTTTTTCCTATATCACAATATCTATTATACATTTTGGCTCTTATTTACACTTTCAGTTTCTCACACCAGAGAAACAATGTGATATTTAAACATATGTGTCCGATTTATTTCACTTAAGAGTAGGCTCTAGATGCATCCATTTACCTATAAATGTCTCAAGTTTATCCTTCTTTATGGCTGAGTAGTACTCCATTGTATAAAAAAATCCATGTCTTCTTTATCCATTCATCCCTTGATGGGCACTTGGGCTCTTTAGAAGATCTAGCTATTACAAACTATGCTGCTATAAACACGGGTGTGCATATATTGCTGTGGTATGATTTTTTAATTCTTTTGAGAAGATATTCATCAGAGGAATAGCTGGATCAAATGGGACCTCAAATCCTAGTTTTCTGAGGTATCTCTATATTGATTTCCACAGTGGTTGCAGCAGTCTGTACTCCCACCAGCAGTGGAGAAGGGTTCCTTTCTCCCCACAGCCCACCAGGATTCATTATTGATTTCTTGATAATAGCTATTCTTTCTGGAGTGAGATGGAATCTCAGTGTTGTTTTAATTTGCATTTCTCAAATGATCAATAATGTTGAACATTTTTTCATATATTTATTTGCCATTTCTAATTCTTTATCTGAGAAGTGTCTCTATATTTCAGATGCCCATTTTTGGATTGGGTCTTTAAATTTGGGGGGGGTTGATTTTTTTAGTTCTCTATATATTCTAGATAGTAGTCCTCTGTCTGGGGAGCAGATGGGAAATTTTTTATCATTCTCTTGGCTGTTGCCTTACTCTGTTGATGGCTTCTTTTGCTGTACAAAAGCATTTTAATAACATGAGATCTAGGTTGTTGATTCTCTGTAGAACAGTTTTTGAAGTACGGCCATTTTCACCATACTGGTTTTTCCTGGCCAAGAACAAGGAATATTTTTCCATTTTTTGATATACTCTTCAATCTCCTTTTCCACAGTATTATAGTTTTTAATGTAAAGATCTTTTATTTCCTTCATTGGCTTGATTTTTTTTAAGTATTTCATTTTTTTGATGGTGTTGTGCAAGATGTGGTTTCCTTAACCTCTCTCTCGGTGAGTTTGTTATTTATGTACAGGAATGCTATTGATTTTTGAGAGTTGACTTTGTATCCAGATATGCTACTGAAAATGGTTATTAAATCTACAAGTCTTTTGGTGGTGTTTTGGGGTCTTCTTTGTACAGTATAATGTTATCTGCAAATAACAGTAATTTAACTTCTTTTTTCCTTTCCTTATTCCTTTTATTTTTTTTCCTCTTGTCTAATAACTCTGGCTAGTGTGTGCAGATATCTGTTGAAAAGGAGTGGTGATAGTGGATATCCTTGTCTTATTCCTGATTTTAGAGTGAAAAGTTTTGGTCTTTGACCATTTAGTATGATGTTGGTTTATCACAGGTAGCTTTTATCAGATTGAGATAAACACCATTTATTTCAATTTTACATAGGATTTTTTTTTATCATGAATGGATGTTGGGCTTTCTCTAATGTCATGTGGTTTTTGTTCTTGGTTCTGTTAATGTGGTGTTTTACATTTATTGATTTTAGACATCGAAGCATCGCTGGGATGAATCCTACTTGGTCATGGTATATAATTTTCTGAATTATTTCTTCATTTTGTTTGCCAGTATGAGAAACTTTTGCCTCTATATTCATAAGGGGAATGGCCTGTAGTTCTCTTTTTTGGTGGGATCCTTCTCTGGTTTTGGTATCAGAGTAATGCCTGCTCCAGGATTGAGTGATAAAATGTTGCTTCCCTTTGAATTTTGTAAAAGAGTTTGAGGAGCAGTGGTATTAGATCTTCTCTAAATTTCTTGTAGAATTCAGCAGTGAATCAATCAGAACATGGACTTATATTGTTGGTAGGTTGTTAATCACATCTTCAATTTCACTGACTAATATTGGGTTGTTTAGAATTTTTATCTTTTTGATTCATCTGTGGTAATTCATATGTATGTAGGAATCTGTCCATTTCTTGTTTTTCAGTCTTACTAGAATATGGGCTCTCAAAGTTGGTGTTGATGATCTTCTGAATTTCTGCAGGATTTGTTGTGATTTTACCATTTTCATTTCTAATTGCATGGATATGAGTCATTTTTAAAAATGAGATTGGTAAGGGCTTGTCAATTTTATTTAGTCTTCCAAGTACCAAGTCTTCAATTCATTGATTCTTTATATTATTTTCTTAGTTTTAATTGCATTAATTTCTTTCTTTTGTTTTTTTGATTCAAGGTCTTGCTATGTAGTTCAAACTGACCTCAAACTCAGGTCGATCCTCCTGCCTCAGCCTCTCAAGGGCTGGGATTACAGGCACGTGCCATCCCTTCTGGCAATTGCATTAATTCCTACTCTGATCTTAATAATTTCCTCTCTTATATGAGTTTTGGGCTTGATTTGCTCTTCTGTTTCTAGAAGCATGAGGTTCATCATTTGATTATTTATTTGAGCTCACTTTGTTTTTCTCATGTGGGAATTCACTATTATAAATTTCCCTCACAAGACTGCTTTCATCACATCCCATGTATTTTGGTATGTTTTGGTGGCATTATTGTTTAATTGTAAAAACAGTATGATTTCTTCTTTAATTTCATCTGTGACCCACTGATTACTCAGGAGGGTATTATTTAATTTCCCTTTGTTTATGTAGATTTTTTGGTTTCTTTTGCCATTGATTTTCAATTTTATTGCATGATGGTCTGATAATATACATGGGATAATTTCAATTCCTTTGAATTTACTTAAGCATGTTCTATGAGCTACTATGTACTCTAAATTTGAGAATATTCCCTGTACACTTGAGAAGAATGAGTATTCTGATGTGAGGTGAAACACTCTATAGATATCTACAGAGTCCATGTGTTCAAAGGTTTGGTTTGGTTCATATATTTCCTCATTGATTTTTTTTTTGTCTCATTGATCTATGTGTGACAGTTGGGTATTGAGGTCACTCATTACAATTCTATTAGTGCTTATTTGATTTTTCATGTTTGTTAATATTTTTTGTATAATTGGGTATGCCAGTATTGGATGAATATACATTTAGGATTGTTATCTCTTCCTTGTGGATTGTTCCCCTAACAAGTATATAATGACCTTTGTCTCCTTTGATCAGTCTTGGTTTGAAATCTACTTTGTCTGCAAGTACAATAACTGGCCCTGTTTTCTTTTTCTGGGTTCCTGCCCCATGGAGAATTGTTTTCCATCCTGTGACTTTCAGTCTATGTATTTCTTTTCAAATTAAATGTGTTTCTTTGTTGGAAGTTGTTTTCTTTTAGGGCTTCAAATACTTCTCCATGCTCTTCTTGACTTATATGTTTGTGCTGAGAAGTCTGCTGTCATTCTGATGGACTTTCCTTTATAGGCCACTTGTTTCTTTTCTCTAACAGCTATTAATATTCTGTTCTTGTGGCAAATTTCTTGAATCTTGACTATTATATGCCTTGATCTTTTTTCATTGTTTATTGGTACATGTTAAGTGTACAATACAATACATTCATCATTGGGAACTTGTACCTTCACATGATGTATCTTGGTTTTTATTTTTCCCCATTCCCCTGCCCTCCCTTCAACCCCTCCACCCCTCTCTATTTACAAAGAGATTGTTTCCATTTTTTTCTTTTCTCATCTTTTTTCCTTTCCCTTCTTTCCTTTCTCCCACCTTTCCCATTTCCCCTACCCCTTTAGACCTTTTCTTCCTATTTTATGTTATCAAGTATATATTTTCATCCTTATTTACTCTTTTAGTTTCTCACACTAAAAAAACCACTCCGTATTTACACAAGTGTGTCCTATTTATTTCACTTAAGAGTATGGCCCCATGTCTCTAGTTTCTCATTCTTTATGGCTGAGTAGTACTCCATTTTATTAAAAAAACCCAATATTTTCTTCATCCAGTCTCCAGTTGATGGGCATTTTTGTTGTTTCCAAGGTTTAGCTATTACACACAGTGCCATTATAAGCATGGGTGTGCATATATTACTGTGATATGATTCTTTAATTCTTTTGGGAAGATACCCATCAGAGGAATAGCTGGGCCAAATGGGACCTCCAATCCTAGTTTTTTGTGGTATCTTTATATTGATTTGCACAGTGGTTGCAGTGTCTGCAGTCCTACCAGCAGTGGAGAAGGGTTTCTTTCTCAACACAACCCCACCAACATTTCATTGTTTTCATCATCATTTCTTGAATGACCAATGAGGTTAAACATTTTTTCATATGTTTATTTGCTGCTTTTACTTCTTTATCTGAGAAATGTCTGTTCATCTCAGATGCCCATGTTTGAATTGGGTCTTTATATTTGGGAGGTCTGATTTTTTTCCATTCTTTATATCTTCTAGATGGTAGTCTTTTGTCTGAGGTACAGCTGCTAAAATTTTTTTCCAACATTGTAGGTTGTCTCTTAGCTTTGTTGGTGGTTTCTCTTGCAGTGTACAGCTTTTCTATTTTTATTTTTTGGTATTGGGGATTGAACTCGGGATCTTGTGCTTGCACGGCAGGTGGTGGAACCACTGAGCTAAATCCCTGGTGCTGTTGTTGATTTTTTGTCCAGATGACCTGTCTATTTCTGACTGTGGGGTATTGAGGTCCCTCACTACGATTGTATCAGTGCTTACTTGTTTTTTCATGTCCATTAATATTTGTTTTGTGTAGTTGGGGCATTTGTATTTGGTGCATATATATTTATGATTGTCATCTCTTCCTCTTGGATTGTTCCCTTTACAAAGATGTAGTGACTTTCTTTGTCTCTCTTAATTAGTTTTGGCTTGAAATCTACTTTGTCTGTAAATGAGATAACTACCCCTGCTTTTTTCTGGGTTCCTGTCATGTGGAGAACTGTTTTCCATCCTATTACTTTCAGTCTATGAATTTCTTTTTGAATTAAGTGTGTTTCTTCTATATACCATATTGTTGAATTTTGCTTCTTAATTCATTCTGCCAGTCTATTTCTTTTTATTGGTGAATTGAGGCCATTAAAATTGATGGTTATAACTGATATGTATTGACTTATCTTTGTCATGTTATTTTCCTGTTGTTGGGTCTTGTATTTTTTATTCTTCCCCCCTCTCCCTTTAATTTGTTTTTGTTTTTTGGTAATGGCGATTGAACTCATGTCCTTGCACTTGAGAAGCAGGCAGTGGAACCACTGAGCTAAATCCCTGTACCTCCCTTCAATTTCTTGCCTTGCCTCATGACTTTTCTCTGTTGGGCCTCATGTAATTATGACCCTCATTGTCTTTTTCTAGGATATTTTTTAGAATTATTTGGAGTGCTGGTTTGGTATTCATGAAATTTCTCAGGTGTTCTTTGTCATGGAAGGATCTTATTTCCCTATCAATTTTGAAAGACAGTTTTGCAAGATAATGAATCTAGGTTGGAGGTTGTTTTCTTTTAGGGCTTGAAATATGTCACTCCCGGCTCTGCTTGACTTGAGGGTTTGTGTTGAAAAGTCTGTTGTGATTCTGATGGGCTTTCCTTTGCATGTGATTTGATTCTTTTTTCTAACTGCTTGTAGGATTTTGATTTTCTGTTGTGTTTCCAGGATCTTGACTATTATATGTCTAGGTTTAGATTTTGTTTCATCATGGGTAGTTGAAATTCTATATGCCTCACTGATCTGTATGTCAAATTCTTTTGCTATGTTTGGGAAGTTTTCCCTCATCAATTCTGTGAAGAGTTTTTTATGTCATTTGTACTTTCTCCTGCTTTTTTGTGGACTCCTATCCGTCTTATGTTATTCTTCTTACATCATCTAGGAGCTGTTTGATTGATTTCTCATGAGGCTTTACTATTTTTAAGAGCTATCTCTGTTCATGGTCATAACCACAATCCTGCCTTCTATATCTGTTATTCTGTCTACACACTGACTCATTCTGATGTGAAAACTTTCAATGGAGTTTGTAATCTCCTGGATATCTGTTTGAATCTGTTTCATGGATTACATTTCTTTCCTATGATGAGTGTTCATGGTTTCCATTTATTTCTTATGCTGGGCATTCATGGCTTCCATAATGGTCCTGAGCTCAGTTATTTTTTTTATCTGTTTCTGTTCTAGAGTCTCTAATCATGTCTTTCATTCTGCTCACCATCTCTGTAGTTATCTGGGAAATTATTTATTTTGAATTTTTGTAAAGCCTCATTCATCCTTTTTGTTGTTTCTCATGCTTAGTTGCAGGGGTCCATTTGGTTGAATATCAGATTTTTTTCACCTCACTTCCCCCAGAGTTTGCCTTTGGTGAGCTGCAAGTCTGGGTTTGCACCTTGATTAGGTGTCTTCTCATTTCTATTTTTGTTGTTTGTCCTGTTTTTGGTTTAATTCCTGGGTGGACAGTTCAATATTGCTTATTGTAAGTATCTTTGTTGCTTGTATTTAGAACCTCCATGTAGTGATTGCTTCTCAGAAGTGTCTTCCAGATATAGCTGGTCTTTAGGTTTTGAGTCTCTAATGACTCTTAGGCAATCTTGTTTTCAGTATACCAGGAAGGACAACTGGTTAGATCAATCACAGGACACAAGCGATACAATCTGCAACAACAATAGCATTAAGCATAGCTTAGAAAATGACAATTTGTGGTAGCTATCAATCTATCACCTTTAACCATGTGAATTAAATCAAAATTGAGGACCAGCCCAAAATATGTTCATAGTGAGTAAACTCTTCAATATAGAAAGTTTACCCTTTGGGTGAGGACTTAGTAGTGGTTGGGGAGGGAGGGATAGTTGGGCAGAAGGACAGCAAAAGGTTATAAATGAGTCCAGAGGATGCAGAGAAGATCATGCAACCTTTGGGAAACTGTTGAAGACAAGAGGAAAAGGCTGAATGAACGAACAGAGACAAGAACAGAATGCACTAACAGCAATAGGGAAGCTAGAAACTATTCACTTTCATATAAAACTAATGACAATTGAGAGAAGGAAAGGAAGAAAAGAAAAAGAAAGAGAAAACAAATCTGAATTAGGATGGGTACAAGAACAAAAAGGGAGAGAGATTAAGAACAAGGTGGGGGGG
>NW_004624773.1:16249026-16260676 GCF_000247695.1 Heterocephalus glaber
ACTATATTGATCAAGAGTGGTGATAGTGGACATCCTTGTCTTGTTCCTGATTTCAGTGTGAAGGATTTCAGTTTTTGACCATTTAGCATGATATTGGCTGTTGGTTTTTCATAGATGGCTTTTTTCAAGTTGAGGTAGAGGCTGTCTATTTCAATTTTTTGTAGGCTTTTTATCATAAATGCATGTTGGATTTTGTCAAATACTTTTTCTGCATCTATGGAGATAATCATATGGTTTTTATTCTTGTCTCTATTGATATAGTGTATTACATTGACTGATTTGCATATGTTGAACCACCCTGCATCCCTGGGATGAACTCCATTTAGTCTGGTTGTATGATCTTGATGATCTTCTGCATTCTATTTGCCAGTATATTATTAAGGATTTTTGCATGTATGCTCATCAGTGAAATTGGCCTATAGTTCTCTTTTTTGGTTGGGTCTTTCTCTGCTTTGGGGGTTAAGGTGATGCTTGCTTCCAGGAATGAATTTGGGAGTATTGCTTCCCTTTCAATTTCATTGAAGAGTTTCAACAGTAGTGGCAGCAGTTCCTCTCTAAATGTCTTGTAGAATTCAGCATTGAAGCCATCAGGGCCTGGGCTTTTTTTAGTTGGTAAGTTTTTAATTACACTTTCAATTTCATTGATTGATATTGGGTTGTTTAGCATTTTTAGGCTTTCTTCATTTAACTATGATAATTCCTACATATCTAGGAATCTGTCCATTTTTTCTGTTTTCCATCTTATTGGTGTATAGGTTCCCAAAGTAGGTATTGATGATCCTTTGGATTCCTGCTGGGTCCTTTGTAATTTCATCCTTTTCATTCATAATTTCATTGATTTGGGCCTTTTCTTTCCTTTTTCTGATGAGGTTGGCTAAGGGTTTGTCAATTTTGTGGATTCTTTTGAAGAACCAACTCTTGGCTTCATTGATTTTTTGTATCATTCTCACTGACTCCATTGCATTGATTTCTGCTCTGATCTTTCTAGTTTCCTTCCATGTATGAGCTTTGTGTTTGTCCTGCCCTTCTTTTTCTAGAAGCTTGAGATTCAACATCAGGTTGTTTAATTTGGCTTGCTCTGTTTTCCTTATATGAGTATTCACTGCTATGAATTTCCCTCATAAGACTGCTTTCATTGTGTCCCATAGATTCCAGTGTATTGTATAGGCATTGTCTTTTAATTGAAGGAAATCTCTGATTTCATCTTAAATTTCCTCTGTGACCCATTGGTTATTCAGAAGTGTGTTGTTCAATTACCATGTGTTTGTGAAGTTTTTGCAGTGTTTTTTGCTGTTGATCTCCAATTTCATAACACTATGGTCTGATAATATACAGGGAAAAACTTCAATTCCTTTGCACTTACTTAAACATGTTCCATGAGTGAGTATGAGGTCTATTTTGGAGAACGACCTGTATGCAGCTGAAAATAATGTGTAGTCTTATTTTGTGGGGTGGAACACTCTGTAAATATCTGTTAAGTTTTGTTCAATAATTTGATTGAGTTCTAGTATTTCGTTGCTTGGTTTTTGTCTACTTGACCTATCTATTTGTGACAATGGAATATTGAGGGCCCCCACTACTATTGTATTAGTGCTTATATGGCTTTTCATGTCTGTTAGTATATGTTTTATATAGTTGAGTGCACTAGCATTTGGTGCATATATAAATTTGTCATCTCTTAAATTTGTCATATATAAGTTTGTCATCTCTTCCTCTTGGATTGTTCCCTTTACAAGGATGTAGTGTCTTTCTTTGTCTCTCTTAATTTGTGTGGGTTTGAAATCCACTTGAAGTGCAAAGAGGATAGTTCCTCCTTTTTGGGGGGGTTCTTGTTGCATGGAGTGTTTTTTTCACCCTTTAACTTTCAATCTATGAGTTTCTTTTTGAATTAAGTGTGTTCCTTGTATGCAGCATATTGTTGGATTTTGCTTCTTGACCCATTCTGCCAGTCTATTTCTTTTGATGGGTGAATTGAGACCATTAACATTGATGGTTATAACTGATATGCATTGACTTATCATTGTCACAACTTCTTCTTTTTGTTGGATTGTCCCAATTTGCATTTAATTTCTTGTCACACCTGACAGATTTATTCTGCTTTGCTTCCTGGGGTTGTGATCCTCATTGTCTTTTCCTAGTATATTCTTTACAATTTTTTGGAGTGCTGGAGTTGTATTCATGAAGTTCCTAAGGTGCTCTTTTTCATAAAAGTGTCTTCTTTCTCCATCAATTTTGAAAAATAGTTTTGCAGGGTACATCAATCTGTGTTGGAGGCTGTTTTCCTTTAGGGTTTGAAATATTTCTCTCCAAGCTCTACTTGCCTTGAGGGTTTGCATTGAGAAGTCTGCTGTGATTCTGATGGGCTTTCCTTGGTATGTGATTTGTTTCTTTTCTCTAACTGCTTATAGAATTTTGTTCTGTTGTGTTTCTGCAATCTTAACTATTATATGCCTATGTGTAGATTCTTTTTGATTAAGGCTAGTTGGAGTTCCATATGCCTCACTTATCTGTATGTCTAGTTCTTTTCCTTTGCTTTGGAAGTTTTCTTCCATCACTTCTGTGAACAGCTTTTTACATCATCTGCATTCTCTCCTGTTTCTTCATTGACTCTAATCAGGCTTATGTTATTCTTCTTTGAATCATCTAGAGGCTGCTGGATTCATTTCTCATGGTCCCTTACTATTTTTCAGAAATTTTTGTTTCCCTGGTCACTAATTGCAATCCTGTTTTCAGTATCTGATATTCTTTCCTCACTTTGGCTCATTCTGCTGCATAAACTTTCAGTGGAGTTTTTAATGTCCTTGATTTTTTTTTGCATCTGTTTATGGATTCCATTTGTTTCTTATGATGGCATTCCATCATGTTCCTCAGCTCCTCTATTTTTTTGTCTTTGTCCTCTCTAAATTTATTAATCATGTCTTGCACTATGTACACAATCTCTGCTATTATATCAGAAATTATTTCTGATTTCAGTTTTTCCAGATCCTTTTTTTTTTTCCAGTTCAGGGAATCCAGCTTGTTGGGTATCAGATTGTTCCATTTCATTTCCCTTTTGGGTTGTTTTAGGTGATCTGGAAGTCTGTTTTTGAGGCTCGTGTGTCTTCTCATTTCTTCAAGGGTTGAGAAGGGAGTGGTGTGTGCTGCTGGCTCCCATGCATCTCACCTCCTCAGTACTAGGGGATGGCTCCACTCTTTGGTGCTGGCGGCAGTGGTACAGTGGCCCAGAAGGGCCTTCCTTGTCTCTGGGGTTGGCTCTGCTCCTAGGTGAATGGCCAGCCACAGAGTTCAATTGGAAGAATGCAGATTGTCTCTACACTGGAGATGGAAGGATTTAGTCAAAGGTCTGGAGCTCAATGCAGTGTCCTTTGTGAGTCTGTGTCTGGATGCTGATGGTTCTGTGATGTAAGGCTGAAGAGTCTACAGTGGGAGGCTGAAGTATAAGGCCAAAGAGTTTGGGCAGGAAACTGGGTAGCTTTTGAATCATTCCACCTCCCTGCCCCCTGGGATTTTCCTTGGTAAGCTGGAAGTCTTGGACTGCATCTTGCTTCCTTGTCTTCTGATTATCTGTATTTTTTAAAGTTTAGTTTTTGTGTTGATGCTTGTAAATTGCTTTCAGTAGGTAGCTTTAGTGCCATAATTGTGAACTCTGGGAAATGACTGCCCCCAGAGTTGTCTTCTGTTTGTAGCTGGATTTTAGCCTTTGAGTTTGTTGCAAGATACTGCATCTTCAATTTATTGGAGTGGAAGAAGTTGCTGCCAATTTGGCCCAGTCCCTGGTTTTTTGGCACTGGACTATAGTATTGTTTATGACCCTCAGACAATCTTGGTCTTGGCTTAGAAGGACAACTATGTCAGTTTGGCTAAAATAGTTCAGTTAATAATAACAATAGTATCAAGCACAACCTAGAACATGACAAACTATGATATATATTAATTTACCACCTTTAACCAAATGAACAAGATTTGTAGCTCTATAAAAAAATCTAAAACCAAAAAGTTGTTCATAGTAAACATCCCCTCAATAGAATGATTTTATCCTCAAAGGTGATGATTTAAAAAGGGTAAGAGGAAAAAGAGGTATAGAAGAGTAGAACAAAATTAGAATCAAGGCTGAAGGACAAAGGAATATTATACAAGCTTTAGGAAACTGGTAAAAAAGACAGGAAGGAAGGAAAGAAGGAAAAAACAGAAGAACAGAAGAAAGCAATAATGAAATAACTAGAAACAGTGTTCACACTCATAAAAACAAGAAGAAACAATCAGGAAAAAAAGAAAATAACACTCCTTCAGTATGTGTCCTTGCTGTCACTGGTAAGTAGAAGGGCCAGACAGAGCCCAGATCCATGTTGGTTGTTCCCAGCAAGCCTACAGTAGATGTTTAGCATGGTGCTGTATAATCCCAGCAAGCATGCTGTTTCAAGTCCACTAAAGTTCAGGCTGATTCTGTTCTGGCTGAATGGCTGGGAGATGAGTTTTTCACCCCACAACACTCTAGGCGCCTCTCACTGCCTTGAACTCTGCTCTCTGACTCTGGCTGTCTCTCATAGTTACACCTCACCATGACACTGGGAGCCCCAATATGAACCCAGCCTGCCATTGCTCTGAGTCCTGGGTTCAGCTGGCCACTTTCCAAAATAGCAACTAGCCAGTTGTCCTCTTCTGTAGACATCTGAACTGGATTCACTCACTGGGCACTATAGCCTGCAGCAGTTGTTGCTGCAATCAACTGATGCATTTCTCTGTGGAAGCCTCTTGAGGTCACCTGTAGTTGCCATGGTCAGTAGGTTCAAACCACCTCATTGAGTTCCCTCTGTTTGCCCTTCCTGTGGGTTCCAGTTCTCACTTCAGACCCTTATTGTGTCCCAGGGACCCACTTCTCTACTTCTCTTTCCATGGTGTTATATTCCAATGTGTGGATTCCAAATCTCAGAGGCTGATTTGCTCACCGCTCTGCCACCTTCTTGGAAGTTCATCATGATAAATTTTAAGTTTTTAAAAAATGCTACAATAGGACACATTGCCATCAATCCTCCTCCAAACCTGAATACTCTCCTATAGTTTGCACACTGTCTTTCCACTCATCCCATTGTTCTTGTCACCTTCTGAAGTTCTTCTCTGTAAGAAACAGTGAAAGGGTATTTTACCAGATCCCCTACAGTGATTCCTGGTTTTCCTTTATTTGGTACATTGGTATATTGGGGGTAACAGATGACTCAGAGGGCAGTGATAATCCTAGGACAATGAAGAATTTATGCAGAAGAACATCCCAGCTTGACGCAGAAGTTATGTTGATTAAGAATTTGTCCCTTTTCAGCTGAAACCTTTCTCTTACTACTTCTTTGTCAAGGAACTAAGATGTCTTCAGTTGATGTAATCCTGGCCTGGAGTGTCACAGCATCATGGGACCATTGAGGTTTTAGCTGTGGCTGGAGGCAAAAATGAAGTTATGTCTCAACATGTCATGGCCAGCCTATAGGCATGGAAATTAGGGCTAATCATAATTTAATTGTGAAACGATGTTTCCCAAACTTACATCAAATTGCTCCCAATAATTCTGGAAATCCTTTTTCATGTCTTTAGTTGTTCTATTGTGGATGTGTTCATGTCCTAAACCATTCAAAGTGTTTACCTTTCATGATCATTTTGACTTTGTGGAAGAGTCCGAAGTCCCAGTGTCAAATCTAATGACTAAGGTGGGTGAGGGCCCACCTTAGTGTTTTCACAAGCCTGTCTTTCCTTTGGATTGAACCTGACAGCAGCCTTCACTGTTGTTTTAATCATACCTCACGAAGACCTTTATGAAGAAGGACTTGGAGAACTGCTTTAGAAAGTGACAAAAATGATGGGACAAATGTGTTTGAATATAGGAGCAGTATTTTGAATATCCCTTTAAAAATTGTTTTGAAATTGAACTACCATTGTGACCATTCTAGAGGCATAGCTGCTAGGAGGTGATTAAATCATGAGGGGTCTTCCATCATGAACAGATTAATGCCATTATTATGGGAATGAGTTTCTTATCATGAGAATTTAGCCCCCTTTTTCCTCTGCATTTCTTTAATACTCATTTTCTGTCCCACAGTGTTATGACCCAGCACAAAGACCTGACAAGATACCAGCCTAGTGTTCTTGGAATTTCCAGATTTCAGAACCATGCGCTAAATAAATCTCTAATGTTTTAAGTTACTCAGTCTATGGTATTCTGTTAAATAGAAGCAAGAAATGTACTAAGATAGTTCAAACCAAAATGGAGCAAGCAGAATGCTCAATTTAAGAAATACCTGAGAAAAATCATACAGGCCTTTGTAACTAACAAAGGAGGGACATTATAGAGTTGAAAATGTACATGTTTTTGAATCAGATCAGAGTTGAATTCTTCATTTCATGGAATAAAAAATGTGAAACATTGGATGAACAACTCAATACCACTAAGCCATGGTTTGTCCTGAAAATTGGGATAATAATGCCCAATTGGAAGTATTCTTGTGAAGGTTTCAAATATTGTGTTAAGTTTTGCAGGAATTATTAGGCAATTTGTAGCAGGTAGCTATAATTTATAGGGGAAAAAGAAGGGAGACCAGAGATGAATTATCTTGGAGAATAGAAGAATAGTGTTGACAGTTTGTAGAAGGAATGTGATTTTGTGTGGAAGGAGTACTTCAGTCAGCAGGCTAATTTAAACTTGATTGTAGGGATAAGTAAATTTTCTTAAGCAAGGGAGGCTTCTAGCAAACCAGGATTACATTTTATAGCACTTCTGGGCATCTGTGCAGGCCATTTATAGTTTTTATGAGCCTAGATAGATTGCAAACACTTTGGTTTGCACTTGAATACAAAATCCACCTCCTCCAAGAAGTGCTATGAAATATGGTGGAAGAAATCCCTGATATTGTTTATACTGCTGCACAGATGTGGAACATGATGAATGAGAGTAATAGCTGGTAACCAATATTAGATCATGATGACAAGAAAATTCATTGTTGGGAACTTTGCTATAAAGAACGGATAGTATTATCAATCCATTTTCACAGTCAGAAAGTTACTTTTTTGAGAAATTACCCTTTCCACTTCTCCTTTACTTTTTCATGCTATTATGGTTTGATTTAATGCCTTTCTATCAATGCCTACTTTTGAACAAAATACCTTTCACTTTTCTAATGTTGTGTTACTCACTGACTATCATTAATTCAGAGTACTGGGGCTTCTTGGAGGTTTTATTAGTGATTGTGATAAATTTTGTATTAGTGTATTTTTTTTTTTTGGTTGGTTTGTGTTTGCCTATGAAATAGAATGAGGTTTACAGTGGCTTTTGGGCTGTGGGTCTTTGCTAGTATAACCAAACAATTTTAAAATCTATTCTATCTAGCTCTAACCTCTTTACCATTTACTTGTGAGGTTTTTTTTTTTTGGTACTGGGGATCGAACTCTGGACCTTGCACTTGTGAGGCAGGTGGTGGAACCTCTGAGCTAAATCCCTGGCCATCCTTGTGAGTTTTAATATGGAATTGGGATTGGAATAAATGTGATATCCGGCTTTTTGACTGCCTACATCCCTTCCCTTTGCTTCTGAAATCTGTATTTGCTTTTCTGTTGGAGGCCAAGGCTTTCTACTGTTTCATGTTTTCATTGTAGTATTAATCCTGTTCCTCACCAGGAAAAGCACATCATAAATTTTACCCAGAATACTTCCTTCCTTGGTCACAAGCTTAATTTTATAGATTGAGATTTTTATTTATTCATCAAATAATTATTGACTAGTATATGTTAGACACTGGTTTACATTGTAGACATAACACTGAATAAAATAGGGTGTCTGTGCTTATGGAATTCACTTTTTAATTGGAAAAGACATGTAGTAAACTAATACTATGTAAATATAATAAAATATCAGGGTGTGTTACTATTTTTTAAGATGGTAGAGGATTGAGAATGATAGGGATGGTGGGCTGTGATTTTCAAAAGTGAGTTCATGGATGATCTCTGTGATTTAGTGGCATTTGTTCTGAATGAAGTGAGGGAAAAAGCCATATAGATATTTCTTTAATGATCTACGTGTTTAATGACTGTTCAGACTTATGACCTTCCACTTGGATTTAACAATTCATCTTTTTTTTTCTAAAGTTCTGTACATCTCATTTATAAGGCCTCAATGTCTTTTTTCCTGTGTATTATATGTTGTTTATATAGTACTATACGTTTTGCTGATTATACTATGCAGTACAGTACTGTACTTTTATGTTGTGTCATGCATTTGTTTTGTTATGTCCTATTCATATTACAGTACTGCATATAAGACTTATGCTATTAAAAGCAAAGTCATCAAGTTGGAATTCTTTGACTATTTCTTTGTTTTCAATATTCTATGTACATATTATATACAATTCTTCATTTCACAAGCAATTCAATCATTGACCTAGTTGCAGGAACAGAAATCAGTCATTAAATGAGGAGTGGCAGTATTAATATCTTAGAGAAAAGCATTGTACATGGAAAAACTGTAAGTACAAAGTTCTTAGGCTGTAGCAAGGAGCTTGATGTGATTAAAATAGCAAAGGTAAGGATAGAGGGATAGAAAATGAGGACACAGAAGTATCCAGAGATCAGAAAACACAGGAGATTATAGAATATAGCAAGGACACTGAGTTCTCTAGATTGGTAATAGGAAGACACTGGTGGATTTGAATATGACCAAGAAGGCTTAATTAGAAAATTTCCTGAGATATAAAATGTAGATACTATGAGAAAAAATGTTGGCTTTATCTTTGGGATACTAAGCTTTGAAGATGATATAAGATGGGAATACTATAATTACCTTCCTGGTCATATGAGTAAGGCAGTTACACACCAAGATATAATACAAAAAAGGAATTAGGGGAAAGCTGAGATAGGAGCTGGGCAGGAAGAAAAAAACTCTAATACAAAATCTTGCAAAAATCTATACACATTCAGGAAAAGAATAATAGTATGATATTTTTTCAACAGATGGTGTTACACTCACATGGGGGACTCATATGAGGGTTGTTGTATATCACAGAAAACCCACTACACCTCTGGAATTTAGAGAAAAAATTAAAAATGCATGTGCTGCAATCTCAATGATCAAGGTCATTGAAGAAGCAGTTCCCCATACTAATAAATGTCTGGAAGCTAATGGCCACCACTTTGAGCACCTCTTGTAATTATAGAGGCCAAAGGTAACTTTTATTAATCTCACAATGTCTCAATAAACTTATTATTAAAATATTTATGTAAGTTTTCATTTTCCTGAAGTACATATACTTTTTTTCCAGTGGACTGTGTATATGACCTTAGATTCACTCATTCTTGAAAAACTTCTTGTTATTTGAACTAATAGATATTTGGTTTAACCTCTCTAGAGTGGGAGTTGAGTGAGGCCATTTGCCAAGTAAAGGATTCTGAAAAACCTTTGTTTTGATAGTGTTCACTACAAATACTCAGTTTTTATTTATTATTCTATTACTTATGGTAGGCAAATCTTGCCATTTTACTCTGTGACATCATTTAAGTCTCATCCTCATTCTGAGGTAAGCAGGCAATAATCTTTTGCTTAATAGTTAAGGAGGCCAAAGGCATTATAGCAAGAGTTCAATATGCTCAATGCTAAATAGGGAGTAAATGGCAGAGTCTGAATTTGAGAGATTCTGTGTGACTATAAATTCATACTTTTCCCATTATTCTTTCAAAGTTTTATAGTAACTGTCATGGCTTTAAAAACATGTCCTCAAATTCTTTCTTTATTTCAAGAGATGAAACTTAATTCTCTTCCCTTTGAGTGTGAGTTAGACTCAATAACTCCCTTCTTAAGTCAGGAAAATAAAAAGCACAATGAGAGAGTGCAACTTAGGAATCTAAGCCATAAAAAGCAATCTGACTTCTGTGTTCTCTCTTGGATCACTTATTCTAAGTGGATTCTGGTGCCATGTCATAAGGGTTCTCAGCCAGTTCTATGGAGGCCTGTGTGGGAAGGGGCTGAGGCCTCCAGCCAACAGTCTCATGAATGAGCTACCATGGAAGTCCTGATCAAGCAGCCTTCAGAGGTCTGCAGCCACTAATCGCAACCTCATTAGAGGTCTTGACCCAGAACCACCCAACTAATCTATCCTGAGTCTATGAGCCTCAGAAATTAACTATGCTGTTTTGTTATTGGCTGATTTATTATGTAGCAATAGATAACTTCTCAGAGTTTTGATCAACCCTGATGTCTTTGCCAGGAAGGTCAGTTTTCACATCCATTGCTGTGTTTTTAAAAAGCCTTATCTTCTCATCTTCATTGATAAATTAGCATGATTTGTAATGGAAGATAATGTCAAAAGTTCAGATAGGGATATACATTTATCACACACACATGATTTCACTGTAGATTTTATTGCAGAATTGACTTCTGCTTCTCTGAAAAGGAATTCTGTGACTATGATGATACACTTGGATGCTAATACAATATATCTAACAGGTTATTTTGAGATGGAACTCTAAGGAAAAGGGCAAATAGGTATGTTGTAGGCATGGCAAACTTCTTTATGGATAAAATTAGATTAGTAGGTTACAAGAAAACTAGGTCTCTATTTCAGTATAAACATGGCAATATTTATTCAAAATATTGTAAATAACATGAAAGGGAACTGATTTAAATATTTACCATATGGAAGTGGTATTATGGTATACTAAGCTATACCTTTATGGGTTATTATGCCATGTTAGAAAATTAAAATACAAAGAACTATTGGAACATGAGTAATAATCATGTCAAATTAGTAAGCTGAAAATAATATTGTGACTCTATTAGGATTATATTTATGTAAATTTTATATGCAAATATAAATAAACATAGAAGAGAAGTGTTAAAATTGATAATTTATTAGAGTAGTATAATTCTGGGTTTGTCTGGGTCTCTACTTATGTTGCTAGGACAATTTAAAAATGTTACATACAAACTGATCTTAATTTTTCAAAAGTGCCTTCGTTTGTGGGACCTTTCTCTATTTTAATTTTGAATCTATAGTTGTAATAATACAGTATCAGTTTTGAATTCCTTGCTTAGCTGTAAATTATATCTATAGTACAAAGCAACTCTTTCAGGTATGATATCTTTAGATTAATTTCCTGAGAGTTACAATTGAATAAATGGGGCCTGAGAATTTTATATGTGTGAAGTCTATTGCTTCTGGCAAAATGTTAGGGTGAGTATTTTTAGAGTTTCTTTCTTTCTTTTTTCACACTGTGGGTAGGGTACCAGTAATTTATTTTTTTCTAATTTCTTTTATTGGTACATTTTAGGCACACAATACATTTATATTTATCATTGGGTGCTTATACCTGTACATAATGTATCTTGGTTCTTATTTTTTTCCCCATTACCTGTGCACCCTTCACCCCCTCCACCCTTCCCTATTTATGTAGATTTTGTTTCCATTTTTTTCTCATAATTTTTCTTTTCCCTTCTTTCCTTTCCCCTTCCCCTCCCACCACCCCTACACCTTTGGACCTTTTAATATTTCAAATTATGAATTATTCATTTTAATCATTTTAATCCTTATTTACACTTCCAGTTTCTCACACTAGAGAAAGTATTTGGTATTTACACGTGTGTCCTATTTATTTCATTTAAGAGTATGGCCTCAATATGCACCCA